>OY726531.1:51936343-52282950 GCA_963383655.1 Bathymodiolus septemdierum
CCTAGCCTCGTGTTTGTACTAGGGACTGTCGTAGTTCCTATCCTCGTGTTTGTACTAGGGACTGTCGTAGTTCCTAGCTTCGTGTTTGTACTAGGGACTGTCGTAGTTCCTAGCCTCGTTTTTGTACTAGGGACTGTCGTAGTTCCTTGCCTCGTGTTTGTACTTGGGACTGGCCTAGTTCCTAGCCTCGTGTTTGTACTAGGGACTGTCGTAGTTCCTAACCTCATGTTTGTACTAGGGACTGTCGTAGTTCCTACCCTCGTGTTTATTCTAGTGACTGTCTAGTTCCTAGCCTCGTGTTTGTACTAGGGACTGTCGTAGTTCCTAGCCTCGTGTTTGTACGAGGAACTGTCGTAGTTCCTAGCATCGTGTTTGTACTAGGGACTGTCGTAGTTCCTAGCCTCGTGTTTGTACTAGGAACTGTCGTAGTTCCTAGCCTCGTTTTTGTACAAGGGACTGTCGTAGTTCCTAGCCTCGTGTTTGTACTTCGGACTGTCGTAGTTCCTAGCCTCGTGTTTGTACTAGGTACTGTCGTAGTTCCTAGCCTCGTGTTTGTACTAGGGACTGTCGTAGTTCCTAGCCTCGTTTTTGTACTAGGGACTGTCGTAGTTCCTAGCCTCGTGTTTGTACTAGGGACTGTCGTAGTTCCTAACCTCATGTTTGTACTAGGGACTGTCGTAGTTCCTACCCTCGTGTTTATTCTAGTGACTGTCTAGTTCCTAGCCTCGTGTTTGTACTAGGGACTGTCGTAGTTCCTAGCCTCGTGTTTGTACGAGGAACTGTCGTAGTTCCTAGCATCGTGTTTGTACTAGGGACTGTCGTAGTTCCTAGCCTCGTGTTTGTACTAGGAACTGTCGTAGTTCCTAGCCTCGTTTTTGTACAAGGGACTGTCGTAGTTCCTAGCCTCGTGTTTGTACTTGGGACTGTCGTAGTTCCTAGCCTCGTGTTTGTACTAGGGACTGTCGTAGTTCCTAGCCTCGTGTTTGTACTAGGGACTGTCGTAGTTCCTAGCCTCGTTTTTGTACTAGGGACTGTCGTAGTTCCTAGCCTCGTGTTTGTACTAGGGACTGTCTTAGTTCCTAGCCTCGTGTTTGTACTAGGGACTGTCGTAGTTCCTAGCTTCGTGTTTGTACTAGGGACTGTCGTAGTTCCTAGCCTCGTTTTTGTACTAGGGACTGTCGTAGTTCCTTGCCTCGTGTTTGTACTTGGGACTGGCCTAGTTCCTAGCCTCGTGTTTGTACTAGGGACTGTCGTAGTTCCTAACCTCATGTTTGTACTAGGGACTGTCGTAGTTCCTACCCTCGTGTTTATTCTAGTGACTGTCTAGTTCCTAGCCTCGTGTTTGTACTAGGGACTGTCGTAGTTCCTAGCCTCGTGTTTGTACGAGGAACTGTCGTAGTTCCTAGCATCGTGTTTGTACTAGGGACTGTCGTAGTTCCTAGCCTCGTGTTTGTACTAGGAACTGTCGTAGTTCCTAGCCTCGTTTTTGTACAAGGGACTGTCGTAGTTCCTAGCCTCGTGTTTGTACTTCGGACTGTCGTAGTTCCTAGCCTCGTGTTTGTACTAGGTACTGTCGTAGTTCCTAGCCTCGTGTTTGTACTAGGGACTGTCGTAGTTCCTAGCCTCGTTTTTGTACTAGGGACTGTCGTAGTTCCTAGCCTCGTGTTTGTACTAGGGACTGTCGTAGTTCCTAACCTCATGTTTGTACTAGGGACTGTCGTAGTTCCTACCCTCGTGTTTATTCTAGTGACTGTCTAGTTCCTAGCCTCGTGTTTGTACTAGGGACTGTCGTAGTTCCTAGCCTCGTGTTTGTACGAGGAACTGTCGTAGTTCCTAGCATCGTGTTTGTACTAGGGACTGTCGTAGTTCCTAGCCTCGTGTTTGTACTAGGAACTGTCGTAGTTCCTAGCCTCGTTTTTGTACAAGGGACTGTCGTAGTTCCTAGCCTCGTGTTTGTACTTGGGACTGTCGTAGTTCCTAGCCTCGTGTTTGTACTAGGGACTGTCGTAGTTCCTAGCCTCGTGTTTGTACTAGGGACTGTCGTAGTTCCTAGCCTCGTTTTTGTACTAGGGACTGTCGTAGTTCCTAGCCTCGTGTTTGTACTAGGGACTGTCTTAGTTCCTAGCCTCGTGTTTGTACTAGGGACTGTCGTAGTTCCTAGCCTCGTGTTTGTACTAGGGACTGTCGTAGTTCCTAGCCTCGTGTTTGTACTAGGGACTGTCGTAGTTCCTAGCTTCGTGTTTGTACTAGGGACTGTCGTAGTTCCTAGCCTCGTTTTTGTACTAGGGACTGTCGTAGTTCCTTGCCTCGTGTTTGTACTTGGGACTGGCCTAGTTCCTAGCCTCGTGTTTGTACTAGGGACTGTCGTAGTTCCTAACCTCATGTTTGTACTAGGGACTGTCGTAGTTCCTACCCTCGTGTTTATTCTAGTGACTGTCTAGTTCCTAGCCTCGTGTTTGTACTAGGGACTGTCGTAGTTCCTAGCCTCGTGTTTGTACGAGGAACTGTCGTAGTTCCTAGCATCGTGTTTGTACTAGGGACTGTCGTAGTTCCTAGCCTCGTTTTTGTACAAGGGACTGTCGTAGTTCCTAGCCTCGTTTTTGTACTAGGGACTGTCATAGTTCCTAGCCTCGTGTTTGTACTAGGGACTGTCTTAGTTCCTAGCCTCGTGTTTGTACTAGGGACTGTCGTAGTTCCTAGCCTCGTGTTTGTACTAGGGACTGTCGTAGTTCCTAGCCTCGTGTTTGTACTAGGGACTGTCGTAGTTCCTAGCTTCGTGTTTGTACTAGGGACTGTCGTAGTTCCTAGCCTCGTTTTTGTACTAGGGACTGTCGTAGTTCCTAGCCTCGTGTTTGTACTAGGGACTGTCGTAGTTCCTAGCCTCGTGTTTGTACTAGGGACTGTCGTAGTTCCTAGCCTCGTGTTTGTACTAGGGACTGTCGTAGTTCCTAACCTCGTGTTTGTACTAGGGACTGTCGTAGTTCCCAGCCTCCTGTTTGTACTAGGGATTGTCGTAGTTCCTAGCCTCGTGTTTGTAGTTGGAGAATACCATGCTTCTTTCATGTCACGTCAAATTCAATTTACATGAACTCTGAAGAAATCTTTTAAGATTTGTCATTGGTAACCAACATCATGCATGACAACATATTCCGACTTTAGCTCATATTTTTCCTTTCCTTGTGGCGTCCAAGACATGCGTACATAAGTCCATCCAGATGTCACTTTTGTACTAGTTTTTGTTATTTATTCTTTTTTCTCCTTGCATATAGCTGGCATGCGGTAAACAAAAAATTGAAACAACATTAGATCTTAAAATAATTGCGCACTGATTATCAAGAATCGGATTTCTCACCTCTTGGATAAAGTAGTCCGTTAGTTTAGGTGAAAAAGATTGTTCTATCTTACCCCAGCTTTCGGTAAGACTAGCCACACGCTCTTATTCCCGCAAAATAGTTTTCCATTGTTGAATTAAACTGTTGATTTATAGATATGCATCCGTGTCCTGGCAGTATTTTAAATGTATTTCACAATAAAATACAATGTATTTTATAAATGTATTATATATACAACAGCGATAAATACCTGTAGAAAGGTTATTTGACGTTGGTCAAAGGGAGGTAATTTTTTTATATTTACGTTATTTACTAACAAGGGAGAGCACTCTAATTTTCTCAAAGTAAACAAATAGTGACACGATAGAAAGAGATGAAAAAAAGTGTCAAACACCGTAAAAGGTGTAGGATTTTTTTTTATTGTCGAATCTATCACAAGTTGTTAACTTTATTATTTTGAACCCTTTTAAAGTAGTAAAATTAAAATCTTGCTTTATTTTCTTACGTGGCATTTTGGTCCTGTGATGCGGTTCGCAAATTAATGCGCCAAACTACACAAAAAGGAAACAAACATTGACACGGTAGAAAGGGGTGAGAAAAAGAGTCAAACACCGTGAAAGGTGCAAGATAGTAAAATCGGTGACACCCTCGGGTAAGAATTAAATCGCATCCGAATCGGACAAGCCCCGTCCGATACGTATATGCTATCTGGATGTGAATTGATTGATACCGAAAATATCAGCATGTCGAGCCAGAATATGCAGTTTGTTGTCGAGTGAGCGAAGCGAACGAGTCACAAACTTCATATTCTGTCGAGGAGGCTGATATTTTTCAGAATCAATCATATTCACATTCAGATGACATGTTTATCATCCTTAAATCAAACATAAAGACGGATACATCTATAGGTTTCGATATTTGTGTTTTCGCGGGAAAAATCACATGATTCAAAATATTAAAAATATGCTTCCCCAAAGCATAGTTCATGAGTAGTTTGCAAATATACCATTCATTTTTACAGATTTATATAAATGTTAAGATTGGAGAATTTCCCCCTTTAATGGTGATATTCATTTTTTTTTTTTATTACAAACACAGTCACCATTTTCATTAAAGGTTTTGTTTACTAATGACGTTCCGGTTTAGAAAGCACAAACGTCATGACCTCGATTATGACGGAGAAAATCCAGTACTGCGTAGTCCCAGCAGAGGTTATCAAGAATTGTGTCAAGCACATTTTTGTAGGACGATGTTTGTTGATATTTCTGACACGACAGTTCCTAATTTGATTTATGTTTAAAATATGAAATGTTACCTAACTGATGATCCTGATGAATTTGATTTACTTTTGTCATCTTCACAGGAATTATCGTTTAAATGTTGGGAGAATTTGGTGATTACTCCTGCTGACTGTTGATAAGTCCTGCTCAGCTCACGCGAACTTTGATACAATTTTTGCTTATGGAATCAGTAGGTAGATATAGCGGGAGAGAAGGATGATAAGATTTAAATCTTATCATGTCGCAGATTTTACTATCTTGCATCTCTCCTGGTGTTAGACCCTATATCTCTTTAATTATTTTAAAATGTCTTGTGAAATCATAAGATATGATAAATATATTTATATACACCATTACATGGAATAAACAGGCACATCTTTAGCAAAAACTTCACCAGGTAAGATCAAAGTGAAAGATCAAAGATCAAAGTGAAAGATCAAAGATCAAAGTGAAAGATCAAAGATCAAAGATCAAAATGAAAAGTTTGGAAAGCAAACCAATGAACAAATCTTTGGTAGCAAAAATAAACAATCCATAAAAGGACAGACAAGATTTAGGAGGAGCAACAAAATACATTGTTATACTGAAGAAATATTTTGAGCGTTTGGTTTTGATGTGCAAACGTTTGTTTACGAATGCACATTCTTGTATGAGATATAAGTAAAAAAAAATAGTAACGCTGTTGTAACATTAAGCAAGGAACTTGCACTGAAATACTATTTATCAGAAGAGGTTTACAAATTCCTCATAAGAATACTTGCTTTGAAACATATAAAAGACACAGATAACTATGCACGTATTGATCCGTATGTAAAAAGGTAATATGTTATATGTATGAAGATAAGAGGAACCCTACGATATGCATCATAATAAGAATGTTTCTTCTCTGTATGAGCTTTGTAAATTTGCAAGAAAGAAACAATTCGAGAGGTCTCAAATACGAAAAAGATTAGAAGTTGGCGATCACTTGATTCAAAATCTTATTATCTCCCTTCTACCAGGTCAAAATTATTACAATGATCCAAATTAGAGTATTAGCCCACATGTTGATAAGAAGAGTTTGAAGATACCAAAGGGGTAATCAGAATCCGTAAATTGAAGAAGAACAAACAACACAATGACCAAAAGAAAAAGAACAAAAGGACAAAAAACGATCTACAAAACATACACATAAAACTAAAGATCGAGTAACACGAACTTCACTAAATACCGGGAGGTGAATTCATGTGCTCCGGAAGGTTAAGTAGCTCCTGTTTCACTAGTTCTGTCGTGTTAATCTAGTTAAAAAGCTGGTGATAACTCATGAATGAGGAAAGGACGGGGAAGTGATTACGACAACTGGAACATATCCATGGTCATTTGTGATAAACTGTCTTGCCATTGCTAAAACCACCCCGTTATATACATTAAGGGTAACACTTTGTAACAGGGAACCAATTTGTGTATTCTACTTTAAGTCTTATTTTACTCATATCTTGGCTGGTATTTTTTTCCCTAACAGCACTATTGATATTTCACTTTGCAGCTTATTTAGCCAATACTGATTTGTGGCATTTTTTTTCTAAATTCCCACTCTAATTTTGATATGAAAAGAATGTTTCAACAGTGATGGTCCTCACATTTCAGCAGTATCAACAAAGTGAACAATCACCTCTCATCTTACCTCACTGAACACAAAAACACCACGTTTACAATACAGGTCCCAACTTGGGACATGCTAAGTATGTTTTGCAAAAGTTGAATTATTAATGGAAGGCTGTATATTTATCTAGTCTGGATATCATAGTGAATAGTCACTTGTTTTTATTCACAAGTTCGATGATCTTGTTATTATTTCAGGAAATTATTGAGTATACGATGTCAAACCTTAGTGTGTTGGTGTTTGTTTCTATATGTAGGGCTGTCAGCAAGGTGAATTGAAGCACAATGTGTTCTTTCTAGTATTGAATGTATGACTCTTATACTATTGCTGTAGAATTTCTACAGCTACCCTGATTGATCAGAAATTAATGATAACAGTTCTAGGCCGTACAACAATTTTGTATTTCATATGCTTTACATATTCAATAAGTTATGTAAAGGGTATAAAAGTTAAATGTATAATGATCTTTCATCAGAAAGGGGACAGTTAGTATGTGCTCTCACAGATCCTTGGAATTTTTGCATAATCTACACCTGATTCAACACACCTCTTGAGTAGTTGGTGTCGCAGTAGCTCTCGCGGTTTTTAGCACTGATCAAATAGAAATTCAGGTAAAACGAAATAATTGAATTATAGCTTAAATAGGATATTAGATGTAGGACAGCGGCGCCAATGTGCTACCATATACATGTACGTTTCTACATGCATAGGCTTATACACGTTAGAAAAAACACGCAATCGTGATAGCTCATATGTAGATACATATATAGGGCATTGTCTGTCTGACAGAATTCATCAACATGATAACACATATGTAACTACATAAATAGGGCATTGTCTGTCTGACATAATTCTTCAACATGATAACAAATATGTAGCTACATAAATAGGGCATTGTCTGTCTGACAGAATTCTTCAACATGAAAACTCATATGTAGCTACATACATAGGACATTGTCTGTCTGATAAAATTCTTCAACATGATAACACATAAGTAACTACATAAATAGGGCATTGTCTGTCTCACAGAATTCTTCAACATGATAGCTCATATGTAGCTACATACATAAATAGGCCATTGTCTGTCTGACAGAATTCTTCAACATGATAACTCATATGTAGCTACATGAATAGGGCATTGTCTGTCTGACAGAATTCTTCAACATGATAGCTCATATGTAGCTACATACATAAATAGGCCATTGTCTGTCTGACAGAATTCTTCAACATGATAACTCATATGTAGCTACATACATAGGACATTGTCTGTCTGATAAAATTCTTCAACATGATAGCTCATATGTAGCTACATACATAAATAGGCCATTATCTGTCTGACAGAATTATCCAACATGATAACTCATATGTAGCTACATAAATAGGGCATTGTCTGTCTGAAATTTTTTTTCAACATGATAACTCATATGTAGCTACATACATAGGACATTGTCTGTCTGATAAAATTCTTCAACATGATAGCTCATATGTAGCTACATAAATAGGGCATTCCCTGTCTGACAGAATTCTTCAACATGAGAACACATGTGTAGCTACATAAATAGGGCATTGTCTGTCTGACAGAATTTTTCAACATGAAAGCTCATATCTAGCTACATAAATAGGGCATTGTCTGCCTGACAGAATTATTCAACGTGATAACACATATGTAGCTATATAAATAGGGCATTGTCTGTCTGAAAGAATTCTTCAACATGATAGCTCATATGTAACTACATAAATAGGGAATTGTCTGTCTGACAGAATTCTTCAACATGATAACACATATGTAGCTACATAAATAGGGCATTGTCTGTCTGACAGAATTCTTCAACATGATAACACATATGTAGCTATAAAAATAGGGCATTGTCTGTCTGACAGAATTCTTCAACATGATAGGTCATATGTAACTACATAAATAGGGCATTGTCTGTCTGACAGAATTCTTCAACATGATAGCTCATATGTAGCTACATAAATAGGGCATTGCCTGTCTGACATAATTCTTCAACATGATAACACATATGTAGCTACATAAATAGGGCATTGTCTATCTGACAGAATTCTTCAACAAGAAAACTCATATGTAGCTACATAAATAGGGCATTGTCTGTCTGACAGAATTTTTCAACATGAAAACACATATGTAGCTACATAAATAGGGCATTGTCTGTCTGACAGAATTTTTCAACATGACAGCTCATATGTAACTACAAAAATAGGGCATTGCCTGTCTGACAAAGTTTTTCAACATGATAACACATATGTAGCTACATAAATAGGGCATTGTCTGTCTGACAGAATTCTTCAACATGATATCACATATGTAGTTACATAAATAGGGTATTGTCTGTCTGACAGAATTCTTCAACATGATAACACATATGTAGCTATATAAATAGGGAATTGTCTGTCTGACAGAAATCTTCAACATGATAGCTCATATGTAGCTACATAAATAGGGCATTGTCTCTCTAACAGAATTCTTCAACATGATAGCTCATATGTAGCTACATAAATAGGGCAGTGCCTGTCTGACAGAATTCTTCAACATGAGAACACATATGTAGCTACATAAATAGGTCATTGTTTGTCTGACAGAATTATTCAACATGAGAACACATGTGTAGCTACATAAATAGGGTTTTGTCTGTCTGACAGAATTCTTCAACATGAAAACACATATGTAGCTACATAAATAGGGCATTGTCTGTCTGACAGAATTCTTCAACATGACAGCTCTTATGTAACTACATAAATAGGGCATTGCCTATCTGACAGAATTTTTCAACATGATAACACATATGTAGCTACATAAATAGGGCATTGTCTGTCTGACAGAATTCTTCAACATGAAAACACATATGTAGCTACATAAATAGGGTATTGTGTGTCTGACAGAATTCTTCAACATGATAGTTCATATGTAGCTAGATAAATAGGACATTGTCTGTGTGACATAATTCTTCAACATGATAGCTCATATGTAGATACATACATAGGGCATTGTCTGTCTGAAAGAATTCTTCAACATGATAGCTCATATGTAGCTACATAAATAGGGCATTGCCTATCTGACGGAATTCTTCAACATGACAACAAATATGTAGCTACATAAATAGGACATTGTCTGTCTGACAGAATTCTTCAACATGAGAACACATGTGTAGCTACATAAATAGGGCATTTTCTGTCTGACAGAATTCTTCAACATGAAAACTCATATGTAGCTACATAAATAGGGCATTGTCTGTCTGACAGAATTCTTCAACATGATAACTCATATGTTGTTACATAAATATGTAGCTACATAAATAGGGCATTGTCTGTCTGACAGAATTCTTCAACTTGACAGCTCATATGTAGCTACATACATAGGACATTGTCTGTCTAAAAGAATTCTTCAACATGATAGCTCATATGTAGTTACATAAATAGGGCATTGTCTGTCTGACAGAATTCTTCAACATGATAACTCATATGTTGCTACATAAATATGTAGCTACATAAATAGGGCATTGTCTGTCTGACAGAATTCTTCAACTTGACAGCTCATATGTAGTTACATAAATAGGGCATTGTCTGTCTGACAGAATTCTTCAACATGATAGCTCATATGTAGCTACATACATAGGGCATTGCCTGTCTGACAGAATTCTTCAACATGATAACTCATATGTTGCTACATAAATAGGGCATTGCCTGTCTGACAGAATTCTTCAACATGATAACACATATGTAGCTACATAAATAGGGCATTGTCTGTCTGACAGAATTCTTCAACATGATAGCTCATATATAGCTACATAAATAGGGCATTGTCTGTCTGACAGAATTCTTCAACATGATAACTCATATGTAGCTACATAAATAGGGCATTGCCTGTCTGACAGAATTCTTCAACATGAGGACACATGTGTAGCTACATAAATAGGGCATTGTCTGTCTGACAGAATTCTTCAACATGAAAGCTCATATCTAGCTAAATAATTATGGCATTGTCTGCCTGACAGAATTCTTCAACATGATAACACATATGTAGTTACATAAATAGGGCATTGTCTGTCTGACAGAATTCATCATCATGATAACACATATGTAGCTACATAAATAGGGCATTGTCTGTCTGACAGAATTCATCAACATGACAGCTCATATGCAACTACATAAATAGGGCATTGCCTGTCTGACAAAGTTTTTCAACATGATAACACATATGTAGCTACATAAATAGGGTATTGTCTGTCTGACAGAATTCTTCAACATGAAAACACATATGTAGCTATATAAATAGGGCATTGTCTGTCTGACAGAATTCTTCAACATGTTAGCTCATATGTAGCTACATAAATAGGGCATTGCCTGTCTGACAGAATTATTCAACATGAGAAAACATGTGTAGCTACATAAATTGGGCATTGTCTATCTGACAGAATTCTTCAACAAGAAAACTCATATGTAGCTACATAAATAGAGCATTGTCTGTCTGACAGAATTCTTCAACATGAAAACATATATGTAGCTACATAAATAGGGCATTGTCTGTCTGACAGAATTCTTCAACATGATAGGTCATATGTAACTACATAAATAGGGCATTGTCTGTCTGACAGAATTCTTCAACATGATAGCTCATATGTAGCTACATAAATAGGGCATTGCCTGTCTGACATAATTCTTCAACATGATAACACATATGTAGCTACATAAATAGGGCATTGTCTATCTGACAGAATTCTTCAACAAGAAAACTCATATGTAGCTACATAAATAGGGCATTGTCTGTCTGACAGAATTTTTCAACATGAAAACACATATGTAGCTACATAAATAGGGCATTGTCTGTCTGACAGAATTTTTCAACATGACAGCTCATATGTAACTACAAAAATAGGGCATTGCCTGTCTGACAAAGTTTTTCAACATGATAACACATATGTAGCTACATAAATAGGGCATTGTCTGTCTGACATAATTCTTCAACATGATAGCTCATATGTAGCTACATAAATAGGGCATTGTCTGTCTGAGAGAAATCTTCAACACGATAGCTCATATGTAGCTACATACATAGGACATTGTCTGTCTGACAGAATTCTTCAACATGATAGCTCATATGTAGCTACATAAATAGGACATTGTCTGTGTGACATAATTCTTCAACATGATAGCTCATATGTAGATACATACATAGGGCATTGTCTGTCTTACAGAATTCTTCAACATGATAGCTCATATGTAGCTACATAAATAGGGCATTGCCTGTCTGACGGAATTCTTCAACATGACAACAAATATGTAGCTACATAAATAGGACATTGTCTGTCTGACAGAATTCTTCAACATGACAGCTCATATGTAGCTATATACATAGGACATTGTCCGTCTGATAAAATACTTCAACATGATAGCTCATATGTAGTTACATAAATAGGGCATTGTCTGTCTGACAGAATTCTTCAACATGATAGCTCATATATAACTACATAAATAGGGCATTGTCTGTCTGACAGAATTCTTCAACATGATAGCTCATATGTAGCTACATACATAGGGCATTGTCTCTCTGACAGAATTCTTCAACATGATAGCTCATATATAGCTACATAAATAGGGCATTGTCTGTCTGACGTAATTCTTCAACATGATAACACATATGTAGTTACATAAATAGGGCATTGTCTGTCTGACATAATTCTTCAACATGATAACTCATATGTAGCTACATAAATAGGGCATTGTCTGCCTGACAGAATTCTTCAACATGATAACTCATATGTAGCTACATAAATAGGGCATTGTCTGTCTGACAGAATTCTTCAACATGATAACACATATGTAGTTACATAAATAGGGCATTGTCTGGCTAACAGAATTCTTCAACATGATAACTCATATATAGCTACATAAATAGGGCATTGTCTGTGTGGCAGAATTCTTCAACATGATAACTCATATATAGCTACATAAATAGGGCATTGTCTGTGTGACAGAATCCTTCAACATGATAGCTCATATGTAGCTACATACATAGGACATTGTCTGTCTGATAGAATTCTTCAACATGATAACACATATGTAGCTATATAAATAGGGTATTGTCTGTCTGACAGAATTCTTCAACATGATAGCTCATATATAGCTACATAAATAGGGCATTGTCTGTCTGACAGAATTTTTCAACATGATAACTCATATGTAGCTACATACATAGGGCATTGCCTGTCTGACAGAATTCTTCAACATGATAACACATATGTAGCTACATAAATAGGGCATTGTCTGTCTGACAGAATTCTTCAACATGATAACTAATATGTTGCTACATAAATAGGGCATTGTCTGTCTGACAGAATTATTCAACATGAGAACACATGTGTAGCTACATAAATAGGGCATTGTCTGTCTGACAGAATTCTTCAACATGAAAACACATATGTAGCTACATAAATAGGGCATTGTCTGTCTGACAGAATTCTTCAACATGACAGCTCTTATGTAACTACATAAATAGGGCATTGCCTATCTGAAAGAATTTTTCAACATGATAACACATATGTAGCTACATAAATAGGGCATTGTCTGTCTGACAGAATTCTTCAACATGAAAACACATATAGAGCTACATAAATAGGGTATTGTGTGTCTGACAGAATTCTTCAACATGATAGTTCATATGTAGCTAGATAAATAGGACATTGTCTGTGTGACATAATTCTTCAACATGATAGCTCATATGTAGATGCATACATAGGGCATTGTCTGTCTGAAAGAATTCTTCAACATGATAGCTCATATGTAACTACATAAATAGGGCATTGCCTATCTGACGGAATTCTTCAACATGACAACAAATATGTAGCTACATAAATAGGACATTGTCTGTCTGACAGAATTCTTCAACATGAGAACACATGTGTAGCTACATAAATAGGGCATTTTCTGTCTGACAGAATTCTTCAACATGACAGCCCATATGTAGCTACATACATAGGACATTGTCTGTCTGATAGAATTCTTCAACATGATAGCTCATATGTAGTTACATAAATAGGGCATTGTCTGTCTGACAGAATTCTTCAACATGATAACTCATATGTAGCTACATACATAGGACATTGTCTGTCTGAAAGAATTCTTCAACATGATAACACATATGTAGCTATATAAATAGGGTATTGTCTGTGTGACAGAATCCTTCAACATGATAGCTCATATGTAGCTACATACATAGGACATTATCTGTCTGATAGAATTCTTCAACATGATAACACATATGTAGCTATATAAATAGGGTATTGTCTGTCTGACAGAATTCTTCAACATGATAGCTCATATATAGCTACATAAATAGGGCATTGTCTGTCTGACAGAATTTTTCAACATGATAACTCATATGTAGCTACATACATAGGGCATTGCCTGTCTGACAGAATTCTTCAACATGATAGCTCATATGTAGCTACATAAATAGGGCATTGTCTGTCTGACAGAATTTTTCAGCATGATAACTCATATGTAGCTACATAAATAAGGCATTGCCTGTCTGACAGAATTCTTCAACATGATAACTAATATGTTGCTACATAAATAGGGCATTGTCTGTCTGACAGAATTCTTCAACATGATAGCTCATATATAGCTACATAAATAGGGCATTGTCTGTCTGACGTAATTCTTCAACATGATAACACATATGTAGCTACATAAATAGGGCATTGTCTGTCTGACAGAATTCTTCAACATGATAGCTCATATGTAGCTACATAAATAGGGCATTGCCTGTCTGAGAGAATTCTTCAACATGATAGCACATATGTAGCTACATAAATAGGGCATTGTCTGTCTGACAGAATTCTTCAACATGATAGCTCATATGTAGCTACATACATAGGGCATTGTCTGTCTGACAGAATTCTTCAACATGATAGCTCATATGTAGCTACATACATAGGGCATTGTCTGTCTGACAGAATTCTTCAACATGATAGCTCATATGTAGCTACATAAATAGGGCATTGCCTGTCTGACAGAATTCTTCAACATGATAACACATATGTAGCTACATAAATAGGGCATTTTCTGTCTGACAGAATTCTTCAACATGATAAAGCATATGTAGCTACATAAATAGGGTATTGTCTGTCTGACAGAATTCTTCAACATGATAGCTCATATCTAGCTATATACATAGGGCATTGTCTGTCTGACAGAAATCTTCAACATGATAGCTCATATGTAACTACATACATAGGGCATTGTCTGTCCGACAGAATTCTTCAACATAATAGCTCATATGTAGCTACATAAATAAGACATTGTCTGTCTGACAGAATTCTTCAACATGATAGCTCATATGTAGCTACATAAATAGGACATTGTCTGTCTGACAGAATTCTTCAACATGAGAACACATTTGTAGCTACATATATAGGGCATTTTTTGTCTGACAGAATTCTTCAACATGAAAGCTCATATGTAGCTACATAAATAGGGTATTGCCTGTTTGACAGAATTCTTCAACATGATAACACATATGTAGCTACATAAATAGGGCATTGCCTGTCTGACAGAATTCTTCAACATGATAGCACATATGTAGCTACATAAATAGGGCATTGCCTGTCTGACAGAATTCTTCAACATGATAACACATATGTAGCTACATAAATAGGGCATTGTCTGTCTGACAGAATTCTTCAACATGAAAACACATATGTAGCTACATAAATAGGGTATTGTGTGTCTGACAGAATTCTTCAACATGATAGTTCATATGTAGCTACATAAATAGGACATTGTCTGTGTGACATAATTCTTCAACATGATAGCTCATATGTAGATACATACATAGGGCATTGTCTGTCTGAAAGAATTCTTCAACATGATAGCTCATATGTAGCTACATAAATAGGGCATTGCCTATCTGACGGAATTCTTCAACATGACAACAAATATGTAGCTACATAAATAGGACATTGTCTGTCTGACAGAATTCTTCAACATGAGAACACATGTGTAGCTACATAAATAGGGCATTTTCTGTCTGACAGAATTCTTCAACATGAAAACTCATATGTAGCTACATAAATAGGGCATTGTCTGTCTGACAGAATTCTTCAACATGATAACTCATATGTTGCTACATAAATATGTAGCTACATAAATAGGGCATTGTCTGTCTGACAGAATTCTTCAACTTGACAGCTCATATGTAGCTACATACATAGGACATTGTCTGTCTGAAAGAATTCTTCAACATGATAGCTCATATGTAGTTACATAAATAGGGCATTGTCTGTCTGACAGAATTCTTCAACATGATAGCTCATATGTAGTTACATAAATAGGACATTGTCTGTCTGACAGAATTCTTCAACATGATAGCTCATATGTAGCTACATACATAGGGCATTGCCTGTCTGACAGAATTCTTCAACATGATAGCTCATATGTAGCTACATACATAGGGCATTGTCTGTCTGACAGAATTCTTCAACATGAAAACTCATATGTAGCTACATAAATAGGGCATTGTCTGTCTGACAGAATTCTTCAACATGATAGCTTATATATAGCTACATACATAGGGCATTGTCTGTCTGACAGAATTCTTCAACATGATCGCTCATATATAGCTACATAAATAGGACATTGTCTGTCTGACAGAATTCTTCAACATGAAAGCTCATATGTAGCTACATACATAGGGCATTGCCTGTCTGACATAATTCTTCAACATGATAACACATATGTAGCTACATAAATAGGGCATTGTCTGTCTGACAGAATTCTTCAACATGATAGCTCATATATAGCTACATAAATAGGGCATTGTCTGTCTGACAGAATTCTTCAACATGATAACTCATATGTAGCTACATAAATAGGGCATTGCCTGTCTGACAGAATTCTTCAACATGAGAACACATGTGTAGCTACATAAATAGGGCATTGTCTGTCTGACAGAATTCTTCAACATGAATGCTCATATCTAGCTAAATAAATATGGCATTGTCTGCCTGACAGAATTCTTCAACATGATAACACATATGTAGCTACATAAATAGGGCATTGTCTGTCTGACAGAATTCATCATCATGATAACACATATGTAGCTACATAAATAGAGCATTGTCTGTCTGACAGAATTCATCAACATGACAGCGCATATCCAACTACATAAATAGGGCATTGCCTGTCTGACAAAGTTTTTCAACATGAGAACACATGTGTAGCTATATAAATTGGGCATTGTCTATCTGACAGAATTCTTCAACAAGAAAACTCATATGTAGCTACATAAATAGAGCATTGTCTGTCTGACAGAATTCTTCAACATGAAAACATATATGTAGCTACATAAATAGGGCATTGTCTGTCTGACAGAATTCTTCAACATGACAGCTCATATGTAAGTACAAAAATAGGGCATTGCCTGTCTGACAAAATTTTTCAACATGATAACACATATGTAGCTACATAAATAGGGCATTGTCTGTCTGACAGAATTCTTTAACATGATAACACATATGTAGCTACATAAATAGGGTATTGTCTGTCTGACATAATTCTTCAACATGATAGCTCATATGTAGCTACATAAATAGGGCATTGTCTGTCTGACAGAAATCTTCAACATAATAGCTCATATGTAGCTACATACATAGGACATTGTCTGTCTGACAGAATTCTTCAACATGATAGCTCATATGTAGCTACATAAATAGGACATTGTCTGTGTGACATAATTCTTCAACATGATAGCTCATATGTAGATACATACATAGGGCATTGTCTGTCTTACAGAATTCTTCAACATGATAGCTCATATGTAGCTACATAAATAGGGCATTGCCTGTCTGACGGAATTCTTCAACATGACAACAAATATGTAGCTACATAAATAGGACATTGTCTGTCTGACAGAATTCTTCAACATGAGAACACATGTGTAGCTACATAAATAGGGCATTTTCTGTCTGACAGAATTCTTCAACATGACAGCTCATATGTAGCTACATACATAGGACATTGTCCGTCTGATAAAATACTTCAACATGATAGCTCATATGTAGTTACATAAATAGGGCATTGTCTGTCTGACAGAATTCTTCAACATTATAGCTCATATATAACTACATAAATAGGGCATTGTCTGTCTGACAGAATTCTTCAACATGATAGCTCATATGTAGCTACATACATAGGGCATTGTCTCTCTGACAGAATTCTTCAACATGATAGCTCATATATAGCTACATAAATAGGGCATTGTCTGTCTGACGTAATTCTTCAACATGATAACACATATGTAGTTACATAAATAGGGCATTGTCTGTCTGACATAATTCTTCAACATGATAACTCATATGTAGCTACATAAATAGGGCATTGTCTGTCTGACAGAATTCTTCAACATGATAACTCATATGTAGCTACATAAATAGGGCATTGTCTGTCTGACAGAATTCTTCAACATGATAACACATATGTAGTTACATAAATAGGGCATTGTCTGTCTGACAGAATTCTTCAACATGATAACACATATGTAACTACATACATAGGGCATTGCCTGTCTGACAGAATTCTTCAACATGATAACTCATATGTAGTTACATAAATAGGGCATTGTCTGTGTGACAGAATTCTTCAACATGATAACTCATATATAGCTACATAAATAGGGCATTGTCTGTGTGACAGAATCCTTCAACATGATAGCCCATATGTAGCTACATACATAGGACATTGTCTGTCTGATAGAATTCTTCAACATGATAACACATATGTAGCTATATAAATAGGGTATTGTCTGTCTGACAGAATTCTTCAACATGATAGCTCATATATAGCTACATAAATAGGGCATTGTCTGTCTGACAGAATTTTTCAACATGATAGCTCATATGTAGCTACATACATAGGGAATTGCCTGTCTGACAGAATTCTTCAACATGATAACTAATATGTTGCTACATAAATAGGGCATTGTCTGTCTGACAGTTTTCTTCAACATGATAGCTCATATATAGCTACATAAATAGGGCATTGTCTGTCTGACGTAATTCTTCAACATGATAACACATATGTAGCTACATAAATAGGGCATTGTCTGTCTGACAGAATTCTTCAACATGATAGCTCATATGTAGCTACATAAATAGGGCATTGCCTGTCCGACAGAATTCTTCAACATGATAGCACATATGTAGCTACATAAATAGGGCATTGTCTGTCTGACAGAATTCTTCAACATGATAGCTCATATGTAGCTACATACATAGGGCATTGTCTGTCTGACAGAATTCCTCAACATGATAGCTCATATGTAGCTACATACATAGGGCATTGTCTGTCTGACAGAATTATTCAACATGATAGCTCATATGTAGCTACATAAATAGGGCATTGCCTGTCTGACAGAATTCTTCAACATGATAACACATATGTAGCTACATAAATAGGGCATTTTCTGTCTGACAGAATTCTTCAACATGATAACGCATATGTAGCTACATAAATAGGGTATTGTCTGTCTGACAGAATTTTTCAACATGATAGCTCATATGTAGCTACATATATAGGGCATTGTCTGTCTGACAGAATTCTTCAACATGATAGCTCATATGTAACTACATACATAGGGCATTGTCTGTCCGACAGAATTCTTCAACATAATAGCTCATATGTAGCTACATAAATAGGACATTGTCTGTCTGACAGAATTCTTCAACATGATAGCTCATATGTAGCTACATAAATAGGGCATTGCCTGTCTGACGTAATTCTTCTACATGATAGCTCATATGTAGCTACATATATAGGGCATTGCCTGTCTGACGTAATTCTTCTACATGATAGCTCATATGTAGCTACATAAATAGGGCATTGCCTGTCTGACGTAATTCTTCTACATGATAGCTCATATGTAGCTACATATATAGGGCATTGCCTGTCTGACGTAATTCTTCTACATGAAAGTTCATATGTAGCTACATAAATAGGGTATTGTCTGTCTGACAGAGTTGTTCATTATGATAACACATATGTAGCTACATATATAGGGCATTGTCTGTCTGAAAGAATTTTTCAACATGCTAGCTCATACATAGCTACATATATAGGGCATTGTCTATCTGACAGAATTCTTCAACATGATAGCACATATGTTGCTGCTTATATAGGGCATTGCCTGTCTGGCGTAATTCTTCTACATGATAGCACATATGTAGCTACATATATAGGGCATTGTCTGTCTGACAGAATTTTTCAACATGATAACACATATGTAGCTGCATAAATAAGTCGTTGCCTGTCAGACAAAATTCTTCAAATTGATGACGCACATGTAACTACATAAATAGGTCATTGCCTGTCTGACAAAGTTCTCCAAATTGATTACACATAAATACGTAGCAACTCCAATTAAGATGTTTCATAAATAAAAGATAACATTAACACACAAAGAATCTATCACCATCTATCACAGAGAAACGAAACATGTTGTCACTTGTAGTGCAAAAACAAACATCATCTTATCAAATAAAGGTAATAACAAAATTACCGAACTCGAACAATCTTACAAAGGGAAAGTCAAAACTCATAATTATTTAAACAGACAAAATCAGTCAACAACCGGAAAACTGTGAAAACGTAATGACCCTGACTTGGTACAGGCATTTCTAAAGAAATGGTGGGTTGAATCAGATTTTAAGGCGCCAAACCTCCCGCTCTCATTACGGTTCAAAGGTTCCGGCTGTCACTGTAACAGTATTTAAATACAGGAACAAAATAGGTAAAATAGTTGTCAAAGCAGTACCATATTCGGTGACGTAAATGTCAAAAATATGTTTACGTCACACATTGACGAAAAAAATTCTTGACATTTTTGACTTCTTTATCTTTATACATTTTCACTATATGAAAATGCATCGCTTATAATTTTTTCTGCAGAGACGGAATATATTTCGACAAGATATTGGTATCGGAATATAAACTTTTTAAGAGATCGAATAAGGCGAATCTTTTTATAGCCCTGGTCCAGTAGCCTGTTTCTCAGATGAAGATGACGTTTCAGGAAATCAAAATATTTGCTACTGGCCCTTGCATAGCGAATCAATTGCGAGATGTAAACACCATATGCAGGAGAAGCTGGTATATTGCTGCACATGTTTGGAAAATTTATGATTTTAAAATTGAAGTCGTCCCGCTTATCATAAATTTTAGTACTGAGTTGACCACTGTCGTCAAATTCGAGGTATAAGTCCAAAAATGATGCGGACGAAGCTGTATCGGTGGTCTCTTTAACTTCCAGCTCTGGAGGATATATCAATGGAAGAAATTCTGCAAATCTAGAATTATTGATAGATAAAACGTCATCAATATACCTATATGTGAAATTAAAGGCTCTAGCCTCATGAATCTTCTTATCTTTTACAAGCTTTTGAAGAAACTCCGACTCATATGAGTATAAAAATAAATCGGCTAGAAGAGGGGCACAATTCGTACCCATTGATATGCCGACGACCTGCTGAAACAGTGTCCCTCCAAAGGAGACAAATATGTTATCGATGAGGAACTCCAGCATACTGATCACTTGTTCCTCGGAGTAGCATGTTTTACCTTTATGAATTTTGTTTGAAAAATATGTGGAATTGTAGCCTAACACAATAAATTTTGAGCCATAGTTTCTATGACTAAAAGCTTTATGAATTGTTTCTTTTAAGCGGGTTTTTAATTTGTCATGCGGTAGGGTGGTATATAGAGTTGAAAAATCAAAAGTTTTGATGGAGGATACCTGAGAGAAAGATCTTGATTTCAGGTTATCCAAAAGATCTTTAGAGTTTTTCAAAATCCACATGTGATTTATGCCACTACGCGAGTAAACAGTTTCACAATATTTCTGTTGTCCCTCTTTTACTGCAGACAGAATCTTTGTCAGGTGAATAGACAATTCTTTCGTCGAACAAGTTGATGATCCCGCTATGTACCTTTCTTTGTATGGTGTCTTATGGAGTTTAGGTATCCAATATAAATAGGGTAAATCCTCAGACTCTTTACCAGAGGGAATGTTTAAAGAGGTCATGAATGATCTGTGGTTAGCTAGGATTTCATCTTTGTCGAACGAAGTTGGTTTGTATGTGGTATTACTAGAGGTGTTGCTATTTATGCCTAATTCCTTGATTAGGCATTCGAAGTAATATGATTTACATATAAAAACGATATTGTTGGAAGCCTTGTCCACAGGAACGACAACATATTTGTCATGAAGAGAGGAAAGACACTTAACAGCTTATTGGTCTTTAAATACAGACTTAGGTCGACTATTAACACAATTTTTGAGTTTGTGAATTCGACCTTGTACTAGAGACCTAATTGTTCTAACCCAGTCTGACAAGGACTCTAACTCAGGATCTTTGTCTACTTCTCTCTTTATCCACCTTCTGGCATAATCTTCAACAGCATCCATAATTATCTTGAAATTATGTTTCCAATTGATGTGTTGAGGTTCTCTGAATTTAGGACCATGAAAAATCACCTTTCGGAGACTCTCATGTTGAATGATATTCAGATCACCAGTGATTACATGTCCAGATGGGTTGTATTGAAAAGGAGAGTGGGAGCAGTCACAAGTCAGAGGGTTCTTAAGGTACTCTTCTATGTTAATATCTTGCAATGCTTCTTTGTAGTTGAACATTTTACGGCCAATGCTGTTAGTGTAGCTATAGGAGACAATGGGAACAGATTGATTTTTGAAATATGGAGGAATTTCTTTTACGATCTCTTTTCTATTAAGAATGTTGCTGATGTTAATAGCATCGATTCCTTTGTTAGCAAACGGAATATGGAGGAATTTTCTGTTGTTATCATGAAGTAACTTGTTCATGGCATTATGTAACTTGTTCATGGCATTATGTAACTTGTGCATGACATTATGTATCTTCTTCATGGCATTATGTAACTTGTTCATGGCATTATGTAGCTTGTTCATGGCATTATGTAACTTGTTCATGGTATTATGTAACTTGATCATGGCATTATGTAACTTGTTCATGGCATTTTGTAACTTGTTCATGGCATCATGTAACTTGTTCATGGCATTAATATGTAACTTGTTCATGGCAATATGTAGCTTGTTCATGGCATTAATATGTATCTTGTTCATGGCATTATGTAACTTGTTCATGGCATTATGTAACTTGTTCATAGCATTATGTAACTTGTTCATGGTATTATGTAACTTGTTCATGACATTATGTAACTTGTTCATGGCATCATGTAACTTGTAAATGGCATAATTTAACTTGTTCATGGCATTATGTAACTTGTTCATGGTATTATATAACTTGTTCATGGCATTATGTAACTTGTTCATGGCATTATGTAACTTGTTCATGGCATTATGTAACTTGTCCATATCATTATGTAACTTGTTCATGGCATTATGTAGCTTGTTCATGGCATTATGTAACTTGTTCATGGTATTATGTAACTTGATCATGGCATTATGTAACTTGTTCATGGCATTTTGTAACTTGTTCATGGCATCATATAACTTGTTCATGGCATTAATATGTAACTTGTTCATGGCAATATGTAGCTTGTTCATGGCATTAATATGTATCTTGTTCATGGCATTATGTAACTTGTTCATGGCATTATGTAACTTGTTCATAGCATTATGTAACTTGTTCATGGTATTATGTAACTTGTTCATGACATTATGTAACTTGTTCATGGCATCATGTAACTTGTAAATGGCATAATTTAACTTGTTCATGGCATTATGTAACTTGTTCATGGTATTATATAACTTGTTCATGGCATTATGTAACTTGTTCATGGCATTATGTAACTTGTTCATGGCATTATGTAACTTGTCCATATCATTATGTAACTTGTTCATGGTATTATGTAACTTGTTCATGATATTATGTAACTTGTTCATGGCATCATGTAACTTGTTCATGGCATCATCTAACTTGTTCATGGCATTATGTAACTTGTTCATGGTATTATATAACTTGTTCATGGCATTATGTAACTTGTTCATGGCATTATGTAACTTGTTCATAGCATTATGTTACCTTTTCATGGCATTATGTAACTTCAAACTTGTGTTATTAGTGTTAAACAGCAATCACTCACAAGAAGGAGTACAAATGTCAGCAGAGAGGTTATAATATTAACTGAAATGGATTGTATTCAATTGTGATGATGTCATGTTAAATTAACTTCCAGTGGTATTTCCGTTATATCGCTGTTGTCGGTATTATTGGCACAAACAGGGAACTCGACTGCCATTTTAAAGCCACCATCTAACAACCAGTTACTAACATACTTTTTTCACACAATGGCGTAAATAGTACTGTGGTACATCTCATCACGTGTGGGATACGAACTGGCAATCCTTAGAGATCGGCTAGATAGATGCAAATGTTATTATCATGAGTTAAAACCCACGAATGCCGCGATCTAGAAGTTGACTGGGCAATGCAACCGGCCCATGAACCAGTGACCTATGGGGTAGGTCCATTGTTCATTAATATATTGCTGGGAGGTGGTCATTAGACTTCAGAAGAGTGATCATCTAAAGTCTAAGTTAATACACGCTACATAGATATAGGATACAGTAATATTGAAACAAAAGAAGTGGCCCGTATTGGATATAACGGGTTTCTTTTTCCGCATTCGTACTCAGGTGAAGGCCGAGGTGCGTAAGGCCGTCACCTTGAGTACGAATGCGGAAAAAGAAACCCGTTATATCCAATACGGGCAAATTCTTTTGTTTCAATAATAATGTATCTAACTTGTACAATAATAGTGTTGTTGAAAAAATATATGGTATGGCATATGTTTTTACACTTTTAATGTTTAGAAAGCCAAATAAGACAACAATTAACAAAAATAAAACGACATTTTTTTATCGGTCAACGTCCTTTCGATTCTCGTTTATATTTAGATATTTCAAGGTCTTTCAAGTGTCCCAAATCTTCACCTGTGGTCTGTCTGATTTGTTATTATTTGCAGTCGGTTTGTTAGTTGTTTTTGTATTGCGAGAATACATTTTAAAAGTTCACATACTCGTCAGTTCTGAACATAAATTATGCCAGATCTGAAATACTTGTACCGTGTCTTGTATATTGCTTTTTTAAACAAATTGCTGATATTAATGTTTACAAATCTTACTATCAAGAGTCAAATATACTAATCATAGCGTTTAGTAGTGTGGTCACCGTAGCCGAGTGGTTAGATGGAAGTTTTGAAAGTCAAAATAGACTTTGAAAAGCCCAAAAATAAGTAAAACGCGTTTTTAAGCCTAAAACAGTAAAAGGTTAAAGTTCATATATTTAAGAACAAAAGAATAAACTAGATTCTTAAAAATAATCCACTGTTCAACAATAGTGTGACGTCAGAGAAATGCATTACATAAATGATATCAACCTTGTCCCAAAAATGGGTCAAATTATTGTAGTACATCGGCCCCTATTAACGGCCTGTATCATCGGCCTCTATTAGCGGCCTGTATGTGATATTAGAGGCCGCAAATACAATAACTTTGCTGGGGGTATTATTGTACAAGTGTTTTTATTTCTGCCAATATTTTTTGAGATCGGTAAACTCATAAAAGAGAAATCACATTACGTAGCAATATTTGTGATTGATTTTAACGTACGTAGATCTTTTAGATTGCTTTCAATCTGACATGAATTGATGTGCTTATTTTGTATATTTATTTGAGTTTTCTTTTGTCATAGCTTTAAATTTGAAAGGACAATATTATGTTGAATATACAAATTACAAGAAATTACGTCAACAGCTGACATTTTAGTTTATTACATAAACGATATGTAGTATACTGGGGCTTTGTTTAACATTTTCATATTTTTTGCTTAATGAGTTAATTACTAGGTTTTTTTTAATTTTTTAATGTTAAATTGACAATTAAAATTAATTTTCGTAACTACTTTAAATGCGTCAACACAACGTATGTGTGCGGCTTGATAAAAAGCATTGCAAAGTCGGAAAGGAAGCGCACACCACCAATTCAGTTTTAATTATCACCGTGAACTTTATTGTGTAAGGTTTGGTTCAAGTGCAGATCGATCTAATAAACACGACGTGAAAACGCAGAATATTCAACTGCAAGACAATACATGTATATGATATGAAGAAATATGTAGATACAACTAAAATGAAATTATTTCATATCAGTTCTAAATTTGACTTTTTCATTGGTGTAGACATGGTAATGTGTCATGCATTAATCTGCGTTAAAGAAATCCACCAGTCATTAACATGATAATGCTCGCGGTCACTATCATGTTAATGACCGCTCGAGGTTTTAGAGTTGCGTTCCTTTTTTAAAATGCAACGGAGGTCAATGTAAACTAACATTACGTACTAAAATGAGCAAAATTATTTAGAAAGTCTTATTTCCTTCAATGAAATAAAAATAATAGTTACTTATGTTTAGGTCATTATCGTGATAGATAAACTGCCATTGGGACAGTAGTATTGACTTCAACACTGATAATGCACTCACCTGTGGTTCAGGCATTATCAATGTTTCAGTCAATACTATATATACTGTCCCATGGGCAGTCTATAAATCACAATAATGCCCTATACATAAGGAACTATTATATAAATAGTGCATACAATGCATGCATACTGGACACGGCGATATCAAAGTTCAACCAGATCTCTAGAGTTGTATTGGGCTTAAGTCGATTTTATCTTCGAACCGTCACCAATATCCAGTAAGAAATCAAAAGGAACACAGCACAAAGACAACGTAATTACAGAGTAAATGGAGAAACCTGGTGATTAAGCAAATATCATCGACATGACATTCCTGTCCCAGGGGGGGAACCAATTGGATGATGGACAAAGGTGATGAAGGCGCCATTAATTACAAAATAATGTACATTTAACATACCAATTTGTCATCACACAGCAGACTTTTTCTTTGACGGACACAACCAGCCGATGAAGAATGTAGGAAAAACATCTTACAAATGGGAAAAGAAAAACGAAATAATTGTTTTTTCATTAATTATGTAATTTGTGTATATTTTTTGTACTTCACTTGGTTTTTCACATTTTGATCTTTCGTAGCATCAGTAATTCCCCCTATCTAAAACAGATTTAGTTGTTATATGGCATATCAAGTGACGAAAGACACAGTCGGTGAGTAGATTATTACTGTTTAACGCCCAGTGAGAAATATTTCATGTATATCATGGCGTGAGCAACTTACATTCGATGAAATTAAGATTACATATGTCTTGTACATGAATTGTTGACATTTTTAGTGTTAGCTCATTGAAACAACAATCCTTGAGTAGACATGTCGCTCATCTAGGACCTTGAGTAGACATGTCGCTCATCTAGGACCTTGAGTAGACATGTCGCTCATCTAGGACCTTGAGTAGACATGTCGCTCATCTAGGACCTTGAGTAGACATGTCGCTCATCTAGGACACATTATTCTGATTGTAAGCTAACGGGTTTTTGTTCTTACGACTTATAATGTGTGCTTAACGGAGAAGCAACAAATACCAATTGTGTAGTCTTTGGTTGGACCAGACCGGGACTCGAACTCAAGTTATACCGTACTCGGACCGAGCATGCTAACCACTGCACCATCCATGTGGTTTTAATCTGTTTTAATTTCTCTGTAGGAAAACAATAGATAAGAATAAAAAATGAAAGTTTTGACATTAGATGTGTATGATTTATTAACGATGACTTGACGTATTACAGAACTAACTGTCACCCTGTCACGCATCACTTGTCTGTTACAATTAAGTAGTATGCTCATTGATTTCGTTTGTATTCTAAATGACTTGACGTATTACAGAACTAACTGTCACCCTGTCCCGCATCACTTGTCTGTTACAATTAAGTAGTATGCTCATTGATTTCGTTTGTATTCTAGATGACTTGACGTATTACAGAACTAACTGTCACCCTGTCCCGCATCACTTGTCTGTTACAATTAAGTAGTATGCTCATTGATTTCGTTTGTATTCTAGATGACTTGACGTATTACAGAACTAACTGTCACCCTGTCACGCATCACTTGTCTGTTACAATTAAGTAGTATGCTCATTGATTTCGTTTGTATTCTAGATGACTTGACGTATTACAGAACTAACTGTCACCCTGTCCCGCATCACTTGTCTGTTACAATTAAGTAGTATGCTCATTGATTTCGTTTGTATTCTAGATGACTTGACGTATTACAGAACTAACTGTCACCCTGTCACGCATCACTTGTCTGTTACAATTAAGTAGTATGCTCATTGATTTCGTTTGTATTCTAGATGACTTGACGTATTACAGAACTAATTGTCACCCTGTCCCGCATCACTTGTCTGTTACAATTAAGTAGTATGCTCATTGATTTCGTTTGTATTCTAGATGACTTGACGTATTACAGAACTAACTGTCACCCTGTCACGCATCACTTGTCTGTTACAATTAAGTAGTATGCTCATTGATTTCGTTTGTATTCTAGATGACTTGACGTATTACAGAACTAACTGTCACCCTGTCACGCATCACTTGTCTGTTACAATTAAGTAGTATGCTCATTGATTTCGTTTGTATTCTAGATGACTTGACGTATTACAGAACTAATTGTCACCCTGTCCCGCATCACTTGTCTGTTACAATTAAGTAGTATGCTCATTGATTTCGTTTGTATTCTAGATGACTTGACGTATTACAGAACTAATTGTCACCCTGTCCCGCATCACTTGTCTGTTACAATTAAGTAGTATGCTCATTGATTTCGTTTGTATTCTAGATGACTTGACGTATTACAGAACTAACTGTCACCCTGTCACGCATCACTTGTCTGTTACAATTAAGTAGTATGCTCATTGATTTCGTTTGTATTCTAGATGACTTGACGTATTACAGAACTAACTGTCACCCTGTCACGCATCACTTGTCTGTTACAATTAAGTAGTATGCTCATTGATTTCGTTTGTATTCTAGATGACTTGACGTATTACAGAACTAATTGTCACCCTGTCCCGCATCACTTGTCTGTTACAATTAAGTAGTATGCTCATTGATTTCGTTTGTATTCTAGATGACTTGACGTATTACAGAACTAACTGTCACCCTGTCACGCATCACTTGTCTGTTACAATTAAGTAGTATGCTCATTGATTTCGTTTGTATTCTAGATGACTTGACGTATTACAGAACTAACTGTCACCCTGTCACGCATCACTTGTCTGTTACAATTAAGTAGTATGCTCATTGATTTCGTTTGTATTCTATGCTTTAATGGTTAAAACTCTAAAACATATTCTTATAAAAATATATATAAGCCTCCTCCAATAAAATCGACCGCGACGTTATAACTGAAATATTGTTGAAAGTGATGTTAAACACCAAAAAACCATTTTTTTTTTAATAATTGGTTAGTAAGAATTAAAGGGTATACATCATGTGTACTAAAGTCGATATCTATAATTTGTTTAGTTATATAATTAAAGGTTATGTATGTAAATAGATATGAGATACTATCAAAAATTACACTTAGACACAATTTATAGTAAAGGGGCAACGCCTTTATTGCAGTTCTACATTTCACAGTCAAAATAGGGTACCCTTAAATGATTGTTAAACGATCTTTTAGTCTGTAGTTGAGAATTGCATGTCACTTACAGTATTTTGAATTTAATAGGAAGTGTAAAATCATCACAAAATTAAAATTTTCTGGTATTTCTTTAATTAAATTTCCTCAGAAATGAAAACTTTCTTTTTTCAGTTATATTTGTTTTCCATTGTACAATTGATAATACAGGGGGTGTGGTGTTTAACTCCACTTTCAACAACATTTCAGTCATATCGTGGCGATAGAAAATAGAAATTAGAAACGCTATTTTCATCAAAGAATATCAATAAAAAAGATAAACATGATCTATACAGTTATTTTATGGGAAGCATTTTTTTATGAAAATTATTTTAAGCTGGAAACACCATTATGTGATCAAGTTTGTCAGTGACTTGTGACAGGTCGGTAGTTTTCTCGGGGTTTTCCGGTTTCCTCCACCAATAAAACTGACGGCCACGACTTATAACTGAAATATTGTTGAAAGTGGCGCCAAATACCATACCCCTCCCCCCTCTCCTGTTGATCGGTGCACTTTTACGTTAAAAACATTAAGATATAACTGTAATATAGAAGACTTATATCTTTCTTAAGTACCGGTATGTCTGTGTAGATATAGAAATTACCATTGGTGTTGAGTTTTGAGGGGGTCGTAAGAGGCGGAACATTATGTAATGATACGAATATTTTAGAGATGTTTAATTTTATCTGTTTATCTTTTGATCATAATGGAGTAGATCAAATTTCAAAACTTCGTCTCGATCATCTACAAATTAACATATGTTTTACATCTTAAATTTGACCTCGTGACCTTAAAATATTAAGTAGTTAGATAATAAATATAGATAAGCAATTTAAAGTTTGCAAAAACAAAGCAGAAGTATGCAGTATTCTCTTCATAATTTATATATTGACTTATTAAATGAACTATTAAATATCGTTTTAAATTACAGCATTGTTTTTAATCAATACATCGGGATCAATGCCAGTTCTTGGGTTATTCTTTAATGACCTGAAAAGGGGAACCCCCCCAACAAAACAAAAAATAATATTGCGATACACATAATTCAGTGAACCGTGGAAACAGAAGTTAAGTGCCATCTGGCGGTAGTTTGAGTGGAAGTTTCTTAATACATAAAACAAATAGAAATAGAAAAAGGAAAAGGAATGTAAAACTACTGTTATTTTCGTTTTTAAGGAATTCTTGTGGGAATTACATAACTTCTGCCAAAATGGGGAACGGACTGTGTGTGGAGACGGGCAGTAATATGACAATTTTTGACTGGCAAGTACAAAACAAATCCAAACTTTTTAATTATAGAGGTGTACTAACTTACTGTGTATATGTCTTGCTCGCTATTTAAATCACACTTTTAGAAATATAACAACAATAAAACTATTTAATACGCATATATAACGTATCTTATAATGGGGTTTTTTATAATTGTTTCACAATATTTAAAAAAAAATATATACCAGGTTAATATACAGAAATGAAGGAAAAAAATACTGTGAAAAAAAAATAGAACTGCAATATAAATTTGATATTTAATAAAAATGATATCTTCTATTTATACATTCCGGAACTGAGATCAGGAATTTTTTTTTTTGAGGTATTTAATGTAACTTTTAGCCGAGAAAAAATAGAAATAAAACCATGGCATATAAATTTGATATATTCTATTTATACATTCCGGAACTGATATTAGGTAATTTCTCATTTTTTTTTTTCATTTTTTTTTTTTATATAATACAATTTTCAATAAGTGGTTCGGGTAAATTTTACCCGAACCACTTATTGAAAATTGTATTATATGTGTTGATTCAATCGAGCTATACGTCAACGTTAAGAAATGTCTGTTTGTTTTCTTCTTTATTATAAAATTTAAACGTCTATGACTTGACTTATTCTTATAAAAAAGAAACTTTAATTTTAAAACTAAATTGATTTTCTTCAATCTATATATCTAACCTTACTATTCGACATAATCAAGATTTATTTTTTTCTTATTGCTAAAATACGAATATTTTTTGTATAATATAAATTACATATTTTTTTAATTTCTAACTAATAAATTTCAATGCTATCATTATTTTTTTTGTAAATTCAATTCTATTTTTTATTTTTGGGCATTTTTCGTATTTTATATTGAATTTCATTTCCAACAAAAAGAAACGTCCAACAAAACCATACAGTAGTCAAACGGTCAAGCTTTAAAATAACAATACAGTAGTCAAACGGTCAAGCTTTAAAATAACCATACAGTAGTCAAACGGTCAAGCTTTAAAATAACCATACAGTAGTCAAATGGTCAAGCTTTAAAATAACCATACAGTAGTCAAACGGTCAAGCTTTAAAATAAGCATACAGTAGTCAAACGGTCAAGCTTTAAAATAACCATACAGTAGTCAAACGGTCAAGCTTTAAAATAAGCATACAGTAGTCAAACGGTCAAGCTTTAAAATAAGCATACAGTAGTCAAACGGTCAAGCTTTAAAATAAGCATACAGTAGTCAAACGGTCAAGCTTTAAAATAACCATACAGCAGTCAAACGGTCAAGCTTTAAAATAACAATACAGTAGTCAAACGGTCAAGCTTTAAAATAACCATACAGTAGTCAAGCGGTCAAGCTTTAAAATAAGCATACAGTAGTCAAACGGTCAAGCTTTAAAATAACCATACAGCAGTCAAACGGTCAAACTTTAAAATAACCATACAGTAGTCAAACGGTCAAGCTTTAAAATAACCATACAGTAGTCAAACGGTCAAGCTTTAAAATAACAATGCAGTAGTCAAACGGTCAAGCTTTGAAATAACCATACAGTAGTCAAACGGTCAAGCTTTAAAATAATCATACAGTAGTCAAACGGTCAAGCTTTAATATAACCATACAGCAGTCAAACGGTCAAGCTTTAAAATAACCATACAGTGGTCAAACGGTCAAGCTTTAAAATAAACTATTTACTTTGTGACTTAATTCTAGATTTACATTATATCATGGGAAATTGTTCTTCTGGTTCTAAGTTAGACAATTTGACCCAATTTCCTTGCTAGTTATGAGTAACACCCCATCCCTTTTCCAGTCTCTGTAAAACCAGGGAATTATAAAACTTGTTTTATAATTTCCTGGTAAAACATCCGTCTTCATGCAGCGTTATTCGTTACCCCCTTTTCAGTTGTTGTAAAACACACGGCTTTATACAGCGTTATTCAACACCCCTTTTTCAATATCTATGAAACGTATTTCAGTCACTGTAAGACATCGATCTTTATACAGCGGTATTCAACACCCCCTTTTTCAGTCACTGTAAAACAGCGTTATTCAACACCACGATTTTAGGTAACTGTAAAATAACCGTCTTTATACAGCGTTATTCAACCCCCCTCCCACCCTTTCTCAGTGTAAAATAACCGCCTTTATACAGCGCTATTCAACACCCCCTTTCTCAGTCACTGTTAAACAACTTTATTCGATCCCCCTCCTTTTTTCAGTTGCTGTAAAACATCCGTCTTTATACAATGCTTTATACAAACTACAGGCGTTGATGCCCTCGTTGTACTTGTAAATAAAACAACAAATGTCTGTGTTGCTAAGTGTTAAAGTTGCAGAAACTATGACAAGATATCATCAGGTCACTAAACAAACAACACAATTGTATACAAAATGTAAGTCTGACATAAATAAACCCTTGTATACGGGTTACTCTAAGCTTTGTTAATTCCTGTTTGAGGGTATGCAGTGTGTTGTGTGATCTGAATTTTACGAAAAAGTTCGAACGCATTTTTAATTCAAATTCTTTCAAATGTTTGCTCCTTGGGTAAGCCCTATTCCCCAATGTTTACTTTTTGTACTTAGAATTGTTCAGAGATAGACGGGTCAATTGTGTATGCTATGTGTAATTTTGTTACTGTTGCATAAAGTGATAAAACATCTGTTGATCATTATATCAGGCTAGTCATCCCTGATGAAAACAGATGTATTCATGGGTTGTGATATCTTGTTGTAGAAATTGTTCAAAGCGCTTGAATGACACTGACGCGTGGCACAAATTATTGTGACGCGTGCGGATAACAAGAATATTGTTTTTTAGTGTGTTATTCGCATGGTTTAACTTGAAAGTTATTTGGTACGAGCTGTGAACTATAAGAGTCAATGAGATTTAAAATGAGATTTCACTTGTCAAAAGGGAAACATGTTTTATTTTGGAAAAAAAATGTAATCGTTCGAGTTTGCCCAATTTCATGCATGGCCATAATGGATTGTGTATAGCTTTCGATGTTTTGGATTTTTTGTTATTACAGCCGGCGTGTATCCATAATTTTTCCTTTTTCCATGTAGCAAACAAAACATCAATACATAGCCTCATTTATCTACATGAAGTATATACGTGTGTAGCTGAAATTTGACATTCAACAACAATCAATCAATCAATCAATCAATGTATATCTGTATATTTAGAAATTTTCATTTAATTATTTCCCCATATCACTAAGTATCGTCGTGCTCGTGATTGTATGCTAGTTGGATTTATAACTACATATATATGCAATCAGTGCCCATCACCACTAAAGTTGTGAGTTACAACCCCCTCTATGGCGAGGTGCACTCGATACAACATTATGTAATAAAGTTTGTCAGTGACTTGTGACAGGTTGGTGGTTTTCTCCGGGTTCTCTGGTTTCCTCCACCAATAAAACTGACCGCCACGATATAACTGAAATATTGTTGAAAGTGATGTTAAACAACATAACCCATATTACTATAAAGATTGTAAATAATGCATATTATTAAACAACTAGCTCAAATCCATTTAATTTAAGTCATGTTCTTATTATTCAAATTTATAATCGGCTGTGACGATAATTGATCTCCAAACAAAACACCAGCACTTTTACTCGTACATATTTTAAACTTTAAAAAGAACAATACATTTGTCTCCTGAAAGGCAAAAACACAATGCAGGGTCAATATTATTATTATGAGGTCATTCCATAACGTAAATAAATGCAGCCCAATGAATAAAAAATGTTTCTATTGAATTATACAATCAATACAAGCAATTCAATGGATAAACACGCCTTATTTCTTTCTATTACCGTGAAATGATGAAAATATTTTTTAATTCAATTGATTGCTTGTTGTCTATCGTCAAGTAAACAACTATTTCAGAGGAGAATGGGTGACAATCACACAGTTATCGGTCCTTACTCCTAGAGGGAGTGTAAGGATCGATAACAAAGAGTAAGAGCTTACCGATGAGTCTAAGGGAGGAAGTTTTGAATGTCGTTATAATAGATAGGATCGGCAAATTTGTTACCTTGTAATAAATCAAAAAATAGCATTCGCATTGAGTGATCTCCCTTTAAAGCTGCTTTTGGGGGTTTTTCTTTTTGTTGCTTTCTAAGAACTTGGAATTCTTAGCGTGCCTTCACGAAACACCAATTTACGTCAAATCAAAAGGATTCCGAAGTTGGTTATGTATACATTATCAGTTATCTCTGCGAATACCCATGGGCATTGAGATTGTGACACCACGAAGCACTTCTGTATAGACTTCGGCGAAACCGAAGCATAAGTAATAGTGATGAAGGGTGGCACAATCTCAATGCCCAGGGGTGGTAGGTGTAGGTAACTATTTTATTCCGGGATTGCAAACAAAAACTGATTATTAATGGATTATCATGTTTCTTTTGGAACGTAATCATAGCGTTATTAGTAGTTTCATAGGTTAAAATTTTGGCGCATTTTGTCAAAGTGTATCACTACATTTAACCAATGTTCAACATTTCTCAGCCTTGTTTAGTGATATTGTTTTCTTGTATTTTGTGTGAATTGTCACTTGGATAGCGATACACTATTCATGGCGTCACCAATAATAGGGTCAAGAATTCCATTGATAAAAAATGTGTTGTATAATAAAATAAATGAAAAATTTAGGTGATAATAATAATGCGAAATGATTTTAAAATATTCGTATTCAACAACTTGACATTTAAATGAAGACACAAATTTGAAATAATATCAAAATCAAAGCATGGACCAGTCAAGACAATAACATATGTAGCAATGTGCAGTTTGTAGAGAAAATTGGGAGGGTTGAGTGTGGGGGTGAATATTAGTAGTTTCATAGAAAATTGGGAGGGTTGAGTGTGGGGATGAATATTAGTAGTTTCATAGAAAATTGGGAGGGTTGAGTGTGGGGGTGAATATTAGTAGTTTCATAGAAAATTGGGAGGGTTGAGTGTGGGGGTGAATATTAGTAGTTTCATAGAAAATTGGGAGGGTTGAGTGTGGGGGTGAATATTAGTAGTTTCATAGAAAATTGGGAGGGTTGAGTGTGGGGGTGAATATTAGTAGTTTCATAGAAAATTGGGAGGGTTGAGTGTGGGGGGTGAATATTAGTAGTTTCATATTATCAAATAGTCTTTATTTATATTATGTTCTTGTTTATAATCTCTCATTTTACTGCATAATGTTCAAGATTATAACGTTTTTTGTGTTAACGTTGTTGTGAGCCATGTTTTTTTTTGTGAGGGTTGGCATTTTATTCACATGTGGAAAGCAGTTGCATGACTTGGAGGCTTGGGCCCATAAAATACTTTAGTACCGCCACTTTTAGTGAAGTGCCTGTCTCAAGCCAGGAAAATGGGAGGTCATGTATTTGTGTGTTAGGGGTATCGAATGTACCTCTTTCTACAATTTTAATATTTGATCTTAGAATTGTTCCGACAGTATCGTATTTTTGGTTTTTCATTTTTTTTTTTTGCAATGCACATGACTTGTGTTAATCAAGACCAATAAAAATCTCAAAGTAAGTTTCTCTAATTAAAACCTATTAATTATGAAATGGAAAGAAATTACTATGGTTGAATTCGATGGTGTTTTTGTTTTAGTTTTCCATTCTCGTTAACCTAGATGAGCATAGATCAACCTTCTTCTATCATCTAGAAGTTTTGATATAAAGTATTTTTGACATCTGTGGTTCGTTAAAAGAATTGAGCGATCTGTATGTACAGTTAGTCATTATCTCATCACTATATAGCTGTTTTATTGCATCTTTTTATCTTCTCCGCGCGTGGCGTCATGCGAAAAGCACGCCCGACAAAATTCCTATAACAGACATTATAATTATACACCAACGATGTTTTCAAATATAATTATTTCTTGAAAATGTTGATTGTGTATATGTAATTGGATAAATGTATCAGTTTGGTATGCATGTGTTTCTTTTGTTGTTGTTTTTTATTTGGGAGGGGGGAGTAATTGTATTTCAGTCATAAATATAATGAAAGGTTATTGTAATTGTTGTTTAACGCCACTTTCAACAATTTCTATTAGCTATATTTCGGAGGTCATTTTCATTGGTCAACCCGAAGAAAAACCACCGACCTGCGTCAGGTCAATGATAGTAATTAGAGAACATCAATTTAACCTTTAAGTGGGATATATGTTAATCTGTCGCTAATTTTTGTTATGAAAAAAAATACATGAAAGATGCAAAAAAAAAGGTGGTTTCCAGTGGATAATTTTAAGTACAATGCAGAACAAAAGTCTGATTTTTGTTTGTGTGAAAAAAAATATTCTGGCTCAGGGGTAAAATTATAGACCGACATAGTCATCACACCCCCCACCCCCACACCCGCGCAAATATAAACATCAGTGTGTTTGTCCATATTAGAACATACATGTCGCCATTATCTGATTAACAAAAATATCGCTATAATTGCGGAAAAGGTTTTAACTAGGCGTTAAACATCAACTTTCAATAAGTGTGTTTAACATACCCTTTGTGTGCACCGTCGTTGTATTCAATCATTGGTCTACAAATGTGTATGATATATACAAGACACGGATACGTCCATCATGAGGAATGTCATGCTCCCGAACGCCAATCTCTTAAAATAACATAACGTCATTGGTCAATGTCCCATTAATTTACAACGTTTTTATTTTTATGTTTGAATAAATACAGATTAGTACATGGGCATTTCCATATTGGCCTGGTTATCATCCTGAGACCCCCATATTGGCCCGAGACGCAGTCGAGGGCCAATATGGGTCGAGGGATGATAACCAGGCCAATATGGAAATGCCCATGTATTAAACTATTTATCACATACTTCCGACATCTAGAAAAGTGACACCCATATTGGCCTGAGACGAAGTCGAGGCCCATATTGGCTCGGGCCAATATGGGCCCCGATATGGAAATGATCTTGTAGTAATCCAATAACCGGTTATTTTCCCGGGGTGTGAAAATATGGACAGTTTACTTCCAGTCATATTGGTCATACAAAAATGCCTTTATTTGAACTAAGTATGTAATAAAGACCCATAATCCATGAGCTTCTGAAATCTATAAATAATCCAATAATACTAAAGGTGTATAGTTGACTTATTGTGAAAGGGTACATACCTAGTCTAAAATTAATATTTTCTTTGCCCCTACAATAGTTTACAACACAGGTTTAAACGTGTTCATTTGACTAAATGTCAGTTTAAAATCATTGGCTTTATTAAGAAGCTATTTAATTACATTAATTCCCTCGGTAACTTTCTTGGCATAAAAAAATGGAAGTCATTTATCTTCTTACATTTACTGTACACTTTCTTGATACATGGGTAAATATAATCTTACATTGGTAGCGTTCGATTAAAAGTACAGGTGTAACTCGTGTATCAAATATGATCATGCACAATTGTTTCGAGACTGGTAACATTACATCAATCGCAACTACTCGGCCATTCTCACTACCCTACAAATAACTTCGTATGCATTAGGCGTATACATCGTACTGCTTTTCACATGTCAGTTAAATGAAAGTTTGATAAAGTTATATTTCAAACAATTTTCTATATTTCAATTATTTTCATGGATAAAAGTTAAAGTTTTAATTAGTTTTGCATGATTAGATTTTACTTAGTATGTCTTCCATATTGGATTTTCGTGGACTATATTTTTGTGCGGCTTAACATAACTTAGCTTCCGGCAAACAATTTAAGAAGAATTTCTACTATCTACGTACGAGGTTATTTGTAGGGTAGCGAGAATGGCCGAGTAGTTACGATTGAACATTACATAACAAAAACTGGACAACATTAAAATGTATGCATTGAGGGTAATTGGAAGAAAGGGCAATGCTTTAATGAAAAAAAATGTTCGACGTGGTCTCCCGTTAACGAACCCTTTTGTTTGTTAAATTATTGCAATCACAAATTGCATTTATTGTAAACCTGTTAAAACTCTTGTTTTGAACTTTTCCATGGAAGACTTGTCGCCCTATAAAATAAAATGTTATAAATACTTTTTCCGGGAAAACATGGAAAAATATTAAAATACTAAAGAACCCTGATGGTTCGGTTTCAACGCCATCACCTCTCTTTAAACACGTGTGTTCCTATAGTTCTTCGATCATTTTATTTGAAAATATTGAGGCTCGAGTTACTCGATTCATCTAATCGACCGATTCTAATGTACATGGGTCATTAAGCCAGATATATTTCACCTACTGTGTTATTTCTTAATAGTTTAAAGTAATTTTTTCTATTTATTTTTAACCTCAAAGTTGAAAAGCTCATCATTGGCAAGATTAATGGTATTATAAATCCAGTAAATTGTTGGATTTCAATCAAATTTAGGTGCGAATTTCGATCTTTCTACTGTTTGTTATTATTTCATGTTAAACCACTATAATGACACTCAAGGCCACTTTGTCATTTAATATATTTATCGTAAGAGTACCACGTGTACATGGAGGAAGTTAATTAGTGAAAACGTCTCATCTGTTTTCTTATAATTAGGTATTTTTCATGTTATTTCCATATAAACTTCTTACCACGTGAATTCGTCTTCTGCTCATGGTGACAGGTTCTACTCGATACAGCTTAATATATTAAAGCATTCCAATGACTTGCGCAGATCGATGGATTTCTTCAGATCTTCCGGTTTCCACTTCCAAAAAAAATCTATGAACACGATATTAATTGAGATATTGTTGGAAGAGGAGTTAAACTTTCGGTATTCTCGAATGGTTTTTGTTTAAGTAATTTCTTTTGCTCTTTGGTTGACAGCAAATTATGCTCTAATATGTGGTTTACCTTTATTTTCGGTGGTGTCAATTTCCGGGGATTGTCAGAAACGGAAATGTTCGTTGATATTGGAATTCGTGGATTTGAAATTTACAAATGACTTCTCTTATTTGTGCCTTTGGTTGTTAGCTAAATTTCATGGGTTGGTTGAACCAACGAAAATCACGAAAATTAATATTCAATGAACAAAACAGAATTCACAGTGCTTTATGTCGGGACTAGCAACACATACGTGTGTGAAAAAGAGGTGTTTGTCAATCACACAAGCAATAAAAATTCATCATATACTTCAAACCACTTAAGCTTCTCTCAATAGTGTTTGTATTACACATACCATCTTAAAATCAAACAATTAGTGACGTAAGGAAAACATTAAAACAAGATGTTGAAAACAGCTTGACCTTTTTGAATAATTCTAAAAGTATGATATAAAACGTCTGTGTTGATCGTATGTTCTGCTTACAGTAATTACATATTGATGAGGGATGCATACGTTCTACATATCTCTTGATCTGGGTCTTTTATCTGCTTGAATTGATAGCGAGAACACAGTTATTTCCCCTTGAAATCGTCAACTCTGTTTCATCGATAATATGTGATATAATGTAGTTATGTAGTGACTAAAAACTGGAAAACAAACGATGTCTTCCAGCTTAAAACACATATTCCATGAAATAATATTTCTCATTCAGAAGGAAAACGGAATTAGTTTTTTTCAAAGTTGAAATGAACGAGCCCTAACTGGAGAAACACATATTAGCAAACAGGACAAATAACAAAAGGTCGGATTCACGAACAACTGTTCGTATGTGCCCTCGAATGACTAATATCTTCTGTCCAATATATGCCATCCATCTATAGTCATCTTTCCCCAAATCAGCCTGGGTACTAGTGAGGTTCCCAGGGCTCAAACCCACAGAGCTGCTCAGTGCGTTCGCTGATTATGGATATGGGGAGACCTCAATTGTGGGGAGAGGGGTTATCATGGCAAGCCTGACTATGGAGCATAGTGGGTAACGTGTTTGGAGAGGGCACGCTCCCTGAACACTATGTACATCTTGTGTAAAGTAGGCGCATTGTAGCACCTACAATACTAAATGTTCCGTCCCTAGCCACCTCTCCATACCTTTCCATTGGCAGTTAAAAGTCGTTGACCCGGTCACATCATTTCCTAATTTACATCAGTAGTTTTTATACATTATTGAACTTATTCTCGTTCTGAATATAACTTAAATACTGTTCACTGGACGTTAAGCAATACAGAGGTGCAGAAACCACGTAATAGGAGGTAAGATTGTTTCTACTCGAAAAAGGAATATTTACAATTGGAAAAATGAAGACATCGCCTCCATCATCATGATTGCATGCATCATTGTAAATATCTAGCGCGACACGATGGTAACTGTTCCTTGTATATTTAATTTCGAGGTCATACGAATCAATCATTTCTGACCGATTGTTACATATGCCTTGTGTATATAACTTATATGTAGAACTGGTCGATAACCTTAAAACATAATCAAGAAAATCTTGCACTTTCAGTGACTGCACAAATTAAATATGACGCCCAAAGCATGCACTAAGTCAGAAAATGTTGTTTTTTCTTCATCACCTGTAATCAACGTTGCATATCCAGACCATAACTGTCCTTTAGTCTTCATCATCTGATAATATAAATAGATTCACAGACAATGATCTTGAATTATTTGTATTTATTTAAGAAGTAATGACTGATTTTCTGATTTTATCAGCATGCACTGATCAACTGTATCAGAGCTAATTTAAATAATTTTTTAAAGAATTTAACATTTAAAAGATAGTAGATTGCAATTATACACGAGACATATGACATTGTATATCTGTAAACAGGGTACTGGTGAAGGTTCCCAGGTCTCAGATCCACAGAGCTGTTCAGATAGTTCTGTGTTGTGGATAGAGTGAGTTGCCAGATTATAAAACGGAAAAACTTACCGTGGACCATAGAGGGTAACGTGTCTGGAAAGTGCCACGCCCCCTACACGCTAAAGATATCTTTTGTAGATATCGGAAATGGTAGGCACACTATAGCCGCTACAAAATATAAAATGTTTCGTTTTTTCGTCTCTACCCAATTGTCCATGGTTTTGGCAGTGGCAGTCAAATGTCATTGACCTGGTTGACCTACCCATTTCTTCATTTTTATATACATGTAGTTTTTATATACATGTAGTTTTTATATATTATTGGACTTGTTCTTGTCCTGAATATAACTGCCATACTGCTCGCTGAACGTTAACCAATAATCAATCAATCCATCAATCAACCATATGTGTAAATTAAAGAAATCTTTACATGTATAAAAGATGCTTTTTTTTTTTTATTAATTTTACTACGTCTAACTTTATTACGTCTGGATACATTTTCACACCAAGACTTATTTTACTGTTACACCTCACATGTCTGTTTTGTTTTGCATTGGGTTTTTTATATTTATTATTATTTGTTGTATTGCTGAAAGGTAATTTTAAGAATTAAAATTTGTATGTTGATGGTCAACATTTTACAAAGTCGGATGATGACATTTTGCTTCGTCGTAATAAAACTATGTTGCAAACATTCTGAGGACCAAAGAGACCAAAGCAAAAATCATACTGATAAAAGTACGAAGTACCATATAATTAAATTAAGCTGATACCTTGTATAATGTCTTACAATACAATGTATGACATCTTAATCGAAAGACATAGTTCTCTCTTCATAAAAACGCTGTCAATTAAGAATCCTGAGCATGAAATAATTGGAAATTCCCTGAATATTTAGGCAAGAAGGATCAATCATACATTACATCATTTAATAATGACTGACTGTTATTGTAAGTTCTTTAATATCATTGCACCTATTAGTATTCAATAGGAGACCGTTTTTATGGTATGCTTGTATCGGTTTCCTGAAACGTCATCTTCATCTGAGAAACAGGCTACTGGACCAGGGCTATGCAAAGATTCGCCTTATTCGATCTCTTAAAAAGTTTATATTCCGATACCAAGATTTTGTCGAAATATATTCCGTCTCTGCAGAAAAGATTATTATCAATGTGTGACGTAAAAACGTTTTTGACATTCACTTCACTGAGTTTGGTACTGTTATGACACCTGTTTTATCTGTTTTGTTCAAGTATTGTTATAAATACTGTTATAGTGACAGCCGGAAACTTTGAGCCGTAATGAAAGGGGGAGGTTTGGCGCTTTAAAATCTGATTCAACCCACCATTTCTTTAGAAATGCCTGTACCAAGTCAGGATCATTACGGTTTTCACAGTTTTCCGGTTGTTGACTGATTTTGTCTGTTTATATACTTATGAGTTTTGACTTTCCCTTTGTAAGATTGCTCGGAGTTCGGTAATTTTGTTATTACCCTTATTCGACTTGATGTAACGAACCATAAGGTAGTTTATTCATATCTACCTATATATACTATAAGTTTTATAACTTGTTTCCGAATCCTATTAATGATTCATCCGAATAGTTTGTACATATTCATGCTTGTATTGTCTTAATGAATTACTTAATAAAATATGTTTACACTATATATACTATTGTTGATTTGGTTTGCGAAAATATATTTCTAAGAGCAATTTCACATCGAAGGCGAAGCATGATAAATAAGATTCGATAAGAAGTCCATTTCGAACAAAGCATATCAATGATCAAAGATCAAAGAGAAAATGTACAAGTCATTGATAAATACAATTATTACCTATCATCTATCAGGTTAATTAGTTCAATTTTCACTCGTGGAGACGTGTACTCGAAGCACGCTTACTATTGGATAAAATGTGTCAGTGACATGTGGCAGGTCGGTGGTTTTAGCCACATTCTGCGGTTTACTGCATCTGTATAACTTGCCGCCACGAAATGAGATAGGGTTTGAAGGTGGCGTTACAACCCCATAAGACATAAACACCAACCCTTATGTTTGTGTCTGGTCGCTCATCGTTTTAGTTGTCTGTGTTGTGTTTTTGTGCTTTGTTGGTCTCCGTCCGGTGTCTTGTGTGCACAATGTTGCCATTGTCTTAGGAATGTCCAATCTTGATTGCCCTTTCGGTTTTCTCTAACGTTTATTTGAGTAATTTAAATAAGGTTTGAACAATTATTGGACAATGGGAGACAAAGGGTTTATAATTAGCTTAAGCAAGAACATATACTATATCGGTAATAGCAAGCGATATATTACAAAAACAAATATGAAATGTACAGACAATGAATGGAAGTGTGTGAGCTGTTATTTTTTAATTACAATCATTAAAATACAATGACACGAACGCACAATACCCACATCCGAAAAGCTAATTGTATAATAATGACATTTCCATTATGAAAATTATACCTTTACATCAAATTATCAAACACGTTCGACGAGCAAATACTACTTCAGGTACAGAAATAGAAATAAGTTTATTAACCAAATCAGGGCCCCAGGAGGGCATATACAAATAACAAATATGATCGATACACAACAACAATACATCAAAATAAATATTCGCGGTGAAATATCAATAATTATGGTACAGGCACACTCGGGCAGGAAAAGAGATATATGCACATAATCCTACACACACATACTCGCATATAAATAATGATGAAAAGTGGGGAAATTGTATATAAATAAAACTCGCGGGGAGGGAGGGGGGGTTATTGTGAGAGAGAACATATACATATGTCAGGTGATTCATCACCAATCTGCAAGAGGCACTTTGAGTCGGTATATGTGACCTTAGCCGATTTTGGCTCTCTTATTTAGGTCCTTTGATGTTCTTGTGGCTATCCTATTTAGGTCCTTTGGTGTTCTTGTGGCTATCCTATTTAGGTCCTTTGGTGTTCTTGTGGCTATCCTATTTAGGTCCTTTGGTGTTCTTGTGGCTATCCTATTTAGGTCCTTTGGTGTTCTTGTGGCTATCCTATTTAGGTCATTTGGTGTTCTTGTGGCTATCCTATTTAGGTCCTTTGGTGTTCTTGTGGCTATCCTATTTAGGTCCTTTGGTGTTCTTGTGGCTATCCTATTTAGGTCATTTGGTGTTCTTGTGGCTATCCTATTTAGGTCCTTTGGTGTTCTTGTGGCTATCTTATTTAGGTCCTTTGGTGTTTATGTGGCTATCCTATTTAGGTCCTTTGGTGTTCTTGTGGCTATTCTATTTAGGTCCTTTGGTGTTCTTGTGGCTATCCTATTTAGGTCCTTTGGTGTTCTTGTGGCTATCCTATTTAGGTCCTTTGGTGTTCTTGTGGCTATCCTATCTAGGTCCTTTGATGTTATTGTGGCTATCCTATTTAGGTCCTTTGGTGTTCTTGTGGCTATCCTATTTAGGTCCTTTGGTGTTCTTGTGGCTATCCTATTTAGGTCCTTTGGTGTTCTTGTGGCTATCCTATTTAGGTCCTTTGGTGTTCTTGTGGCTATCCTTTTTAGGTCTTTTGGTGTTCTTGTGGCTATCCTATTTAGGTTCTTTGGTGTTCTTGTGGCTATCCTATTTAGGTCCTTTGGTGTTCTTGTGGCTATCCTATTTAGGTCTTTTGGTGTTCTTGTGGCTATCCTATTTAGGTCCTTTGGTGTTCTTGTGGCTATCCTATTTAGGTCCTTTGGTGTTCTTGTGGCTATCCTATTTAGGTCCTTTGGTGTTCTTGTGGCTATCCTATTTAGGTCCTTTGGTGTTCTTGTGGCTATCCTATTTAGGTCCTTTGGTGTTCTTGTGGCTATCCTATTTAGGTCCTTTGGTGTTCTTGTGGCTATCCTATTTAGGTCCTTTGGTGTTCTTGTGGCTATCCTATTTAGGTCCTTTGGTGTTCTTGTGACTATCCTATTTAGGTCCTTTGGTGTTCTTGTGGCTATCCTATTTAGGTCCTTTGGTGTTCTTGTGGCTATCCTATTTAGGTCCTTTGGTGTTCTTGTGGCTATCCTATTTAGGTCCTTTGGTGTTCTTGTGACTATCCTATTTAGGTCCTTTGGTGTTCTTGTGGCTATCCTATTTAGGTCCTTTGGTGTTCTTGTGGCTATCCTATTTAGGTCCTTTGGTGTTCTTGTGGCTATTCTATCTAGGTCCTTTGGTGTTCTAGTGGCTATCCTATCTAGGTCCTTTGGTGTTCTAGTGGCTATCCTATCTAGGTCCTTTGGTGTTCTAGTGACTATCCTATTTAGGTCCTTTGGTGTTCTTGTGGCTATCCTATTTAGGTACTTTGGTGTTCTTGTGGCTATCCTATTTAGGTCCTTTGGTGTTCTTGTGGCTATCCTATTTAGGTCCTTTGGTGTTCTTGTGGCTATTCTATCTAGGTCCTTTGATGTTCTTGTGGCTATCCTATTTAGGTCCTTTGGTGTTCTTGTGGCTATCCTATTTAGGTCCTTTGGTGTTCTTGTGGCTATCCTATTTAGGTCCTTTGGTGTTCTTGTGGCTATCCTATTTAGGTCCTTTGGTGTTCTTGTGGCTATCCTTTTTAGGTCTTTTGGTGTTCTTGTGGCTATCCTATTTAGGTTCTTTGGTGTTCTTGTGGCTATCCTATTTAGGTCCTTTGTTGTACTTGTGGCTATCCTATTTAGGTCTTTTGGTGTTCTTGTGGCTATCCTATTTAGGTCCTTTGGTGTTCTTGTGGCTATCCTATTTAGGTCCTTTGGTGTTCTTGTGGCTATCCTATTTAGGTCCTTTGGTGTTCTTGTGGCTATCCTATTTAGGTCCTTTGGTGTTCTTGTGGCTATCCTATTTAGGTCCTTTGGTGTTCTTGTGGCTATCCTATTTAGGTCCTTTGGTGTTCTTGTGACTATCCTATTTAGGTCCTTTGGTGTTCTTGTGGCTATCCTATTTAGGTCCTTTGGTGTTCTTGTGGCTATCCTATTTAGGTCCTTTGGTGTTCTTGTGGCTATCCTATTTAGGTCCTTTGGTGTTCTTGTGACTATCCTATTTAGGTCCTTTGGTGTTCTTGTGGCTATCCTATTTAGGTCCTTTGGTGTTCTTGTGGCTATCCTATTTAGGTCCTTTGGTGTTCTTGTGGCTATTCTATCTAGGTCCTTTGGTGTTCTAGTGGCTATCCTATCTAGGTCCTTTGGTGTTCTAGTGGCTATCCTATCTAGGTCCTTTGGTGTTCTAGTGACTATCCTATTTAGGTCCTTTGGTGTTCTTGTGGCTATCCTATTTAGGTACTTTGGTGTTCTTGTGGCTATCCTATTTAGGTCCTTTGGTGTTCTTGTGGCTATCCTATTTAGGTCCTTTGGTGTTCTTGTGGCTATCCTATTTAGGTCCTTTGGTGTTCTTGTGGCTATCCTATTTAGGTCCTTTGGTGTTCTTGTCGCTATCCTATTTAGGTCCTTTGGTGTTCTTGTGGCTATCCTATTTAGGTCCTTTGGTGTTCTTGTGGCTATCCTATTTAGGTCCTTTGGTGTTCTTGTGGCTATCCTATTTAGGTCCTTTGGTGTTCTTGTGACTATCCTATTTAGGTCCTTTGGTGTTCTTGTGGCTATCCTATTTAGGTCCTTTGGTGTTCTTGTGGCTATCCAATTTAGGTCCTTTGGTGTTCTTGTGGCTATCCTATTTAGGTCCTTTGGTGTTCTTGTGGCTATCCTATTTAGGTCCTTTGGTGTTCTTGTGGCTATTCTATCTAGGTCCTTTGGTGTTCTAGTGGCTATCCTATCTAGGTCCTTTGGTGTTCTAGTGGCTATCCTATTTAGGTCCTTTGGTGTTCTTGTGGCTATCCTATTTAGGTCCTTTGGTGTTCTTGTGGCTATCCTATTTAGGTCCTTTGGTGTTCTTGTGGCTATCCTATTTAGGTCCTTTGGTGTTCTTGTAGCTATCCTATTTAGGTCCTTTGGTGTTCTTGTGGCTATCCTATTTAGGTCCTTTGTTGTTCTAACTCACAGACATGTAATATGCTTGGCTTTTAAATATTTGGGCTTTGGACGTACCTGATAAATGTTATTCCAGAAACGCACTAAATTTGATATCTACTATTTTATTGAATGACAGGAAAATGATAAATCGTTCTAATGTATGTATCATATGACTTTATATTTAACAATAAGTGTGTTTTTTGTCAGCTAGTACCACCTACTCAGATCATGCAAGCGATCAATTTGAAACTTTTCTATTCATTTGTCGGACATATAAAGAATATGAGCAAATATGATAAGTCTGAACTAGAATTGATTCCAACCACATTCGGAAATTAATACAAATAGGTCATTCGATCAAATTTACTTTTTAAATTAAACCTTATATTTTAGCTTCATATTAAATCATCGGATTCGATCAATATCCTGCTGAAAACCACATAATACTTGTCCAAATAACCACTATTCGTGGGATATTAATTCTCCTGGGTTTCTAGTGGCATGAGAACCATAAATTACAAAATACCTTGCTTTTATCGGCAGAAGTAAATATCATCGCTGAAATACAGTCTATGGGCCGTTCCACACTCAATGTAGGGTAGGAGTTTATATTCATTGTTGAAAACCCTACTATGTGATTGTGAACCCTACTATGTGATTGTGAACCCTACTATGTGATTGTGAACCCTACTATGTGATTGTGAACCCTACTATGTGATTGTAAACCCTACTATGTGATTGTGAACCCTACTATGTGATTGTGAACCCTACTATGTGATTGTAAACCCTACTATGTGATTGTGAACCCTACTATGTGATTGTGAACCCAACTATGTGATTGTAAGCCCTACTATGTGATTGTGAACCCTACTATATGATTGTGAACCTTACTATGTGATTGTGAACCCTACTATGTGATTGTGAACCCTACTATGTGATTGTGAACCCTACTATGTGATTGTGAACCCTACTATGTGATTGTGAACCCTACTATGTGATTGTGAACCCTACTATGTGATTGTGAGCCCTACTATGTGATTGTGAACCCTACTATGTGATTGTGAACCCCACTATGTGATTGTGAACCCTACTATTTGATGGTAAACCCTACTATGTGATTGTGAACCCTACTATGTGATTGTGAACCCTACTATGTGATTGTGAACCCTACTATGTGATTGTAAACCCTACTATGTGATTGTGAACCCTACTATGTGATTGTGAACTCTACTATGTGATTGTGAACCCTACTATGTGATTGTGAACCCTACTATGTGATTGTGAACCCTACTATGTGATTGTGAACCCTACTATGTGATTGTGAACCCTACTATGTGATTGTGAACCCTACTATGTGATTGTGAACCCTACTATGTGATTGTGAACCCTACTATGTGATTGTGAACCCTACTATGTGATTGTGAACCCTACTATGTGATTGTAAAGTATAGAACAACAATAAAAACGCTGTTCCTTTATTTCACTTTGTGTCTAAGTATAATGTTCATATGTCTCCTATGTTCATTTCTTTGTGTCTAAGTATAATGTTCATATGTCTCCTATGTTCATTTCTTTGTGTCTAAGTATAATGTTTATATGTCTACTATGTTCATTTCTTTGTGTCTAAGTATAATGTTCATATGTCTCCTATGTTCATTTCTTTTTGTCTAAGTATAATGTTCATATGTCTCCTATGTTCATTTCTTTGTGTCTAAGTATAATGTTCATATGTCTCCTATGTTCATTTCTTTGTGTCTAAGTATAATGTTCATATGTCTCCTATGTTCACTTCTTTGTGTCTAAGTATAATGTTCATATGTCTCCTATGTTCATTTCTTTGTGTCTAAGTATAATGTTCATATGTCTCCTATGTTCATTTCTTTGTGTCTAAGTATAATGTTCATATGTCTCCTATGTTCATTTCTTTGTGTCTAAGTATAATGTTTATATGTCTCCTATGTTCATTTCTTTGTGTCTAAGTATAATGTTCATATGTCTCCTATGTTCATTTCTTTGTGTCTAAGTATAATGTTTATATGTCTCCTATGTTCATTTCTTTGTGTCTAAGTATAATGTTCATATGTCTCCTATGTTCATTTCTTTGTGTCTAAGTATAATGTTCATATGTCTCCTATGTTCATTTCTTTGTGTCTAAGTATAATGTTCATATGTCTCCTATGTTCATTTCTTTGTGTCTAAGTATAATGTTCATATGTCTCCTATGTTCATTTCTTTGTGTCTAAGTATAATGTTCATATGTCTCCTATGTTCATTTCTTTGTGTCTAAGTATAATGTTCATATGTCTCCTATGTTCATTTCTTTGTGTCTAAGTATAATGTTTATATGTCTCCTATGTTCATTTCTTTGTGTCTAAGTATAATGTTCATATGTCTCCTATGTTCATTTCTTTGTGTCTAAGTATAATGTTCATATGTCTCCTATGTTCATTTCTTTGTGTCTAAGTATAATGTTCATATGTCTCCTATGTTCACTTCTTTGTGTCTAAGTATAATGTTCATATGTCTCCTATGTTCATTTCTTTGTGTCTAAGTATAATGTTCATATGTCTCCTATGTTCATTTCTTTGTGTCTAAGTATAATGTTCATATGTCTCCTATGTTCATTTCTTTGTGTCTAAGTATAATGTTTATATGTCTCCTATGTTCATTTCTTTGTGTCTAAGTATAATGTTCATATGTCTCCTATGTTCATTTCTTTGTGTCTAAGTATAATGTTTATATGTCTCCTATGTTCATTTCTTTGTGTCTAAGTATAATGTTCATATGTCTCCTATGTTCATTTCTTTGTGTCTAAGTATAATGTTCATATGTCTCCTATGTTCATTTCTTTGTGTCTAAGTATAATGTTCATATGTCTCCTATGTTCATTTCTTTGTGTCTAAGTATAATGTTCATATGTCTCCTATGTTCATTTCTTTGTGTCTAAGTATAATGTTCATATGTCTCCTATGTTCATTTCTTTGTGTCTAAGTATAATGTTCATATGTCTCCTATGTTCATTTCTTTGTGTCTAAGTATAATGTTTATATGTCTCCTATGTTCATTTCTTTGTGTCTAAGTATAATGTTTATATGTCTCCTATGTTCATTTCTTTGTGTCTAAGTATAATGTTTATATGTCTCCTATGTTCATTTCTTTGTGTCTAAGTATAATGTTCATATGTCTCCTATGTTCATTTCTTTGTGTCTAAGTATAATGTTCATATGTCTCCTATGTTCATTTCTTTGTGTCTAAGTATAATGTTCATATGTCTCCTATGTTCATTTCTTTGTGTCTAAGTATAATGTTTATATGTCTCCTATGTTCATTTCTTTGTGTCTAAGTATAATGTTTATATGTCTCCTATGTTCATTTCTTTGTGTCTAAGTATAATGTTCATATGTCTCCTATGTTCATTTCTTTGTGTCTAAGTATAATGTTTATATGTCTCCTATGTTCATTTCTTTGTGTCTAAGTATAATGTTTATATGTCTCCTATGTTCATTTCTTTGTGTCTAAGTATAATGTTCATATGTCTCCTATGTTCATTTCTTTGTGTCTAAGTATAATGTTCATATGTCTCCTATGTTCATTTCTTTGTGTCTAAGTATAATGTTCATATGTCTCCTATGTTTATTTCACTTTGTGTCTAAGTATAATGTTCATATGTCTCCTATGTTCATTTCTTTGTGTCTAAGTATAATGTTCATATGTCTCCTATGTTCATTTCTTTGTGTCTAAGTATAATGTTCATATGTCTCCTATGTTCATTTCTTTGTGTCTAAGTATAATGTTCATATGTCTCCTATGTTCATTTCTTTGTGTCTAAGTATAATGTTCATATGTCTCCTATGTTCATTTACTAACCTTACGGAAATGTTTATTTTGTTATATCTTCATGTTAATAAAATTAAGAACCGTTTCTATCGATACCTCGACTATCGGGATAAAAGAATTACAATTTATTTCCATTTTTTCGTGCATTTTGTGATTGGATATACTAAGGATGCACTTTTAAATGAAAAGCCATCTTTTTAAACTCAGATGAAAAATATAACCCCGGAAGTGCCTATTACTTATTTGTTTTTGTATTAATCCTGTCTTTGAGTACTTAGTAATCTAACATGATATTAAAACGAATTATAGACATGTTTCTCCAATCTTCATCATGATCTCACCTATAGCTGTCTTTTTCCAGTTCTTTTTCCACACAAAAAAATCCAAAAATAACTTGATTTACACCTTTAAATTATTATGTGTAATTAGTCATTTTCTCAACGTTTACAGAAACGAATCTGTATGGTTTATTGTGTTTAGCGCCACTTATATCGTGGCGGTCAGTTTTATTGGTGGAAGAAACAGGAGTACCCAGAGAAAACCACAGACCTGTCGCAAGTCACTGACAAACTTTATCACATAATGTTGTATCGAGTACACCTCGTCATGAACGGGGTTCGAACTCGCAACGCTAGTGGCGATAGGTACTGATTGCACAGGTAGTTGAAAATCCAACTACCATACGATCACGGCGACGATGGCCTCTGATATTAAAACGAATTATAGACATGTTTCTCCAATCTTCACCATGATCTCAACTATAGCTGTTTTTTGCAGTTCTTTCCAAAAGAAATTCCAAAAATAACTTTAATTACTTCCCTTTAATTATTATGGGTAATTTATTTATTTCCTTAACATTTATACAAACAAATCTGTAAAATTCAGAGAGTTTACCTATAAATATGTACTAACAAAGAGTAATTTATGACCAAGAGGTATCTGGAATAGAGGTTGGAGAATGCATTTAATAGCTTGATGTGAAGCTTCAAGGCGAGAATAATGGCCGTATAATAGCACCACTTGTAACAGTTTTAGTAGACGAAATGCATGCATGCTTGCTTTTTAAATTTAGAACTTTCATGCTATGATTTAGACTACCTGGAGAAAACATTAAGATTTTTGTTGACACAAATATATATTAATACGAATATACAGTCAAACCAGCTCACACAGCCACCTATATTAAGCAATATGTTATTTGTGTTTGTTTACGTATAGTTGTGTCCATCACGTATTGTGCTGTGTTTTGGGTTTTTTTTCGTCTTGTGTGACCTATGCTGCCAGTTTCTGTGGATTTTTCATATTTGATTACCCTTCGGTATTGTCTAACGTTTATTATATGGTCAATAATTCAAGCTCCAATTGATCACAAATAAGTAACCTTGTTTAAGCAGAGACTTGTCTTATGTGGTCACCTTTGGATGATCCCCTGACTGACCACTTAATACATGTTTGACTATATTACATTTTACGTTTTTATTTTCCGTATTTGTCTTTGTTAGCGCAGCCGGTCACTATTATATACTTATTGACTGGGTATGAGGGAATAGCAAGTCTGTTGTACCCGAGACGCTGACTATTGACCGAGGCGAAGCCGAGGTCAATAGTCAGGGTCGAGGGGACAACAAACTTGCTATTCCCGAATACACAGTCTATAAGTATTTTATTATACCGAAAAACATTAGACTCATAGTTGAATGATCACCTCAAAATGATAAAGACCAATAAAATCACATATCTTTTGCCAGTATTTTGCATTATAAATCTGAATATTGTCTCATGGACATGTTTATGCTATTTCCCCAGTCATTCAGAATGATTCTTTTGAGAAAGTAGACTTCAGCATAAATGTACATGGTGACTACAAGTCTTATGAACATTTTGATTTTTTTTTAAATATTTGAAATTTTTAAATTTTATGAAAATTTTGAAATTATGAACTTTAAAAAAAAAAAAATTTAATCATAGAATTTTTAAATTTGTTGAAAATTTTGAAATTTTATGAAATTTTTTAATTTTTTAAAAATTTCAGAGTTTTCGTTAATAGACGATGAAGTCCGAGTGTTCCGAATAAATATAAAACTTTTATCCAATCCGGTCGTGGAACTAAAAGTCCGCGAAAACGATTCACATTGCCGGTCCATAGTTTTAGTCTTAAAAACTATGGACCGCTCAATAGTCAAGCAACTGGAAAAGGAGAAAAATTGCAATTTTAATGTAGAACATTTTGTAGTGATGTTCATATACTGAGGTACAATAATTTCGTATATGGACCGGTCACTATTTTAGTATATGGACCGGCCAGGTACCTGTATTATTATTTTAGATAAAAAGTATAATATAGCAAATAGTTCATGTCACTTCGGGTCATATGGCAGTATATGGACCCCATATGACCCTCAGTGCCATGAACTATTTGTTATATAGTAATCCGTATTTCCTAAGCAAAATTGCAATTTGTCTGTTATACAGATTCTGATTACCACTTCTTTGTTATACAGATTCTGATTACCACTTCTTTGTTATACAGATTCTGATTACCACTTCTTTGTTATACGGATTCTGATTACCACTTCTTTGTTATACAGATTCTGATTACCACTTCTTTGTTATACAGATTCTGATTACCACTTCTTTGCTATACAGATTCTGATGACCACTTCTTTGCTATACAGATTCTGATTACCACTTCTTTGCTATACAGATTCTGATTACCACTTCTTTGTTATACAGATTCTGATTACCACTTCTTTGTTATACAGATTCTGATTACCACTTCTTTGTTATACAGATTCTGATTACCACTTCTTTGTTATACAGATTCTGATTACCACTTCTTTATCTTCAAGTTATTCTCTTAATAATAAAAGAAACCGGTGTTTTAATATCTTCAGGTCTTGATAGATTTAGTATCATATACCGAAAGATACTCGAAGACGTTTAATTGGCTTGTGCCAGCTTCTATCAATGATTTATGTAGAATAGTAGTTTAAATAATTTAACCCGGGGGTCTTCGATGAATGTGTGCTTCTCATACGACAGTATCCTATTATAGCTTAAGACATTATAATGGCAAAAGGCATTTTGTATATCTATGGTTGATTGTGAAAATAGAAAAACGAAAGACCTAAAGAAATAAAATCAAAAACGACCAACAAGACGTCATAAGATAAACAGTAAATATCATTAGCTTCACAAAATGAATCTGTCGAATCACAGTTATTATAAGAGTCTAAACAATTCCACCAATATCAACAAAACGAACAACCACCTCTCACCGAATATCACTGTACATTGTACACAAAAAAGACGACGATATATGACGTTGGAATCCAGGTCCATGCTTGAGACAGGCACAAACAGAGTGTGGCGGAGTTAAGCCGGTAAGTGGGATCCAACCCCCCTTTTTTTGATAATCATATCTCCAACAGTAATGCAGATATAAACAAATGATTAAACACAGTGCCGGATTTACCTATTTGCGCGATAGGCTGAAGCCTAGGGCCTCAATAATTAGGGGGCTTCCGACCCAGGAGTATAATATTTTCAACATTGTTATTGGACTTTCACACTTATGCTGTCACAACGTACTGTACTTTCTAAACAACCCTTCAGTAATTTTCCTTACACAGTTGCACTCCATTTCAGAATATTGTAGAATTTTAAGCACCATCGTTGCCTTTATTGAAATTGATTAAACACGCTTCCATCTTCTTCCAGTCGTGAAAGTGGGGAATTGGGAGGGGCTTCACAAGTGGATTAGCCTAGAGCCTCTCTTTAATCTAAATCCGGCACTGATTAAACACCTGCACAGAAAACACCACATACTATCATATCATAACACATGTGAATGACAACATAAACATGGACAGTACAATGTAGGGTTAATAAATGCTCGTAGGTAACTGACTACAAACTAGGAAGGTAGTGGCCATTTCTCGTAGGATTTTGTGTTATCATGAAGCATAAACGTTTGTTATCTATAGTCGGTCTTGTCTACAATATTGTAGCATAATCTCGCACGAGATTGATACCTCCTATATCTAGTGCCATCTTAACGCATGGGTACACTGGGCAGTTGCCCGGGCCCCACGAGCATATTATGTATTTTGTGTATGGCATATTTTTTAATGTTTAAACACTTAATTAGTTGGAAGTACAAATACAATAAATATCTGTTATCAACATCTACATTTGTATTCTTGTGAGTGGTTGTGTAGATAGGGAACTCGGTGCACTGCCTTGCCCGGGGGTCTATAATGCTGTTAAAACGACTACGTCCCTGCTCCTATCTAAATCAGAAATAATTGGTTACTATTATATAAGTCATTAAATGGGGGTAAACATTGTGAAATTTTGTTTTGCTAGAACATGGCGTTAGCACTTTTACATTTGAAAAAGTTCCCCTCCCCCCCTTTTACCCCATTGATATGTAACTGTGATATCTAACTCTTTAAATCTCTATTTTTATACATTGAAACCTGCACATAACATTCAGTCATTAGCTAAACATGTATCCAAAATCAAAAACATAATAAGTTCAAAATCCAGGGGCTTTAAATTATATAGTTATAACATTTAATGTTTTTAGATTAAATTTGATCTTAGCCACGTGACATAATAAGACTTTAATGATCTTAGCCACGTGACATAATAAGACTTTAATGCACGAAAAACTATATATAAGTTGTATAAACTGTTCACATACGTAATACAACAACCGTTATATAATATATTACATGCATAATCAATTGATCTTTGACCCTTAACAACTTCTAGAGTAACATCACATAAAATGTCAAAAGACCTGCTTCAAATTTCAAATTTAATCTCTGCTCATGTATATATGTTTGTACAATAATACCCCCAGCAAAGCTATTGTAAATGCGGTCTCTATTATCACATACAGGCCGCTAATAGAGGCTCGATGATACAGGCCGTTAATAGGGGCCGATGTACTTTAATAATTTGACCCATGTTTGGGACAAGGTTGATATCGTTTATGTAATGCATTTCTCTGACGTCACACTATTGTTCGAACAGTGGATTATTGTTAAGAATCTACAGTTTATTCTTTTGTTCTTGAATATATGAACTTTAACCTTTTACTGTTTTAGGCTTAAAAACGCATTTTACTTATTTTTGGGCTTTAGTGTCTCGAACATCTGCTGGGCTTTTCAAAGTCTATTTTGACTTTCAAAACTTCCATCTAACCACTCGGCTACGGGGACCACACTACTAAACGCTATAATTAGTATATTTGACTCTTGATAGTAAAAAAATTATCAACAAATTTGTTTAAAAAAGCAATATACAAGACACGTACAAGTATTTCAGATCTGGCATAATTTATGTTCAGAACTGACGAGTATGTGAACTTTTAAAATGTATTCTCGCAATACAAAAACGACCGCAAGTAATAACAAATCAGACAGACCACAGTAGTTCTAATAATAAAACCCTAAATGCTCGCTTACTCGCAAGGGTTATAACGGGATGCCATTATACGTAATGGAGCAGCCGCCGAGATTTTTTGCGCTCGCTTACAGAGTTTCTGACGCCTGCATTTATCAATAATAAGACATAACCTTTCCTTTTGTCCATTATTATAACAAGTTGTTATCACCTACCAGTATTTTAGAATGCAATTCCCACAAAATAAAAAACCATGTTTTCTTTCTCTCTGAACATTTTGAATTTCGTCATTTCCGGCCTCACTATTTGGATGTCGATACCATATTTGGCGATTTGAGGCGTGAATGTTTACATCAGTCGTAGTAAGCATCGTAGTAAGAAATACCATATTTAGAAAAGCTCCGCCTTCTGTAGTTTCCGGTTATGGCAAACGATCGATAAATTTGAACAAGGTTGTTGCTACCTTTGAAAAGCATAGATTTTTCAGCCAAACCGATTTAACAAGGACTGGGATCATCAGTAATAGTTATAATGACATGTTGGAAGCGTAAATAGTGAGTTTTTATGTTTCAACTGCAACTTTTTTTTTGCTCCATTGTGACGAATGGGACCGCGTTGTAGCTCTGCCGAGACACAAGTTTGTCACAGGAGCTACATTATTGCAGCTAAGACCACAGGTGAAGATTTGGGACACTTGAAAGACCTTGAAATATCTAAATATAAACGATTCTTTTCACTTGAAAGACCTTGAAATATCTGAATATAAACGAGAATCGAAAAGACGTTGACCGATAAAAATTTGTCGTTTTATTTTTGTTAATTGTTGTTTTATTTGGCTTTCTAAACATTAAAAGTGTAAAAATATATGCCATACCATATATTTTTGCAACAACACTATTATTAACATCTGATTCAACCCACCATTTCTTTAGAAATGCCTGTACCAAGTCAGGGTCATTATGGTTTTCACAGTTTTCCGGTTGTTGACTGATTTTATCTGTTTATATAATTATGAGTTTTGACTTTCCCTTTGTAAGATTGTTCGGAGTTCGGTAATTTTGTTATTGCCCTTATTTATTGTACAAGTTAGATACATTATTATTGAAACAAAAGAATTTTCCCGTATTGGATACAACGGGTTTCTTTTTCCGCATTCGTACTCAGGTGACGGCCTTGGTGGTACGCACCTCGGCCTTCACCTGAGTACTCATGCGGATAAAGAAACCTGTTATATCCTATGCGGGCCGCTTCTTTTGTTTCAATAGTACTGTATCCTATACGTGTCAGGGGCTTTGATTTTGTCACGGGCCGCTTCTTTTGTTTCAATAGTACTGTATCCTATACGTGTCAGAGGTTTTGATTTTGTCACGGGCCGCTTCTTTTGTTTCAATAGTACTGTATCCTATACGTGTCGGAGGTTTTGATTTTGTCACGGGCCGCTTCTTTGGTTTCAATAGTACTGTATCCTATACGTGTCAGGGGTTTTGATTTTGTTACGGGCCGCTTCTTTTGCTTCAATAGTACTGTATCCTATACGTGTCAGGGGCTTTGATTTTGTCACGAGTCGCTTCATTTGTTTCAATAGTACTGTATCCTATGCGTGTCGGAGGTTTTGATTTTGTCACGGGCCGCTTCTTTTGTTTCAATAGTACTGTATCCTATGCGTGTCAGGGGTTTTGATTGTGTCACGGGCCGCTTCTTTTGTTTCAATAGTACTGTATCCTATACGTGTCAGGGGTTTTGTTTCAATAGTACTGTATCCAATACGTGTCAGAGGTTTTGATTTTGTAACGGGCCGCTTCTTTTGTTTCAATAGTACTGTATCCTATGCGTGTCAGAGGTTTTGATTTTGTCACGGGCCGCTTCTTTTGTTTCAATAGTACTGTATCCTATACGTGTCAGGGGTTTTGATTTTGTCACGGGCCGCTTCTTTTGTTTCAATAGTACTGTGTCCTATACGTGTCAGAGGTTTTGATTTTGTCACGGACCGCTTCTTTTGTTTCAATAGTACTGTATCCTATATGTGTCAGGGGTTTTGTTTCAATAGTACTGTATCCTATACGTGTCAGGGGTTTTGTTTCAATAGTACTGTATCCTATACGTGTCAGAGATTTTGTTTCAATAGTACTGTATCCTATACGTGTCAGAGATTTTGTTTCAATAGTACTGTATCCTATACGTGTCAGAGATTTTGATTTTGTCACGGACCGCTTCTTTTGTTTCAATAGTACTGTATCCTATACGTGTCAGGGGTTTTGTTTCAATAGTACTGTATCCTATACGTGTCAGGGGTTTTGTTTCAATAGTACTGTATCCTATACGTGTCAGGGGTTTTGTTTCAATAGTACTGTATCCTATACGTGTCAGAGATTTTGTTCCAATAGTACTGTATCCTATGCGTGTCAGGGGTTTTGTTTCAATAGTACTGTATCCTATACGTGTCAGAGGTTTTGTTTCAATAGTACTGTATCCTATACGTTTCAGGGGTTTTGTTTCAATAGTACTGTATCCTATGCGTGTCAGGGGTTTTGATTTTGTCACGTGCCGCTTCTTTTGTTTCAATAGTACTGTATCCTATACGTGTCAGAGGTTTTGTTTCAATAGTATTGTATCCTATACGTGTCAGAGGTTTTGTTTCAATAGTACTGTATCCTATACGTGTCAGAGGTTTTGTTTCAATAGTACTGTATCCTATACGTCTTAGGGGTTTTGTTTCAATAGTACTGTATCCTATACGTGTCAGAGGTTTTGTTTCAATAGTACTGTATCCTATACGTGTCAGAGGTTTTGTTTCAATAGTACTGTATCCTATACGTGTCAGAGGTTTTGTTTCAATAGTACTGTATCCTATACGTGTCAGAGGTTTTGTTTCAATAGTACTGTATCCTATACGTGTCAGAGGTTTTGTTTCAATAGTACTGTATCCTATACGTGTCAGAGGTTTTGTTTCAATAGTACTGTATCCTATACGTCTTAGGGGTTTTGTTTCAATAGTACTGTATCCTATACGTGTCAGAGGTTTTGTTTCAATAGTACTGTATCCTATACGTGTCAGAGGTTTTGTTTCAATAGTACTGTATCCTATACGTGTCAGAGGTTTTGTTTCAATAGTACTGTATCCTATACGTGTCAGAGGTTTTGTTTCAATAGTACTGTATCCTATACGTCTTAGGGGTTTTGTTTCAATAGTACTGTATCCTATACGTGTCAGAGGTTTTGTTTCAATAGTACTGTATCCTATGCGCGTCGGAGGTTTTGTTTCAATAGTACTGTATCCTATGCGTGTCAGAGGTTTTGTTTCAATAGTACTGTATCCTATACGTGTCAGGGGTTTTGTTTCAATAGTACTGTATCCTATACGTATCAGGGGTTTTGTTTCAATAGTACTGTATCCTATGCGTGTCGAAGGTTTTGTTTCAATAGTACTGTATCCTATGCGTGTCAGAGGTTTTGTTTCAATAGTACTGTATTCTATACGTGTCAGAGGTTTTGTTTCAATAGTACTGTATCCTATACGTGTCAGGGGTTTTGTTTCAATAGTACTGTATCCTATACGTGTCAGAGGTTTTGTTTCAATAGTACTGTATCCTATACGTGTCAGAGGTTTTGCTTCAATAGTACTGTATCCTATACGTGTCAGGGGTTTTGTTTCAATAGTACTGTATCCTATACGTGTCAGAGGTTTTGTTTCAATAGTACTGTATCCTATACGTGTCAGAGGTTTTGTTTCAATAGTACTGTATCCTATACGTGTCAGAGGTTTTGTTTCAATAGTACTGTATCCTATGCGTGTCAGGGATTTTGTTTCAATAGTACTGTATCCTATACGTGTCAGAGGTTTTGCTTCAATAGTACTGTATCCTATACGTGTCAGAGGTTTTGTTTCAATAGTACTGTATCCTATACGTGTCAGAGGTTTTGTTTCAATAGTACTGTATTCTATACGTGTCAGGGGTTTTGTTTCAATAGTACTGTATCCTATACGTGTCAGAGGTTTTGTTTCAATAGTACTGTATCATATGCGTGTCAGGGGTTTTGTTTCAATAGTACTGTATCCTATACGTGTCAGAGGTTTTGTTTCAATAGTACTGTATCCTATACGTGTCAGAGGTTTTGTTTCAATAGTACTGTATCCTATACGTGTCAGGGGTTTTGTTTCAATAGTATTGTATCCTATACGTGTCAGGGGTTTTGTTTCAATAGTGCTGTATCCTATACGTGTCAGAGGTTTTGCTTCAATAGTACTGTATCCTATACGTGTCAGAGGTTTTGTTTCAATAGGACTGTATCCTATACGTGTCAGGGGTTTTGTTTCAATAGTATTGTATCCTATACGTGTCAGGGGTTTTGTTTCAATAGTGCTGTATCCTATACGTGTCAGAGGTTTTGCTTCAATAGTACTGTATCCTATACGTGTCAGAGGTTTTGTTTCAATAGTACTGTATCCTATACGTGTCAGAGGTTTTGCTTCAATAGTACTGTATCCTATACGTGTCAGAGGTTTTGTTTCAATAGTACTGTATCCTATACGTGTCAGAGGTTTTGTTTCAATAGTACTGTATCCTATACGTGTCAGGGTTTTTTTTCCCAATAGTACTGTATCCTATACGTGTCAGAGGTTTTGTTTCAATAGTACTGTATCCTATACGTGTCAGAGGTTTTGTTTCAATAGTACTGTATCATATACGTGACAGGGGTTTTGTTTCAATAGTACTGTATCCTATGCGTGTCAGAGGTTTTGATTTTGTCACTGTTTCTACATGATTTAGATTAGTTTTTAGAACTGTTTTGACAGTTTGGTATTTTGTTCTTTTAACATTATTATTATTTATCCCTCAATAATTAGATATCAGTAAGAATATTAAAGTGGAAGATTTTTTGGATCTCATTAACTGGTTTAAACCCGCCTCGTTTTTGTGTCTGTGATAAGCCCAGACTTATCATTATCAACGCAGTATGTCATATCTTGGTCGTTTTCGTGTTGTCTTTGGTTTTGTCATCATCACCTTCTTTCACTCGACATTCCCCCTTGGACTTTGGTCTATTGAGTTAATGTTGTCCTATCAATGCATCAGTTGTCACTCCTACCCTAAGGAGGAAGTTGTGAAGATATCAAGTTTTACTTGTCTTCAGACTGAACTTTGTAATTTGACTTGCTGAAATGCCGAACTTAAAATTCAATGCTACAAGCTTACAACGTTAAAGCAATAACAGAGAGCAGAGACGAACCTCCTACATCCAGTGTAATAGTGTAAACACAATAGTAACACAAAACAAAGGCGAAAAAACTACAGACTCCCGGGGGTGGGGGTATTTGCCTCAAAAAGGCAAACGGTCTTTGTTTAATACTGTGTGCTCTCTCTCACTGTTTGATATATTACAGTAGAAATACTGGTAAATATAGCATCGCAGAACATTTACAAACAAACAAAAATATTAATTTGTGTCAGTATCTCCCCATGACTCGTAACAACATCACTAACATGATAGTGATCCCACTGATAAGCGGCATGTAATAACAAACGTGTCGGGGGAAACACCTAATTTACAACTTTCGTTTAACGATAGCCTGTTGTTATACATATATTTGATAGGACAAGGTGTAATTATTGTTTGAAGAAAGTGCAGTCGAACCTGTTCATGTGGTCACCTCTGTTAAGCAGTCACCTGTTTTAAAATGTCACCCTTTTTCTTGTCTAGTCATAGAAAATTTCATATGAATTTAACCTCTTTAAAGAGGTCACCTGCCTTATAAGGCCACATCCCAAAGATGACCTATTAATATAGGTTTGACTGTATTTAAATTTCTTATACCTTTAGTTGCACCGTTGTTTAAAAAGTAAAAAAATTTATTGTTTAAATTTGTTTGAACAAAAAAATGGATTGCTGTAAATAAATGTAGTTTTTGTGGTTTAATAGTTATTTGTGTGGATAAGGATATACGTTGCTATAATAACTGTATATTTCTTCCTCGTTCAAGTTATTCGAGTGTAGACAGATTAATTTACCGTGTTTTAAACTATATATGTATATTTATTACATACTTAGTTCAAATAAAGGCATTTTTGTATGACCAATATGACTGGAAGTAAACTGTCCATATTTTCACACCCCGGGAAAATAACCGGTTATTGGATTACTACGAGATCATTTCCAAATCAAGGCCCATATTGGCCCGGGCCAATATGGGCCTCGACTTCGTCTCAGGCCAATATGGGTGTCTCTTTTCTAGATGTCGGAAGTATGTAATAAATAGTTTAATACATGGGCATTTCCATATTGACCTGGTTATCATCCCTCGACCCATACTGGCCCTCGACTAGATATTGGAATATTTCTTTTAAAAAATGAAAAGTTTCATAATTATATCATTCATCTTGTCATACAAGTATCTGTATCAAGAATGTTATTTTTGGTTTCTCATTTGAAATGATCTATTAATTTATATAAATATAATTATATAAATACCTAGAAAATACATAAATTTGAAAATTAAGTTGATATGTTTTTAATGACAATTCGACATAAAAAATGTCATTAATAAATAATATAAATAAACGTGGCGTCATAGTTTTTTTTCTATAGAATTACGAAATATGTTTGCTAAGGTACGTTTAGAATGATGATATTTATGTTTGGTTACCATGGTTTTGAAATTACGTCCTATGATTGGTTACTATGATTTCAGAACAAGGAGGCAGTTTCATACTCATCTTAGAGTATGAGTTTTGCTCATTGAAGATCCTATTGTGACTGTGAAATACAGAACAGCACTGTTCCTTTACTTGAATTTATGTCCAAGTGTAATGTTGAATAGTCTCTCATGTCCATTTGTGACAATATCGTCTCTTGCTAACTGTATATCTATCATAGTTAATAAATGTTGTTTGTTTGTTTGTTGTTTGTTTGTTTGTTGTTTGTTGTTTGATGGTTTTTAACGCCACCTTCAACAATATTTCAGCAATATCATGGCGACCAGTTTTAGTGGTGGAAAAAGCCGGAGTACCCGGATAGAACCACCGACCATGGGCAAGCAACTGGTATACTTTATCACTTGCGGCTGCGAGTCGAGTACACCCTTTTTGTAATTAACAAAGCCGAGTGCGAACCCACGCCGTATAACTACCTAACTCATTGAACCACCCGGGCTCTACAGATCTTTACAAAACATTGGTACTGATTAAGATGTATGATGTGAAGCTATGGTTAAAAACTTACACTTATGGCTTAAAATATATTTGTTATTGAAATAGTTCACATTATATACCCCGCTCTCCTATAAAGTGATCGACATACTGGATTGACATTGTCCGTCCGTCCGTCCCGTTTCTTATTTTTTTTTTATTTCACTTTTATTTATCTACGACTGTAATGATCTACTTTTCACCCGATTTATTACTTAATGCTGTTTAAAAGTCATCAGGGATATGACATTAACACATGATTAAGCCAGGTAATAAGATTACTTTCAATACTATTAATGGATCAGAATAATAAGAGGATATGAAATGTCACAAGGCACTACTTCATATCATACATTTTCATTGATTATATATTTCACAAACCGGGACCGTCATGTTCGTGATCATATGATATTTGTCTTTTTTGTCCCAAAGTTGTGAGTTCGAACCGCGCTGATGGCGCGTTGTACTCAATACAACATTATGTGATAACATTTGTTCAGTGACTTACAGCGGTGGTTCTCTATGGTTACTCAGGTTTCCTCCACCAATAAAACTGACCGCCACGATATAACTGAAATATCATAATCCTTCCCAACCCCTATTTCACAATACATGGTGTGTGTCTTAGATAGAAACATATCATATTCTATACTAGTATTTTAAAACTTTCAGGTTGTATAGGTTCATTTAAAATCTTCGATAATTAAACTTCCATTATAGACGTTATAAATAGGTATTAAGTTACACACTTAAAAAGATATAAAGTTTTGTATTTACACATTAGTTACACTAAACAAGTCATAAAACTAAATTCCGTTCAGTCATTAAAATGTAAAATAATCTTCAAAAAATAGTTCTATGACATACTCAGTATAGTGTTTCAAATTTCCTGAAAAGAAAACAAAGCCTTGTTCAAACTTTAGTTTTCTGTGTGGTGTTTAGTAGATCATTGCTTCTCCTTTTTACCGTTTTTCTTTTGGCCATTGTGTTGTCTGTTCTTCTTCAATATAAGGCTTCCGCTTATCCCTTTGTTATCTTAAAACTTTTATTGCAAGCCAGTCCTGTTGCACAGAAGTCACAGCAGAGAATAGGCATGTCACGGCATCCGGTCATTCCTACGCAGTTTAATCAGTTCTTCTTTTGTCTGAGCAGAGACAAGGCCTCTAACTCTGCTCTCTAGTACATTGCTACTCGTTGATGTTAACGCAATCAGACCGCATGCATCGTAGTAGATCGTGGGTTCGAGTCTCGGTCTTGTTAAACCAAAGACTATACAATTCATGTTTACTGCTTCTCCGCTAAGCAGGCGTCTTTGAATAGTAAGAGCAAAGACTTGTTGGAATCGAGATAAAGTGTCAGATAAGAAAGACTAGTCTACACACGGACTGTTGTTTTTGTGAGCTAGCACTAGTCTACACACGGACTGTTGTTTTTGTGAGCTAGCACTGAGAGACTAGTCTACACGCGGACTGTTGTTTTTGTGAGCTAGCACTAGTCTACCCGCGGACTGTTGTTTTTGTGAGCTAGCACTGAGAGACTAGTCTACCCGCGGACTGTTGTTTTTGTGAGCTAGCACTAGTCTACACACGGACTGTTGTTTTTGTGAGCTAGCACTGAGAGACTAGTCTACACGCGGACTGTTGTTTTTGTGAGCTAGCACTAGTCTACACACGGACTGTTGTTTTTGTGAGCTAGCACTAGTCTACCCGCGGACTGTTGTTTTTGTGAGCTAGCACTAGTCTACACACGGACTGTTGTTTTTGTGAGCTAGCACTGAGAGACTAGTCTACACGCGGACTGTTGTTTTTGTGAGCTAGCACTAGTCTACCCGCGGACTGTTGTTTTTGTGAGCTAGCACTGAGAGACTAGTCTACACGCGGACTGTTGTTTTTGTGAGCTAGCACTAGTCTACACACGGACTGTTGTTTTTGTGAGCTAGCACTAGTCTACACATGGACTGTTGTTTTTGTGAGCTAGCACTAGTCTACACACGGACTGTTGTTTTTGTGAGCTAGCACTAGTCTACACACGGACTGTTGTTTTTGTGAGCTAGCACTGAGAGACTAGTCTACACGCGGACTGTTGTTTTTGTGAGCTAGCACTAGTCTACCCGCGGACTGTTGTTTTTGTGAGCTAGCACTGAGAGACTAGTCTACACGCGGACTGTTGTTTTTGTGAGCTAGCACTAGTCTACACACGGACTGTTGTTTTTGTGAGCTAGCACTAGTCTACACATGGACTGTTGTTTTTGTGAGCTAGCACTAGTCTACACACGGACTGTTGTTTTTGTGAGCTAGCACTAGTCTACACACGGACTGTTGTTTTTTTGAGCTAGCACTAGTCTACACACGGACTGTTGTTTTTGTGAGCTAGCACTATATAAATCCAATAGTACACACAGTACACCAATAACGGACTCAAAGCAATGCGTAATCTTTTCTTACTAAATGAAATAATGAAAAACAAATGTGTAAAGTGCAATACCGTACGACAGAAAGACTGCTGTGTCAGTTAAATAATAATTATACAAAATCATGTAAATAATTACACATTGTTCAGATATCAAGAAAACGCACTGTCATAATTAGAGGAGACATCTCCGAAAATAGAAAATAGCAAGACAAAAACAACTGTAAAATTCAATCGCCCGATCGAGTAGACCATGTACGATGTAGTGCTGGATGATTAAAGCGGGGAAAAAACTCCATTATTGAATATGTTAAGAGTTTGTTTTATCTGAAATAGTAGTTGTTAGTTATTGGAAGTGGTTTGTAAGTTTTCTGTTTTGAGGAAGCAATGTCTGCCTTGGAAGTGTACCTATCAATAGCTACGATGGGATGTTTGGGCCCATACAACCAGTTCATCCCGCGTCCCTGTACATAACCAGTAGAGTGGGTGGTCATGTATATGTACGCTAGGGGTACAATAATGTCTCTATTTCTACGATTTTTCAATTAATGTATGGAACTATTCTAGCTGACATTGTGATATTATTTACTTCTTATTTAATTAGTATGGTTACTTCTGCCCATTTTCTTTGCTATTGATTCGTCGAAGCGCTTCCAATTATTTGGCCTCGTTTTGGGGTAGTATTTCTGTTAAATTGTAGCTTTGAATGGTCACTTAGTTCCCGGAATCAACTTGAGTTGTTCTCCATATATTGTTTTTGTAATAAGTTACCATTTTTTGTTGTTGCTGATGAACAAAATACAACAAGATCAGTGAAAACATATTAGTATCTTTCATGTCTTTAATAGGTCTCCAAAATTACCACGAATTTCGGTTGATTTAGAGAAAAACAAGTACGTGTTTTCCTTTCCAAATGCATTACAATTACGTTCTAAATCTTAATCATTGAACATACATTCCAGCAACAATTCAAGAATATACCTTGAGCGAAACAATCCCTCTACCATCAATCTTCTCCTGTCATTAGCATATGTGTCTACATGTATTCTTTAACTTTTTCCTTGTAATCATTGGCACTTTGGACAGTATATGACCATGAAAAAACACCCATTGTTCCTTATCATGCGATTACCATTTTTCAAATATGAAAAAACGTAATAAAACCGAAAAGTGTGAAGATGAACTACAATTGTAGGGTCTTGTGTGAAGATGAACTACAATTGTAGGGTCTTGTGTGAAGATGAAATACAATTATAGGGTGTTGTAAGTGAAGTTTGACCATACCAAAGAGGCATCAAATCTAGTCAATAATGGACTGCAATTTGGTTTGATAAACTGCATTTTGGCCTCAAAACATATTCGTTTGTGTTATTAACGTAATATATTAGTAAAGGACAAAACATTAGCTTAGATATCAAAAGCGTACTAATACTCTTTGAAAAATTGAATACAAGTGTATTGACACAAAATTAGCTTTAGATAACAAGTGTATTGACACAAGGTTAGCTTTAGATAACAAGTGTATTGACACAAGGTTAGCTTTAGATAACAAGTGTATAGACACAAGGTTAGCTTTAGATAACAAGTGTATAGACACAAGGTTAGCTTTAGATAACAAGTGTATTGACACACGGTTAGCTTTAGACAACAAGTGTATAGACACAAGGTTAGCTTTAGATAACAAGTGTATTGACACAAGGTTAGCTTTAGATAACAAGTGTATTGACACAAGGTTAGCTTTAGATAACAAGTGTATTGACACAAGGTTAGCTTTAGATAACAAGTGTATTGACACAAGGTTAGCTTTAGACAACAAGTGTATAGACACAAGGTTAGCTTTAGATAACAAGTGCATAGACACAAGGTTAGCTTTAGATAACAAGTGTATTGACACAAGGTTAGCTTTAGATAACAAGTGTATTGACACAAGGTTAGCTTTAGATAACAAGTGTATTGACACAAGGTTAGCTTTAGATAACAAGTGTATAGACACAAGGTTAGCTTTAGATAACAAGTGTATTGACACAAGGTTAGCTTTAGATAACAAGTGTATTGACACAAGGTTAGCTTTAGATAACAAGTGTATTGACACAAGGTTAGCTTTAGATAACAAGTGTATAGACACAAGGTTAGCTTTAGACAACAAGTGTATAGACACAAGGTTAGCTTTAGATAACAAGTGTATTGACACAAGGTTAGCTTTAGATAACAAGTGTATTGACACAAGGTTAGCTTTAGATAGCAAGTGTATTGACACAAGGTTAGCTTTAGATAACAAGTGTATTGACACAAGGTTAGCTTTAGATAACAAGTGTATTGACACAAGGTTAGCTTTAGATAACAAGTGTATAGACACAAGGTTAGCTTTAGATAACAAGTGTATTGACACAAGGTTAGCTTAGATAACAAGTGTATTGACACAAGGTTAGCTTTAGATAGCAAGTGTATTGACACAAGGTTAGCTTTAGATAACAAGTGTATTGACACAAGGTTAGCTTTAGATAACAAGTGTATTGACACAAGGTTAGCTTTAGATAACAAGTGTATAGACACAAGGTTAGCTTTAGATAACAAGTGTATTGACACAAGGTTAGCTTAGATAACAAGTGTATTGACACAAGGTTAGCTTTAGATAACAAGTGTATTGACACAAGGTTAGCTTTAGATAACAAGTGTATTGACACAAGGTTAGCTTTAGATAACAAGTGTATAGACACAAGGTTAGCTTTAGATAACAAGTGTATTGACACAAGGTTAGCTTTAGATAACAAGTGTATTGACACAAGGTTAGCTTTAGATAACAAGTGTATTGACACAAGGTTAGCTTAGATAACAAGTGTATTGACACAAGGTTAGCTTTAGATAGCAAGTGTATTTACAGAAGGTTAGCTTTAGATAACAAGTGTATTGACACAAGGTTAGCTTTAGATAGCAAGTGTATTGACACAAGGTTAGCTTTAGATAACAAGTGTATTGACACAAGGTTAGCTTTAGATAACAAGTGTATTGACACAAGGTTAGCTTTAGATAACAAGTGTATAGACACAAGGTTAGCTTTAGATAACAAGTGTATTGACACAAGGTTAGCTTAGATAACAAGTGTATTGACACAAGGTTAGCTTTAGATAGCAAGTGTATTGACACAAGGTTAGCTTTAGATAACAAGTGTATTGACACAAGGTTAGCTTTAGATAACAAGTGTATTGACACAAGGTTAGCTTTAGATAACAAGTGTATTGACACAAGGTTAGCTTTAGATAACAAGTGTATAGACACAAGGTTAGCTTTAGATAACAAGTGTATTGACACAAGGTTAGCTTAGATAACAAGTGTATTGACACAAGGTTAGCTTTAGATAACAAGTGTATTGACACAAGGTTAGCTTTAGATAACAAGTGTATAGACACAAGGTTAGCTTTAGATAACAAGTGTATTGACACAAGGTTAGCTTTAGATAACAAGTGTATTGACACAAGGTTAGCTTTAGATAACAAGTGTATAGACACAAGGTTAGCTTTAGATAGCAAGTGTATTGACACAAGGTTAGCTTTAGATAACAAGTGTATTGACACAAGGTTAGCTTTAGATAACAAGTGTATTGACACAAGGTTAGCTTTAGATAACAAGTGTATAGACACAAGGTTAGCTTTAGATAACAAGTGTATTGACACAAGGTTAGCTTAGATAACAAGTGTATTGACACAAGGTTAGCTTTAGATAACAAGTGTATTGACACAAGGTTAGCTTTAGATAACAAGTGTATAGACACAAGGTTAGCTTTAGATAACAAGTGTATTGACACAAGGTTAGCTTTAGATAACAGAGAAAGGTTAGTCGTGGCCGTCATCGTACATGTAGTCGGATTTACAACTACATATGCAATCAGTTTCTATTACCACTGATGTTGCGAGTTCGAATCTCGATAAGGGCGAGGTGTGCAACATTATGTGATAAAGTTTGTCAGTGACTTGCGACAGATCGGTGGTTTTCTCCTGGTCATCCGGTTTCCTCCACCAATAAAAGTGATCGCCACGATATAACTGAAATATTGTTGAAACAGATAACAGAGAAACTTTCAATATTTGCCTGATATTTATTGAAATTTACAATTTACAAAAAATGTATGATTGCTTTACAAAATGCACAGAAGATAAAAGTGATAGTGTTTTATGTTAATAACACAAAATATATGTTTTGAAATTCACAAACTAAATTGCAGTGCGTTCAATGTACTTCTATAATATGATCATGTCTGACTTCCCGTGAGGTTTCATAATTTCTAACAAAGTTTGTTTTGTACACTAAATATGTAAAATATATGAAATTCAATTTAATTGTGATCAAAGAGGTGTTTTAATTAAAAAAAAGAAAATGTTTTTTTTTAAACATTGTCGTTTTAAATTATTTAGAAAGTTTCCTAAATAATTTAGAACGACAATGTTTAAAAATAAAACATTTTCTTTTTTTTTATTTAGCATTGTCGTTTTAAATTACGTAGGGAACTTTTTCCTAAATAATTTAAAACGACAATGTTTAAGTAAAAACATTTTCTTTTTTTTAATTAAAGCACCTCTTTGATCACAATTAAATTGAATTTCATATATTTTACATATTTAGTGTAAGACCAGCTTTGATAGAAATTATGAAACCTTACGGGAAGACATGGTCATGTCAGGTACGATTTTTTAATTTAATAAATTTTAATTAGTTTGACATCAAAGACTCATCGAATATAAGATTAATTAATATATATCACAACAAAAGTAGACTATATCTCAAAAGTAGACTATATCTCAAAATTATAAATCTTAATAGTACAAACGTACACTTATTACCTGTCTATCTTATTATGCAAATGTTATCACACTTACAATTATATTTGCACTTTGGCAACCTACATCAAGAGTCATGCTAATTGAAAAGCATAGTATTGATGACTATCATTGAAAATATTTGCACAATGACGCCATACACTTGCGTTTTTTCTTGTCTTTTTTTTCTTTTTTTCTGTTTTGCTTTCTTTTTTCCTCTGTTTTTTTTCCATTGTATAATGCGGCCATATGTAAATGTGTTTTCTATTTGCACAATGATTGCATACTGTAGCAAATCTGTGCACAGTATCGCAATATTTATGCGAGTTGTGAGTGTGGCGCGACCATATGTAATTCGTTAATCTGTATGATGCAGTCATGGTGTTACAATAACGTTCACAATACCACAGTGGTGTATTACTATGTCTATGTGGTGGCAGAAGATGGCATATCTATTCAAATTTTTATTGTTGATTAATATCTGGTTATTTCTTGATTATCCAAGATGACGAATTTCTTTTTAGCTATGCATCCATTTTCCAACAATTCAGTTAGGGGTTCCGTATTAAGATCAGATGTGATATGTTTTCTGTTGTGTATTATCTGGTTATTTCTTTATTATCACAGATGATGAGTTTCTTTTCAGCTTTTACTTTCATTTTCCCACAATTCAATTACGAGGTTCGTATTAAGATGATATGTGATTATATTATCATCTTTTCAGCTATGTACCCATTTGTTTAACAATTACGAGGTTCGTATTAAGATGATATGTGATTATATTATCATCTTTTCAGCTATGTACCCATTTGTTTAACAATTACGAGGTTCGTATTAAGATGATATGTGATTATATTATCATCTTTTCAGCTATGTACCCATTTGTTTAACAATTAAGATAAGATATCAATAATATATTAAACAGTTTTCAAACATTATGATGATTAGATAATCGTATTTTCAAACATTATGATGATTAGATAATCGTATTTTCAATTTTTATTCTTATTTGTTTTTGTTTACATCTTCTAAATATATGTGTATTATCTTTTATTATGTAAATACATGTCAAAACACACTAATTTATTATGTTTGGTAACAATACTAATAGTCTATGAATTCTCAGACTACTGATAGGAAATTTTAATATCATCGATCAAGTCATAGCAATTTGCATACAGACGTTTTTTCAACATTATTAATTTAAACCACCCATAAAAAATAATAGATCAGATTTATAAGGTTTGTATTAAGGTTAAATCTGATTATATTGAGTTATCGCCCTCTATTGAAGTTTTCAATAGATATGATTTTGTCCATTGTATGAAGACATATTTATTACAAATATGATATCATCGAAACATTTTAATTTCATGAATAGACCTGCAGACCAGAACGAATATGTGCTCTCCGATTTCTTTCTTTAGGTTCATAATAAAGAAAATCACATTTGAATTAAAGGAGGTGTAAATGACAAGACATATTTTTGTGTTTTTCGATAGGAAGTATTGTGTTCCTCAGTAGACAGTATATATTTTTGGGGTTTTTCGATAAGAAGTATTGTGTTCCTCAGTAGACAGTATTTGGGCACTGATATTGTTCCTTAGATATATATATATATATATATATATATATATATATTAAAAATTCCTACATGATGTAGTTGTTACTAAGACTAAGGTTTTCCTCCCTCGGGCATTGTGGTTATCCTATTTTCTTGCTCCTGACATTACCGCCTAATTATTTGGCAAATCCTCTTAATTCGTATATGCTCATTGTATTGCCCCCAATGTATGTTGACATTACCGCCTATATTTATCCAATCAATAACCTTCTGCATACCTTAAGATTATATTTTATTTTTATTTTGTTAAATATGTTATATTAAAAGTCTTTTAAAGCCATACTAAATTTAATTGTATCATGCTTTCTCGTCTTTTCTATTGTCAACAGCCGTACCCAGAGAGGAGGTGGAGCTAGATGACGTCACATCATACAATATCTTCGATAACAAAATATACAAGATATCATCATAAAGCTTACATACTCTCACTCAAACAGCAAAATTAAAAAACTTTGATTGACGTCGCAAGATACAAGTCCCTTATTGAACAAAGTTACTCGTGCACCATCAGATATTTTGATAGACCAGACTCGTTCTGCGAACTCGTCACATCACGGTGGATATCCGTTACGGATTTTTTCCGAACAAATCTGCGTTCCTTATTGCTTTTCGCTCACGCAACGGATTTTTGTCGCACAAATGGACGTGTCCCTCCAAGGGAGAGACGAAAATTCTACAAAAGGGGACAATCTGAGGTACAGTTTGTTTTATTTTATTATTTGACGGAACACTGCAATATCTTAACCGAACAAATCGATCAGGTTTGTCCTTTTGGTTACAATGGAAGTTACATTTCTTAGAGAGACAATGATGCTAGTCAGGCTCGAAATACAAACAACGTGATTTCTTTTTCCAAAATAATAGACAATGTAGAATGAATGTTGAAGAAGTTATACGTTTATATGGAGCAGAATACATATCGGAAACAATACACAGAATTGTATAACTTAAAAATATGAAAGTATGAAGAAATTTTTCAATAAGTGGTTTCGGAAATGCAACAGATTCTTTCAGAACGGGTAGAATTGTCCAATGTCATGGAATAGGAATCTTTGAGATTTTTTTGGCAACGAATATTTTCAGATTAAATACGTTTTATTCCAGATATGATGCAAATCGTGAATGAAGTAGTTCAGATTCCGCCACTGTGCGGTTGTTTAAGTATTTTTATAATGTAATCCTAGGAGGGAAATCATTACAAGCAATCCATATTATCAATATCAACTTAATTCTTAACTGATTTTTGGCTAATATAAAGTGACCGTATTTCATACTTATACTTTATTTCGTTTTTTTCTTTGTAGAAAACCCCAAAAAAGTAAGGCAAACCAGCTGTGGTATTTTAATTTGAAACACTTACTTTTACGGAAAACAAGGAAGAAAATCCGTAAAACGGTTTATAATCAAATATGACGTACTAGTTTCTAACCCGCTTAAAAATAGCACATGAATGATAAAAGAAAAAAGAAAAAACTTCATAAACTTCATCGTGTCCGTTACATTTTCAATAAATCCAAAAGATTCCGCATCCTGAATCATTAAAATCCGTTGCCATGACAAATAGACATAAATCGTCTGTTTTGTCACCAAAACGAAATCGTACATCATTACTTTGGCATTAAAATACACCTTAACAGGATATTTAGAAATCAAAAATACATTTAGTGCACCCTGTTTCATCTAGACGTAGAGTTTTCGTCTTGAACATATTTATTGACAGAAGTTCAAGACCTAACGAGAGTTTAAATCGGCTAGAAACAATGAAACATGGATACAAATCATAAACAAGTTGATACCATGTTACGCTCAAAGCATTCAAAAGTTCCGTGGAATACTTTCTTTCTAATTATTCAAACAATATTTTAAACGTTTTTGCGTTTTTTGGAGATGCTGGTGTCACATGCCGCGAGTATACGTTGTCTGTGCAAAAAGAAACGACGGAACGCGGATTTGATCGGAAAAAATCCGTAACGGATATCCACCGTGCACAATGGCCTACCAAAATATCTGATGGTACACTCGCGTTTTTTGTTCAATAAATGTAACTTGTACACAGGGATTATAAACAATATTGTACGCTATTATAGAGGTCTAGAAAATCAATCACATACCAACACCATATTTGACCAAATGCAAAAGTGATCAAGTTATTTATCAATGAGATTGAACGCACCGAATATGCATTTTTAATAAAGGACGAAGTCCTTCTAACGGTAAGCTGTCCGATTTTTCCTTCTATATTGATAGCCAAAAATCTGCTCACCGGAAGTTTAAAAAATAGATCAATTGATAATTTAGAAACGCAAAAGAAATCTATTTCAATGAAAAATTCCCAATTCTTTGATTATTTACTCTATGCAAAATCGAAATAAACATTTAATAAAATTCTAATAAAAAAATCTCTTTCTACGAAACTCCCGATGGAAGAGCGGCGTAGGTAAAATGAACGCCATAACAAATCGGCTACACAATTCATTCAAAAGAAAAGATAATAGCCTCACCGGACGCAATTACGAACGAAATAAAAAGTATGTCCCCTAATTGTTCCTTCAAAACATGAATTAAACTAATGCTTTTATAAATAGATACCCCGCTAAATTACTCGTGTTTTGGGAGAAAATTATTCATGTGCAGTTGTTGAATGTTGCAGACGACGGGTTTTCATATTTGTAAACAGAAAACGATCGACAATTGCACTTGGAATCTATCGCTAAAATTCATTGAGGTACGCATATTTTGTTATCTTATGCCTGTAATTGGAAAGAATATGATCTCCTGGTTCTATGCATATGTAGAACACATTGAAATTAAAACAAAAGCAGTCAATATAATACATTTTCCTTACCTTGATCTATCCCAAAATGTCAAAATCCGTGACGTACCTTATTCATTGAAGAGTCCAAGGAATTCCGAATGCAAACTGGCACACATTTATGGTATGAATAAAGGAAAGGTTTTTATGTCATGTGTATTATAAACAAATAGATATGTGAACGTAAATGAATGAATGCCCTTTCAATTTTAACAGTTGTCATTAAATAATTTACACTAGAAAGGTTATTATGATGTCGTTAGAAATTGTATCCGGATCTAGGTCACAGAGTGACTAGAACGGGGTCATGCAAATCTGTTCTAAGTTAAAACCCGTAACAATGCATTGAATAATATATGGGCTATGATTCAAAAGGAATATTGGTGTTTAATCTGAAATATGAATATGCAATCAGCTTCATCAATTTGGTCAAATTTATTAAATTATTATCAAATGACACGGTCAATATCATCGAAATTGTTCGTAATTGCGTCCGGTGAGGCTAACGTGTACGGATCATCGTATTATTGAAATTTTAGGACTTCGTCCTTCAAACAGGTTGCCTGTCTCATATTATCTAATTAACGTTCGGAACACAATTTTTCGGAAGCCAAAACGTCTATGATGATATTTATAGGTACAGCTAACTGTCGTCTGCTTGGATATTGTTGGTAGTCAAACTACAATTGAGAGACATTTTTGGTTTTTCAAAGCTTTAAGAAATTATACTTTGTATTTAACTTTTGTTGTTAATATTAAGTCAATATCATTTAAACGGTCAATTGTTATGGATTTAATATAAATAAATAACACACAATTCACCTCAAATAATTAATAGTATATTTAAATACCTTGACACAAAAAGGGATAAAATCTCAAAGATTATACTATATGGATACGTAAAAAAGGTGATCAAGGGATATATATATATAATACGTTATATTTCATTGTTATTTAGTAGGCATAGAAATAGAACAGTGTAAACAATTATCCCGTTTTGGTACCTCTTTGAATGAATGGTGTTCTTGTTCTATATTTGTTGTAATGTCCTTAACAGTGACGAAAATCTTGCACTAAATCGTCGTTTATGTGGAAATGTTTGAAGACATAAAAAGGGTAATCTGAAATCTAAATGGAAGAAGAGTATTTTTTTTTCTTCTCTTTATTTTTTTGGGGGGGGGGGGGGGGGGGGGGATGATGGGGGTCTGATATCATGATTGTTATTTTGACGTTCTCGTCGCATTACATTCGATTTTGACTTTTTCAAAATTATTTTGTTGTATTTGTATGAGTGTTCATATAATGATACCATTAAAAGTGTGATCTAGTTTAAAACGGAAAAAATAGATGTGGTCTAATTACGAAAGTTTAAAACTGAAAAAAATTTAATGTGTTCTAGCTGTGAAAGTTTAAGAATGAACAGAAAAATGTTATGCTAGTTACGAAGGTTTAAAATTGACACAAAATGTATCTCTGCCAAGAAACAAGTAATATCTTAGAAACTTGTTGATTCTATCTTGTTACACACTATAGATAAAGGTAACTCAGAACTACAAATAAATTTGAAATAGCATCGATTCGGAAGATTTATTGATATACATACAGATATATATAGCAGTTAGCAGTTGCTTTGATTTCCTGTTATGATATTTCACGGGAGCTAAAATGTCAATTTTGATGTTTTTGTTGTAATTTGATCTGTAGTCAAAATATGTTGTTTCAACCGTTATGTCTGTTTTACCTTTAATCACGCTCTAAGAAACTGTGTTCTTCTTATTATTTAAGTTATTAGTGTATGTTTGCGCATAGTGGTGTCCAACACACATTGTGTTGTGTTTTTCTTCGTCTTCTTTCTCTGTATTGTCCATTTTTGATTGCCCCTTTGGTATTCTCTAACGTTTATTCCTTTCATCTTACACAATCATCGGTTAAAACTAAGGTTCCTCGTTCAGTCATACGTAACCTTAGACGATTTTGGATATCCTGTTTAGGCCCTTTCAATTGCTAGTTCCAAAACTGTAACTTATTTGCCTTTTGCAATCTTTTGACTTTCAACGTACCTGATTAAAGACTAATATTATTAACATTCTTATTGCAATACGGTTGTTTCGAATCATTTCCATTCCGTCAAAATTTTGTTATTTTCGTCTGCCAGATCACGTGATTTCGATGGACTACTCGGCATTGAACTTCCGGTGTCAATGTACACAACAAAAACTCCAATCGATATGTGCCGTTTTAGCGTTCGATCCTCAACTTAAAAAAATCTTAGCATATTCTGTAAAAGACAGATATTAATTAAATTATTTTATTTGTATCAAAGACTTCAATGCAGAGACAAATACTTCTTTAAAATTAAATTTGTGTTCTTTCTTTATTTGCGGCTGTCAGCATCATCAAAGGAAAACAATCTGCCTTTAAGTATATATTTCTGATATCAAACAGATATAGGGGTACCGAACACCAGTATTTATTCAGCGGTTTCCTTGGCGTCTCCATATTACAATTACTTATAATCTACCGCATCTACGACTATGATATGCTGACGTTGTCACAGTAATAGCGTAAACACCGGAAGTCGCCTGCCGATTTGTTCAGACGTCAAGACAAGAAAAAAACGGAACGTGGTCGGAATTGACATGATTCGAAACAACCGTATTCCATTAGTATCAAAGGAAACATATTAAATGAATTGTAATCAAATTTGATTTTTTTTCCTGCTTTGAAAGAAACCGTGAAGACTATTACAGACACGCGTCACGAGTACTAAATTAGACTATTACAGACACGCGTCACCAGTACTAAATTAGTCTATTACAGACACGTGTCACGAGTACTAAGTTAGACTATTACAGACACGCGTCACGAATACTAAATTAGATTATTACAGACACACGCCACGAGTACTAAATTAGACTATTACAGACACGCGCCACGAGTACTAAATTAGACTATTACAGACACGCGTCACGAGTACTAAATTAGATTATTACAGACACGCGCCACGAGTACTAAATTAGACTATTACAGACACGCGTCACGAGTACTAAATTAGACTATTACAGACACGCGTCACGAGTACTAAATTAGACTATTACAGACACGCGTCACGAGTACTAAATTAGACTATTACAGACACGCGTCACGAGTACTAAATTAGACTATTACAGACACGCGTCACGCGTACTAAGTTAGACTATTACAGACACGCGCCACGAGTACTAAATTAGACTATTACAGACACGCGCCACGAGTACTAAATTAGACTATTACAGACACGCGCCACGAGTACTAAATTAGACTATTACAGACACGCGCCACGAGTACTAAATTAGACTATTACAGACACGCGTCACGAGTACTAAATTAGACTATTACAGACACGCGCCACGAGTACTAAATTAGACTATTACAGACACGCGCCACGAGTACTAAATTAGACTATTACAGACACGCGCCACGAGTACTAAATTAGACTATTACAGACACGCGCCACGAGTACTAAATTAGACTATTACAGACACGCGTCACGAGTACTAAATTAGACTATTACAGACACGCGCCACGAGTACTAAATTAGACTATTACAGACACGCGCCACGAGTACTAAGTTAGACTATTACAGACACGCGTCACGAGTACTAAATTAGACTATTACAGACACGCGCCACGAGTACTAAATTAGACTATTACAGACACGCGTCACGAATACTAAATTAGATTATTACAGACACGCGTCACGAGTACTAAATTAGACTATTACAGACACGCGTCACGAATACTAAATTAGATTATTACAGACACGCGCCACGAGTACTAAGTTAGACTATTACAGACACGCGTCACGAATACTAAATTAGATTATTACAGACACGCGCCACGAGTACTAAGTTAGACTATTACAGACACGCGTCACGAGTACTAAATTAGACTATTACAGACACGCGCCACGAGTACTAAGTTAGACTATTACAGATACGCGTCACGAGTACTAAATTAGACTATTACAGACACGCGCCACGAGTACTAAATTAGACTATTACAGACACGCGCCACGAGTACTAAGTTAGACTATTACAGACACGCGTCACGAGTACTAAATTAGACTATTACAGACACGCGCCACGAGTACTAAATTAGACTATTACAGACACGCGTCACGAGTACTAAATTAGACTATTACAGACACGCGCCACGAGTACTAAATTAGACTATTACAGACACGCGTCACGAGTACTAAATTAGACTATTACAGACACGCGCCACGAGTACTAAATTAGACTATTACAGACACGCGTCACGAGTACTAAATTAGACTATTACAGACACGCGCCACGAGTACTAAATTAGACTATTACAGACACGCGTCAGGAGTACTAAATTAGATATCCACTTTTTTGTAATTTCTTCTGTAGGAAGGGTAGTATTAAAGAAACTCATGAAGCCATGTCATATTTATACATTCTATAGGGTTCACACGAGATATATGATATATTTAAATTGGCTTGACTGTGAAGCGCGGTGTCCTGCTAAAGATCTAGACTCATTAATCACGTTTGCTTTTAAACTACAAGTTGGAAATGTGATTATAACTGCCAAGGAACTCGTTCATTTTAGCAAATCGTAATGACATGAGCATGCTCATACACCAAGACACTGTTCCGTGTATACTACAATTCCGTAAATAATTACACGACTATCATTAATAGCAATATCTAATAATATACATGTATTGTCTTTCCTGTTTATGAGTTGATTTGTATTATGAAGCAATCCTTTATATATTATTGTTCAACCCCGGGTATTTGATCGGGTACGTGTTTATATTATTAGTATTCTGTGCTGTGTATTTTATATGGTTTGTTTTCGTTCTGTATCTTTTGTCCAATGTTGCCTGTGTTTCTGTGTTGTCCGTTCTTGCTTGCTTGTCAGTTCGGTTTTCTCCAACGTTTATTGTCTCAGCACCTTTGATGACTTTCTAGTGATTGTGAGCATTACATACTCCTCTGTGCTAATAACAACATACATATTTACCATAACTCAGTTATGCTTGATACCTTTGTGCAAGGAAATTAGTTTGAAAACTCAAAATCTGGCAGAATTGAAATTTGACTCAGAGTATTGAACTATTGTGCAATTTTCCAATGAAGTGATTTAAATGAGTTTTTGTATGATTTCCTTAACAAACACACCAAAATAAAGTAATTTAGCCCAAAACAAATTATCTGTGACGCGATTTTTGAAATCCCACAGAGTACCTACTATAAGGTGAGTGAGTGATTGTTATTTAACGTCAAATGAGCAATTCTTCAGTTATATCATGACGAGAACAATATAATAGCCAAAGGAAAGGAGACATGCAAAAGAACAATCTACAAAGCCATACTCTAAAGATTTAGCAACACGAACCCCACTAAAAACAATTATCAACATTATAAAAAATTGCGATGCATAAACGGTGAATTTGAACATATTCACGCCATGATAATCGCCATATTGGGACAATGTATTGTTTAAAGTTTTGAATGTTGGAAAGCAAAACTGGGGGGAAATATGAACAGATTACTCTTTTACGCTACTGTATAAAAAACATCTAAGAGACCAATGATTAGATCAATTATATCGAACCTACAATTATTATATGACATAAATTTTAATGACGACTGAAGGCACCTTATCTTTAAGTAAAAACAAATTACCTGTTAACGTGTGTAAATAATGACTTATCCAAATAATTGTTGATTTCAAATTGTCTCTTTACCCAATCATCCGAATAAGCTTCTTTTGTTACATACCAGAATAATTAACCAAAGATATTTGTTGACTTAGAGAAATGTATGGACGAACTAGTAACACATAGAGGTTGGTCTTTATTACATTTTCCAAACAGTATTTATTCTGTATTATTTGTTGTTAATTGATAGTTTCATTATTCATAAATTGAATCTTTAAATTAAGCAAAAATATTTGCAGAGTTACATCCCTTGTCCTAACAAAAGAGTTTATTTGTTATTGTGTTTTCTCCATTAACGATAAATGAAATAAAAACGTAGATATCTAATTTATTTAGCACGATGCGTTTCTGGAATAACCTTCATCAGGTACGCTCAAATTCAAACGATTGGAAATCCATATAAAATAAAAGTGCTTGGGAGCAAAACACACAACGACCTAAACAGGATATTCAATATATGGGCTAGTGTCACATATGCTAAGGGAGGGGAACATTAGTTTTAATAATAATTAGATTATTTAGCAACCGTAAATTTGGATAATAAGAAAAGTTTCAGATACCAAAGGGGTAAATAGAAGGGGTAAATAGAAGGGGTAAATAGAAGGGGTAATTAGAAGGGGTAAATAGAAGGGGTAAATAGAAGGGGTAAATAGAAGGGGTAAATAGAAGGGGTAAATAGAAGGGGTAAATAGAAGGGGTAAATAGAAGGGGTAATTAGAAGGGGTAAATAGAAGGGGTAAATAGAAGGGGTAAATAGAAGGGGTAAATAGAAGGGGTAAATAGAAGGGGTAAATAGAAGGGGTAAATAGAAGGGGTAAATAGAAGGGGTAAATAGAAGGGGTAAATAGAAGGGGTAAATAGAAGGGGTAAATAGAAGGGGTAAATAGAAGGGGTAAATAGAAGGGGTAATTAGAAGGGGTAAATAGAAGGGGTAAATAGAAGGGGTAAATAGAAGGGGTAAATAGAAGGGGTAAATAGAAGGGGTAAATAGAAGGGGTAAATAGAAGGGGTAAATAGAAGGGGTAAATAGAAGGGGTAATTAGAAGGGGTAAATAGAAGGGGTAAATAGAAGGGGTAAATAGAAGGGGTAAATAGAAGGGGTAAATAGAAGGGGTAAATAGAAGGGGTAAATAGAAGGGGTAAATAGAAGGGGTAAATAGAAGGGGTAAATAGAAGGGGTAAATAGAAGGGGTAAATAGAAGGGGTAATTAGAAGGGGTAAATAGAAGGGGTAAATAGAAGGGGTAAATAGAAGGGGTAAATAGAAGGGGTAATTAGAAGGGGTAAATAGAAGGGGTAAATAGAAGGGGTAAATAGAAGGGGTAAATAGAAGGGGTAAATAGAAGGGGTAAATAGAAGGGGTAAATAGAAGGGGTAAATAGAAGGGGTAAATAGAAGGGGTAAATAGAAGGGGTAATTAGAAGGGGTAAATAGAAGGGGTAAATAGAAGGGGTAAATAGAAGGGGTAAATAGAAGGGGTAATTAGAAGGGGTAAATAGAAGGGGTAAATAGAAGGGGTAAATAGAAGGGGTAAATAGAAGGGGTAAATAGAAGGGGTAAATAGAAGGGGTAAATAGAAGGGGTAAATAGAAGGGGTAAATAGAAGGGGTAAATAGAAGGGGTAATTAGAAGGGGTAAATAGAAGGGGTAAATAGAAGGGGTAAATAGAAGGGGTAAATAGAAGGGGTAAATAGAAGGGGTAAATAGAAGGGGTAAATAGAAGGGGTAAATAGAAGGGGTAAATAGAAGGGGTAAATAGAAGGGGTAAATAGAAGGGGTAAATAGAAGGGGTAAATAGAAGGGGTAAATAGAAGGGGTAATTAGAAGGGGTAAATAGAAGGGGTAAATAGAAGGGGTAAATAGAAGGGGTAAATAGAAGGGGTAAATAGAAGGGGTAAATAGAAGGGGTAAATAGAAGGGGTAAATAGAAGGGGTAATTAGAAGGGGTAAATAGAAGGGGTAAATAGAAGGGGTAAATAGAAGGGGTAAATAGAAGGGGTAAATAGAAGGGGTAAATAGAAGGGGTAAATAGAAGGGGTAAATAGAAGGGGTAAATAGAAGGGGTAAATAGAAGGGGTAAATAGAAGGGGTAAATAGAAGGGGTAATTAGAAGGGGTAAATAGAAGGGGTAAATAGAAGGGGTAAATAGAAGGGGTAAATAGAAGGGGTAAATAGAAGGGGTAAATAGAAGGGGTAATTAGAAGGGGTAAATAGAAGGGGTAAATAGAAGGGGTAAATAGAAGGGGTAAATAGAAGGGGTAATTAGAAGGGGTAAATAGAAGGGGTAAATAGAAGGGGTAAATAGAAGGGGTAAATAGAAGGGGTAAATAGAAGGGGTAAATAGAAGGGGTAAATAGAAGGGGTAAATAGAAGGGGTAAATAGAAGGGGTAAATAGAAGGGGTAATTAGAAGGGGTAAATAGAAGGGGTAAATAGAAGGGGTAAATAGAAGGGGTAAATAGAAGGGGTAATTAGAAGGGGTAAATAGAAGGGGTAAATAGAAGGGGTAAATAGAAGGGGTAAATAGAAGGGGTAAATAGAAGGGGTAAATAGAAGGGGTAAATAGAAGGGGTAAATAGAAGGGGTAAATAGAAGGGGTAAATAGAAGGGGTAATTAGAAGGGGTAAATAGAAGGGGTAAATAGAAGGGGTAAATAGAAGGGGTAAATAGAAGGGGTAAATAGAAGGGGTAAATAGAAGGGGTAAATAGAAGGGGTAAATAGAAGGGGTAAATAGAAGGGGTAAATAGAAGGGGTAAATAGAAGGGGTAAATAGAAGGGGTAAATAGAAGGGGTAAATAGAAGGGGTAATTAGAAGGGGTAAATAGAAGGGGTAAATAGAAGGGGTAAATAGAAGGGGTAAATAGAAGGGGTAAATAGAAGGGGTAAATAGAAGGGGTAAATAGAAGGGGTAAATAGAAGGGGTAATTAGAAGGGGTAAATAGAAGGGGTAAATAGAAGGGGTAAATAGAAGGGGTAAATAGAAGGGGTAAATAGAAGGGGTAAATAGAAGGGGTAAATAGAAGGGGTAAATAGAAGGGGTAAATAGAAGGGGTAAATAGAAGGGGTAAATAGAAGGGGTAAATAGAAGGGGTAAATAGAAGGGGTAAATAGAAGGGGTAAATAGAAGGGGTAAATAGAAGGGGTAAATAGAAGGGGTAAATAGAAGGGGTAAATAGAAGGGGTAAATAGAAGGGGTAAATAGAAGCCTAAATCGAAGAAGTACAGACAATGCAATAGCCAAAAGAAAAAGGTAAAACAACGAACTTCACAAATTACACAGAAATCTAAAGATCGAGTACCACGAACACAACTAATATATCTAATAAATCATGCCAGTGCCAGCAATCATGCTATGTTCTCTAGAAATGCTCCTGTCGTTGTCCTATATTTTGGGTCTTTAGAATGTTGCACTGTGCCATATGAGTGGTTCGTGTCGTTGTCCTATATTTTGGGTCTTTAGAATGTTGCACTGTGCCATATGAGTGGTTCGTGTCGTTGTCCTATATTTTGGGTCTTTAGAATGTTGCACTGTGCCATATGAGTGGTTCGTGTCGTTGTCCTATATTTTGGGTCTTTAGAATGTTGCACTGTGCCATATGAGTGGTTCGTGTCGTTGTCCTATATTTTGGGTCTTTAGAATGTTGCACTGTGCCATATGAGTGGTTCGTGTCGTTGTCCTATATTTTGGGTCTTTAGAATGTTGCACTGTGCCATATGAGTGGTTCGTGTCGTTGTCCTATATTTTGGGTCTTTAGAATGTTGCACTGTGCCATATGAGTGGTTCGTGTCGTTGTCCTATATTTTGGGTCTTTAGAATGTTGCACTGTGCCATATGAGTGGTTCGTGTCGTTGTCCTATATTTTGGGTCTTTAGAATGTTGCACTGTGCCATATGAGTGGTTCGTGTCGTTGTCCTATATTTTGGGTCTTTAGAATGTTGCACTGTGCCATATGAGTGGTTCGTGTCGTTGTCCTATATTTTGGGTCTTTAGAATGTTGCACTGTGCCATATGAGTGGTTCGTGTCGTTGTCCTATATTTTGGGTCTTTAGAATGTTGCACTGTGCCATATGAGTGGTTCGTGTCGTTGCAGTGCGCTACATTACTATTGCTATCTAATAAAAACGTAGAAATCAAATTTAATACGCACGAAGCGTTTCTGGAATAACCTTCCTCAGGTACGCTAAAAAAATTTAAATTGGAAAGCCAAATAATTTAACGTTTTGGGAGCAATGAAAAACCAAAGAGCCTAAACAGAATATTCAAAATCGGCTAAGGTCACCTATGTCTTGAGGGAGGGGAATCTTTTTCATTTGTCATTATTTACACCGCATAAGGGAAAATGCATATTCATGAATATGTTAAAAACCCATTTCAGTAAAATATGTTTTACAAATATCAATAATCATCAATAATAGAATTCGGCTTAGGGTTATGGTGTCTAATGCCACTTTCTACAATATGTCATTTATATAATGGCGGTCAGCTTTATTGCTGGAGGATACCAGAGTACCCGGAGAAAACCACCGATCTGTCGTAAGGCACTGACAAACTTTATCACTCATCAATAAGAAACAGTTATTGTGGAGTAGGAAATAAATATTAAATATTAAGCTGATCTTTGATTGTTCATTAAGTTAAATCAATAGAAGAAAAAATAATGAAAGAAAATTGGAAGCATTTGCAAGCGAAAAAATAAAACTGACTGCTATTCTATTGACCTTTTCCTTTTGTTAAGACGTCTCTAGAAAAGCTACAAAAACGGTAAATGTCTGTATCTCATTTTTTATTTACCATTTTAAATATACGACATATTACGACATATGTCAGTGGTTAATTCAAATTTTTCGAAGACACTAAGAACAACAATTAAATTTGTTAGTGGAATCGATGCTGCTTTTGTTTCTATGATATTTCGATTGGATATTGGAACTGTTCCGACAACTTGGTACTGTGATATCATTATTAATTGTGGGGTTCTAATTTTCGTGGATTTCGTGGTCCACCTAGACCACGAAAATTAAAATCAAAAGAAATGCAATGTTCCCATTGATTGTTGTCTGTAATGTTTGAAACCACGAATTGAAGAACCCAAGGATCAATGCACCTTGTAGAAACCATGAACTATTGGTGCCAACGACTAAAAGTACCTTGACAGTAGGTTATGTATTCTATTCTAATAGATAAATCAAGTTATTTCTGTCACATGGCAGTATTGATACGATTACCTAACGTTAGAGAGAAGCATCTGTTTATTCTTTTTGAGTGGTAAAGTAGTTTCTGTTTACATCTACGCATGGTGCTTACACAATCTTATTGTTGTCTGAATTTGCAGACGATTATATTTATTAATGAGGTTCTCTTCTCATGTAGTGGCGGGGTTGTATCTGATCTGGTATTTTTTTTCAAAATCGGGATCACTGAAATGTTTTAACTTGGATACCAGAAGTACATTTCAGCATGTTATGACATAATAAGATGATTAACACAAAATAATGAGTATTTCAAAGTGTGTAAAGAAACGTTTCCGACGTGGATACAACTAGATAAGCGTGATTGTGGGAGAGAGGCGCACGACCAGAACCTCTTTGAATTATATCATTTGATATAATGCATGTGCTTAAGTATAACGTAAACCAATTAAACATGTTGCCAATATTTGAGTTCTCTTTAGCTGTGCAGAATATCAATATTAAAATGGGTTTGGTGCTTACACCTCAAGTAGCAACCGTTCTGGCTCTATCTCATTGGTGTAAATAAACGTTAGAGAAACCTGAAGGGGCAATCAAAAAGTGATATAGCTATCAGACAATATCTGTAATTTACGTAAGTTTTCTTTGTTTTGGAAATCTCCAAACCTTCAGTCAAAATACTAGCTGATACCCTGGTTTAAAACAACAGATCATTGTTGAATAGAGAAAGTATAAAGACTCTAATTGATAAGATTGCTTACATTAAAACAATGCAATACAGTCATTAGAACTCAAGACAGAATACTTGTTTATTGACTATGTTATATATGTATTACATACATACAACATCATGTTTGTGAGTTTTATTTTCTCCTCCAATGTCGATGAAACCTTGTGCGATAAAGTTCGTCAGTGTAATTTGACGTAATGCCAGATGTTTTATTTGATAATCAGCAGCCGTAAACCGAAGAAGAACAGACAATACAATGGTGTAAAGAAACAGACGAGCAAACAATAATCCACAAAACACTACAGAGAAAGATAAAGATCGAGCAACACGAACCCCACTAAAAACCGAGGGTGAATTCTGGAAGGATACGCGGTTCCTGCTCCACTAGTGACATCCGTCGTGTTACTCTTGTTACAAATAACTGTTATTTGACTACAATGATAAATTTAATAGTAATATTTAGACTTAAAGAAGGATTAACCGATTTAACTCCGCCACCACTGAATGACCTATGCCAAGACATAGTTTTTCTGTCATGTTCTTTCTTTGTGTTTTTGTTGTAAAATTTACTAGAGGGGTGTCCATGTGAATTTTTGCTGATGTCAGACATATTATTTAAGCATATAAAAACAATATTCGCTAGTCAACGGAAATGATACCTTATCTCATCTACCTTCCCTGCTCTTCAAATGTTTGTGTGCTAAGTGTTGGATAGCTAAAAATAGCTAAAAGGAGATAAACACTACAAATTAACTTTTAAGCGAACAAGGAAAAAAGGTTCTAAAATATATTTTATAATATAACGCGACACATATTCTATCTCTCTTAAATGACTCATATTGATAAACAGTGAACGTCTTTATGTTAATTATTTTCATTGTATGATTCAGTCACGCCATTTTTCTTAAAGGTACAATGTATGACCACTTACTTTTTTATATATTATATTTAAATATGACCCTCAATTCACTCCGTTCACGGTCTAAGTTCAATATTTGTATTGTTATTAATCTATTCAATTTATATTAGTACTTATTACAAATTTAGAATTGTATGTTACGTTTTGTCTGTTAGTTATGTACATGTACTTATATAAATTATAATATTAAGTCTGATATTTATTCTATGACGTGTAATATTATGTTTTTATTTGAGTATATGTATTATTCTCATTCAGAAGCTGAGCTACCGTTCTTTTAATATAAAAGTTATCCTGTTTAGGCTACCGTTCTTTTAATATAAAAGTTATCCTGTTTAGACTACCGTTGTTTTAATATATAATTTATCCTGTTTAGACTACCGTTCTTTTAATATAAAAGTTATCCTGTTTAGGCTACCGTTGTTTTAATATAAAAGTTATCCTGTTTCGGCTACCGTTCTTTTAATACACAAGTTATCCTGTTTAGACTACCGTTGCTTTAATATATAATTTATCCTGTTTAGACTACCGTTCTTTTAATATAAAAGTTATCCTGTTTAGGCTACCATTCTTTTAATATAAAAGTTATCCTGTTTAGGCTACCATTCTTTTAATATGAAAGTTATCCTGTTTAGACTACCGTTCTTTTAATATAAAAGTTATCCTGTTTAGGCTACCGTTGCTTTAATATAAAAGTTATTCTGCTTAGGCTACCATTCTTTTAATATAAAAGTTATCCTGTTTAGGCTACCGCTCTTTTAATATAAAAGTTTTCCTGCTTAGACTACCGTTCTTTTAATATAAAAGTTATCCTGTTTAGGCTACCGTTCTATTAATATAAAAGTTATCCTTTTTAGGCTACCGTTCTTTTAATATAAAAGTTATCCTGTTTAGGCTACCGTTCTTTTAATATAAAATTATCCTGTTTAGGCTACCATTCTTTTAATATAAAAGTTATCCTGTTTAGGCTACCATTCTTTTAATATGAAAGTTATCCTGTTTAGACTACCGTTGCTTTAATATAAAAGTTATTCTGCTTAGGCTACCATTCTTTTAATATAAAAGTTATCCTGTTTAGGCTACCGCTCTTTTAATATAAAAGTTTTCCTGCTTAGACTACCGTTCTTTTAATATAAAAGTTATCCTGTTTAGGCTACCGTTCTATTAATATAAAAGTTATCCTTTTTAGGCTACCGTTCTTTTAATATAAAAGTTATCCTGTTTAGGCTACCGTTCTTTTAATATAAAATTATCCTGTTTAGGCTACCATTCTTTTAATATAAAAGTTATCCTGTTTAGGCTACCGCTCTTTTAATATAAAGGTTATCCTGCTTAGACTACCGTTCTTTTAATATAAAAGTTATCCTGTTTAGGCTACCGTTCTATTAATATAAAAGTTATCCTTTTTAGGCTACCGTTCTTTTAATATAAAAGTTATCCTGTTTAGGCTACCATTCTTTTAATATAAAAGTTATCCTGTTTAGGCTACCGCTCTTTTAATATAAAGGTTATCCTGCTTAGACTACCGTTCTTTTAATATAAAAGTTATCCTGTTTAGGCTACCGTTCTATTAATATAAAAGTTATCCTTTTTAGGCTACCATTCTTTTAATATAAAAGTTATCCTGTTTAGGCTACCGTTCTATTAATATAAAAGTTATCCTTTTTAGGCTACCGTTCTTTTAATATAAAAGTTATCCTGTTTAGGCTACCATTCTTTTAATATAAAATTATCCTGTTTAGGCTACCGCTCTTTTAATATAAAAGTTATTCTGCTTAGGCTACCGCTCTTTTAATATAAAAGTTATCCTGTTTAGGCTACCGCTCTTTTAATATAAAAGTTATTCTGTTTAGGCTACCGCTCTTTTAATATAAAAGTTATCCTGTTTAGGCTACCGCTCTTTTAATATAAAAGTTATCCTGTTTAGACTACCACTCTTTTAATATATAAGTTATCCCGTTTAGACTACCGTTCTTTTAATATATAAGTTATCCTGTTTAGGCTACCGTTCGCTTAATATATAAGTTATCCTGTTTAGACTACCGTTCTTTTAATATATAAGTTATCCTGTTTAGACTACCGTTGTTTTAATATATAATTTATCCTGTTAAGACTACCGTTCTTTTAATTTAAAAGTTATCCTGTTTAGGCTACCGTTGTTTTAATTTAAAAGTTATCCTGTTTAGGCTACCGTTCTTTTAATACACAAGTTATCCTGCTGCTTAGGCTACCGTTCTTTTAATATAAAAGTTATCCTGTTTAGACTACCGTTCTTTTAATATGTAAGTTATCCTGTTTAGACTACCGTTCTTTTAATATATAAGTTATCCTGTTTAGACTACCGTTCTTTTAATATAAAAGTTATCCTGTTTAGACTACCGTTCTTTTAATATAAAAGTTATCCTGCTTAGGCTACCGTTCTTTTAATATAAAAGTTATCCTGTTTAGGCTACCGTTCTTTTAATATAAAAGTTATCCTGTTTATGCTACCGTTATTTTAATATAAAAGTTATCCTGTTTAGGCCACCATTCTTTTAATATAAAAGTTATCCTGTTTAGGCTACCGTTCTTTTAATACACAAGTTATCCTGTTTAGATTACCGTTCTTTTAATATAAAAGTTATCCTGTTTAGACTACCGTTCTTTTAATACACAAGTTATCCTGTTTAGATTACCGTTCTTTTAATATAAAAGTTATCCTGTTTAGACTACCGTTCTTTTAATATAAAAGTTATCCTGTTTAGGCTACCGTTCTTTTAATATAAAAGTTATCCTGTTTAGACTACCGTTCTTTTAATATAAAAGTTATCCTGTTTATGCTACCGTTATTTTAATATAAAAGTTATCCTGTTTAGGCCACCATTCTTTTAATATAAAAGTTATCCTGTTTAGGCTACCGTTCTTTTAATACACAAGTTATCCTGTTTAGATTACCGTTCTTTTAATATAAAAGTTATCCTGTTTAGACTACCGTTCTTTTAATATAAAAGTTATCCTGTTTAGACTACCGTTCTTTTAATATAAAAGTTATCCTGTTTAGGCTACCGTTCTTTTAATATATAAGTTACCCTGTTTAAACTACCGTTCTTTTAATATAAAAGTTATCCTGTTTAGGCTACCGTTCTTTTAATATATAAGTTATCCTGTTTAGGCCATTCGGGTTTATTGCTCTCGAATAGTTTAAAATTATTGGGTTTCAAGTCTTTCAGTTTTGGGCGTACCTGATCAAAAATGGATATTCCAGAGAAACTGGCAACATAGGGCACACAAAGCGAAGAAAAATAAATCAAAAACACAACACAATATGTGTTGGACACCACTCTACGTAAGCAAACACAAATAACGTAAGTAAGCCATGATCCCTCCAACAAACCAAAGACAAACCAAACATCATTTTAGGCGAAAAACATGCACCTCTACAAAACAAATTTCAAGGCTAAATGTCTACACCAGCTAGGATGACATTTCATTTTATAGTATTTAGTATACAATACTAATGTTTATTGGATCATTACAATCAGTATTCCAGCTTTATACCTACATAGATAACATGTGAATCTTTGAACGGCGTCATACAATGGTTGTTCATGCAGTTAGAACATTAAACATATAATGGTAGATATTATAGTCTTGTAATTCAAATGTTAAATAAGTCATGTGTGGTAGCTTGAATACCTCCAAAACATTTTGATATATCTATATAAAACATAAATTATGTCGCTAATGTATGGCATTGATGAAAATACATAAATATAGAGATTATTAGTTATATAGGCTTTAGACAGGTAATACGGGCTCATATAACCTGTCTGTGTTTTATATTTCCTGAGCCGAAGGCGAGGGAAATATACAACACAGACAGGTTATATGAACCCGTATTACCTGTCTAAAGCCTACATAACGAATTTGTCATACTGCAATACCATGGGGCCATATTACCTGTGTAAAGTTTAAAGTAAAGAACACTGACCGTGACTATACATGTATTGTCTCATGAACATTTAACCCCAGATATGACTTTGCTTTAAAGATGAAATTAATTATTCAACATATATAATAAACAACTTAACAATTTTAACAGAAAAATAACAAATGATTTAGAATTGCCTCAATATCGGCGTCAGAGTGACAGGCGAACCTGGGGGTCGCCATCTTGATTACGTATGATTTCAAAATGAGTTATCTTTCTTGGCACGTGCTTTCATATTACCGGCTAGAGCCGTATTATATGGATTAGTAAAATCGAGTAAATAACCAATCGGATCACTTAGATTTTCTATTGCAGTATGACAAATTATTATAGATATGCCATAGATACATTGTTGTAATTCCCACTGATTAATAATACAGTAAAACCTGTCTTAAGAGGCTACCTTTGGAACAAAGAAAATGTGGCCTTATAAAACAGATGACCACTTAAAAGAGATTCAATTAATATGAAATTTTAAATGACTTTTTAATACAGTGGACTGTTTAATAGAGGTGACCACATGGACAGGATTGACTGTATGTAGTCATAGATATAGATATGCCGTAGTTGTCGTAATTCCCACTTTTCTGATAATATAATCTTTATTTTCAAGCAGTATATTTCCCATGCCCCCATGAAATGCACATTGGCCTCATATATAATCTTGGTGCAATTGCATGTTTGTTCTCACAAGTCTTTAATCGGACGTTGAATCAAACACAACTAGTATAAGCCAATTGTTATAACTTGAATAATATCTAAATACGGTTCATCACATTAGCGATCTTTTGATTTTAAATAATCAAAAATTATAACAGTTTATCTCGCCCTAGGCCTTTGTGTTATAATAACCTATACAAGAATTAAACAGCAAATTGACACGGTTATAATGTCGTTATATTTTGAAATGGCGGTCCTTTAGACATTTCCTAACTTATTCAAATTGTTATTTTTTTTGTTGGTTAAAATAATATAACTAAATGATGGATTTTTGTTATTATTTAATTCGTCACTATGGAGACCGATCCAATTTGTGTTTTTTCCACCAAATTACAACTTCGTCTTGACAACATTTGGATAAAATACTAAAGGTAAGATTACTTTTTGGGTATGCCATATTCTCTTTATATTACGTGGTAATTATTATAGTAACACTCCTTTAGTTCAAATTCTGTTTAATCATTTAAATTCGTTGATTCTAATTTTCATGGTTTGTAGAACTAATATATGGTCCCCTGCTACAGTCACTACATGCATAAATAAAGTTTGTCAGTGACTTGGGGCAGGTCTGTGGTTTTCTCCGGGTACTCTGGTTTCCTCCACCAATAAAACTAACCGCCAAGATACAACTGAAATATAGTTGAAAGTGGCGTTAAACACCATAACCCTAACCCTTAATACATGTATACATGATGATAAACACCATAACCCTAACCCTTAATACATGTATACATGATGATAGATTTTCGTTGAATTCCTAATATGGTGGTTCGATGCTATCCGCAAAAAATTGGTATTCCACGAAAAAATAATAAATTCACCATATTTCATGATAACTTTATATTTGATAGAAACATGCTTCCCTTTACAAATATACATAGACATTTCAATTTGTCATAGACAAGTGCTATGTACATTATGATACTATGAAATATTAATAGATATATACAGTTAACAGCAAATGTAAGCAAAGTGTTCAGTTTGTTTGAAACATTTGATTAATTGACTGGAACACTATAATGCATGTGTGAGTACATATATCTGTCATATTGTCGACTTTAATTCCTTGTATTTTCGTTGTTTTGGATGTGTGGATAATGGGGAGTAGCATTATTGGTTAAAGATTTCTAAAATAGTTGATTTTTTGAACGGAGTCCGTCGTCTCGTCCGAGATCCTGTGGTATTTAGATCTACATTAAGATGTACGCGAAAAAAGGTACCCGCGAATTTGTCCAGTAAGGAGAAACCGCGAAAATTGGATGCAGCAAAAATTAATACTTTTACAGTATACAATCTTTGCGTTTCACCGCTTAAGCTATGTATTTGTTTCCCAAACATAATGAAACGTTCTCGTTGCTCGTTGGGTCGGTGATTTTCCTGCAATACTCCAGTTCCCTCCATCAATAAAACTGATGGGCACGATTTCACTGTAATAGTGTTGATATTGATGTAAAACACCCATAACCTTTCCACCCTCAATTATATCAGTATAAAGCACATGGTACTATTATTTTTAACCATAAATGGGCATGTTAATAAAAGCAGGAATAACCTTATGTGGACCCGTTCCTATAGTCTGTACCATTTGGTGACAAATTTTCGTTGAAACGGGGAGAGGTATTTACATAAGGACATCTTGTTTCCGAATCCCAATATATGTATTAGTGTATGTTATTATTTATGCCTGTTTTTCTTAATAAATAGTGTTTAAACTAAATTCTCGTTGAATTCTTAAATACGTGGTTTGATATGATATGGTTTATTTGATGTGACCTTAGCCGATTTTCGTTATTTTGCTTAGGCTCTCTGATATTCCTACTCCAAAAAACGTTTTAATTATTTGGCTTTCCAATCTTTTGGCTTGTGTGCTATTCCAGAAAAGTTGTGCTCAATAAATTAGATATCTAGGATTTTATTGATGTTATCTGCGAAATTCTTGAAAATTGTTATCCACCGAATAATGATGAACATAAACGTAGAAAGAATTTGTCATATTCGAAATAAAACAGACTTTTTATGAATTGTTCATGGCTTGAAATATCAATTAACAAAGATATCTAAATGTACCACGTAAGATCAATAAATCAAAATATCAATGTGAATATATTATTATCCATACCATATAATTAGCATAATAAATAATAATGTGTATATTTATGTGATTCTCCAATAAATACTTAATATCAATAAGTTCATATATATATATTGTTTTGCTTCACAGAAGATGTCTGATTTTATGGAAATTATTATAAATGTTTAAGAATTGACATGAGAGAATATCGTTGTTTGTCCTTTTCTCCTTTTTCGTTTTTGTCCATTGTGTTGTCTGTCCTTCTTCGTTTCTTATTAACTCTTTGAACAAAAGGACAAACAACAATCTACAAAACATACACATAAAACTAAAGATCGAGTAACACGAACCCCACTAAAAACCGTGGGTGAATGCATATACTTATGGAAGCACGTTTTTATCAAATATAATGTTATTTTGAGAATTTATTATTTTTTCGTGGTATACCAATTTTCCCACACGAACCCGACTAAAAACCGATTAGACAGGTGCTCGGATTAACCAGGTTAAATTTGCTCAGTTTCTTGAATGATTGGGACTACATTTGATATACGACTTACATAGGACAATGGTTTATTCAGAATTTTATTTAAATTGTATTTTCTTGTAAAAGAAACGACATACATATGCATGATTTAATATTTTATCTCTAGCATGTTATTATGCTTTTTCAATATAATAATTTTGCAAGGGAATATATGTATAAAATGTAATCATTTAAAAATCCGTTGACATGCTTCTTTTGAATACAACAATAGTTTATATAACACTTCTTCACTGAAGATATCTTACAGATTTCGTTTTTAAAGCATTTAATAAGTTCTAATATATAACTAAGATATAATTATAATACATAATGATTCACAATTTGCATAATTTGAATGCAAGATTCATGTAGGGTCAATGTGAATGTTGTGGGCCATACTTCATAATTTATAGATTTACCTTGAACTGCATAGTTTTTGACTTTTTTTTAATAAACGAAGGACAGTTAGTAAATTCTATCTCTATCACCATACTTGGCGTGTCGAGTAATGGAGAACTATCTCTATCACCATAATTAGGGTGTACTTCACTTTCATTGGATAATGCGTTTGAGTTACCGAGAGGTTTCTAATGAATTTCTTATCAAATGATGGGTTGGATCAAATTGTGTGATGAATTAACTAAAGGGATTTTGAACTCATTTGTTATTATATTTGTGTAAAACTTGAATGATAATTACTGTCTAAAGCAAATTCCTGTTTACAGACACAAAACCCACGCTACTATATGGCATCTGGTTTCAATGTTACCATATTACATATTAGCGATTACTAATAAATTTAAACCCATTCCAAAAAAGCCTCAATTACTTAAAGCGTAATATTACAATTGCTAATTATGAGTCAATAACGAGACGTACACTCATTTTAAATACTGTATCAATGGAGACTCGTTAAGAGATGATACATAAGATATATACATATGGGAAGTTTCAGTTTTGTGTAAGTTAAACGATTTATTGCATCATGAACTCTATTGAACCGCTTCTATCAATGCAAAGCGATAAATCTGTCATGATATTTTGAAAAGAAAATAATTCAATTTCCAATTTGATTAAGTTTCTATGTAAACACTAATGAAAAAATATTCGCCCTTCACATATGCACTGGTAATACATTCAAAATTAATGAAGATAATAAAATGTTAGGCGTGAACTCAATATCGATGATAGCTAATAGATCTACAATCGTGTATTATTAATTTATTTGTATATTAGTTTCTATTACCAAGTGCAGAAGGGTTACCTCCAAAGTAGGACGGAGATTTCCATCGGTAAATGACATGGGACTTTTTGTACTAAATGCTGATTGTCGATATTGGTGGTATTGTTCACCATCAATACTACTATAGAAGGGCGCATGTTTTATTTACGTTATTTATGTTTGTTTGAGTATAGTGGTGTCCAACACATATTGTGTTGTGTTTTTGTTTTGTTCTTCGTCTTGTCTATGTTGACAGTTTCTCTGGATTGTCCTTTTTTGATTGGCCCTTTGGCCTTGGTATTTCTCTCTTAATCTGGTTCAAAGACAAACAAATCTTCAGCCATTGATTACCATGACCGATTGTGGCTAACATGTTCATGTCTTTTGTATTACTTGCTCCCAATGGCTATTAAATAATTTGGCTTTCCAATTCTTTGACAATGACCGTAACTGATGAAGGTTCCACCCCCCACCCCCACCCTCGTGGGCACTACATTAGATAATCCACCTTTTGATTAACTGATTTGTCTTTAGGTACATAAGTATGTCTTCTTTAGCCTGTTATTTGGTAGATGTATCATGTTATACTATCTTTTAACGATAAGTGAACATATATTAATAACATATTTTAACACATGGCAGAGTAGAAGTACAAATGGCTTTTTTTAATTTTTTCTTACACAGAGACGATAACGTCTGCCTGCTATGTATTAATTACAGAATATCTAACGTTAATTAGTTTTCCTGTGGTTTCAACCCTAACTACAATATCAGTACACAGAAATGTAGTTCCCCATCATTTAAAATGAGCAAGTGTTAATTACGGCTTACAGTGGTATATATACATAACATCTTGATATTTGTGCATTTTACAGATCTTGAAATGCATGGATATAAATTATAATTTATATACTACTTATTATAAATGAGACATGTTTTAGTGTAATATTTTACATTAATAAAACGTTGCATTACTTTAAAAAATTGAGGCTTTTACATTTGCAAGCGATGGTTATAGCTTTGTTTTGTGATTTCTATAATTCTTGTACATTTTGCACGAGGTTCAACCCAGGCTTTGTTTAAATCGATAAAGAACATGTGGTGTGAACAGAACAAGTCTCGTTAGATTCCCCGCCATATAATTTGCATTGCTATTCTCGGGGTTTTACTTTCAAATCATTGCAGATATTAAATATATATAGAATACAATGTATATCTTATAAATAGCAATATTTCTCAACTTTCTATAACAACAAATTTCATTTTGTACCGGTCGCCAATGCTCAAATTGAGAATTGTAAATATATTCTTGGGGCCGGAGTTATTGGTATCGTACAGTGTATGATAGTTTGAATTACATCTTTACGCCCAATAGGTGTCGACCAGTACTAAGGTAGTGCGCTTGATTCCTGTGCGTGATGAGGTGTACTCGATACAACATCATGCGATACAGTTTGTCAGTGGCTCCCTGCAAGTTTGTGGTTTCCATCTTGCATTCACGCTGCCTCTAACCTGACCGTGGACCATAGTGTGTAGCCACTTTTAATGGTGCCAAGCTCCTTGCACGTTTGACAGTTGTCTTTTATAGATATCGAGAAAGAGAAAGCGCATTGTATCTACTGCAAAAAGGTATATTTTTCGTCCCTACCCACATCTCATACCTTTCCCGAGGTGACCACAATTCGTTGCCTGATTGTACCATCCCTCCTGTATTTCTGTGTAATGTTAAGATATCGTTGCCTGGTTGTACCATCCTGTATTTCTGTGTAATGTTAAGATATCGTTGCCTGGTTGTACCATCCTGTATTTCTGTGTAATGTTAAGATATCGTTGCCTGGTTGTACCATCCTGTATTTCTGTGTAATGTTAAGATATCGTCGTCTGGTTGTACCATCCTGTATTTCTGTGTAATGTTAAGATATCGTTGTCTGGTTGTACCATCCTGTATTTCTGTGTAATGTTAAGATATCGTTGCCTGGTTGTACCATCCTGTATTTCTGTGTAATGTTAAGATATCGTTGCCTGGTTGTACCATCCTGTATTTCTGTGTAATGTTAAGATATCGTTGCCTGGTTGTACCATCCTGTATTTCTGTGTAATGTTAAGATATCGTTGTCTGGTTGTACCATCCTGTATTTCTGTGTAATGTTAAGATATCGTTGCCTGGTTGTACCATCCTGTATTTCTGTGTAATGTTAAGATATCGTTGTCTGGTTGTACCATCCTGTATTTCTGTGTAATGTTAAGATATCGGTGCCTGGTTGTACCATCCTGTATTTCTGTGTAATGTTAAGATATCGTTGTCTGGTTGTACCATCCTGTATTTCTGTGTAATGTTAAGATATCGTTGCCTGGTTGTACCATCCTGTATTTCTGTGTAATGTTAAGATATCGTTGTCTGGTTGTACCATCCTGTATTTCTGTGTAATGTTAAGATATCGTTGTCTGGTTGTACCATCCTGTATTTCTGTGTAATGTTAAGATATCGGTGCCTGGTTGTACCATCCTGTATTTCTGTGTAATGTTAAGATATCGTTGCCTGGTTGTACCATCCTGTATTTCTGTGTAATGTTAAGATATCGGTGCCTGGTTGTACCATCCTGTATTTCTGTGTAATGTTAAGATATCGTTGCCTGGTTGTACCATCCTGTATTTCTGTGCAATATTAAGATATCGTTGCCTGGTTGTACCATCTTGTATTTCTGTGTAATGTTAAGATATCGTTGTCTGGTTGTACCATCCTGTATTTCTGTGTAATGTTAAGATATCGTTGCCTGGTTGTACCATCCTGTATTTCTGTGTAATGTTAAGATATCGGTGCCTGGTCGTACCATCCTGTATTTCTGTGTAATGTTAAGATATCGTTGCCTGGTTGTACCATCCTGTATTTCTGTGTAATGTTAAGATATCGTTGTCTGGTTGTACCATCCTGTATTTCTGTGTAATGTTAAGATATCGGTGCCTGGTTGTACCATCCTGTATTTCTGTGTAATGTTAAGATATCGGTGCCTGGTTGTACCATCCTGTATTTCTGTGTAATGTTAAGATATCGGTGCCTGGTTGTACCATCCTGTATTTCTGTGAAATGTTAAGATATCGTTGTCTGGTTGTACCATCCTGTATTTCTGTGTAATGTTAAGATATCGTTGCCTGGTTGTACCATCCTGTATTTCTGTGTAATGTTAAGATATCGGTGCCTGGTTGTACCATCCTGTATTTCTGTGTAATGTTAAGATATCGTTGTCTGGTTGTACCATCCTGTATTTCTGTGTAATGTTAAGATATCGGTGCCTGGTTGTACCATGCTGTATTTCTGTGTAATGTTAAGATATTGTTGAATTTGTTTTCTTCCTGCATATGATATTTTTCTCTGGACGTTAATCAACCAGAAAACAAGCCAAACTGACCAACACAATCTATTACTGAAATATTTACGTTTTCAACACATTTGCGACAATAAAACAATAATTATAAGACGATAGCTTACACTTAAAAGGAAAGTAATAGAAACCTGACGTCACTTTGCAGTAATTTTGTTCTTTGTCTTTAGATTCAATGTCTGTTTTATTTTTTAAAGAACGCTCTTGTTTTCACTTGTTGTATAATGTCGGATTTTGGATAAAAGATATAATTGTCTCTTTGTTCATGAATGTCTATGGTTATAATCAATATTAGTTCTTTTGTTAACTTAGTATATGTTTGGCTTTGTTAATATTTTTAACAATATCTTGTACAGAGTTATCGACCCTGACACTCCCTGTTGGTGACGGAATACAAGAACTGATAACTCCGTTAAAAAGATCGCCTTTGTTTATAGATATAATTTTGCAGTCTGTTGCGATATCGAGTTTTATTCTTCATATTTTTGATTAGTACTAATACATTTAGTGGGGTTCGTGTTACTCGATCTTTAGTTTTATGTCAGTGTATGTTTTGTAGATCGTTATTTGTCATTTTTTGCTTTTTCTTTTGGTCATTGTGTTGTCTGACCTTTTTCGATTTACAGATTCTGATTACCACTTTGGTATCTTCAAACCCTTTTTCCTGTTTATGAGGGAATACAAGGATGGATAACAGGGCCGGATCCAGAGGCCCCCCCCCCCCCTAAAATTGGAAAATATATGATTTTTTGGCGTAAAATCGTGAATTTTCACACGAAATACCAAAATTTTTTTCGCGCCTCCCTCCGCTCGGTGCAATTTTTTTAAGTGCGCCCCCCCCCCCCCCCCCCCCTAACTTGAAATCCTTGATCCGCCCCTGGATAATTCCGTGTAAAAGATTGCCTTGTCTATAGATATAATTTGGCTGTAAGTTACGATATCGAGTTTTATTCTTCATATATTTGATTGCCACTTTCTTACATTAGTTCAGCTTTGCTTAATAAAGTAAACATAATCATGGAGACGTTTGCCGCCACATTGCTATTGTAATTCATTTTTGTTTTTAATAAAGTAAACATAGGTTAGCTGGCGCCATATCATGGTGACTTTTGCCGCCATTATTGAAAATTGTATACTCCTAAGCAACGAACGAGATGGGAAGCACTTTAGGGACCGACCATTTAACTTGAAGGGAGGGGGGGGGGGGGATATGGTTTTTTGTTTCGTTCAGAAATTTTTTTTCGGACAACACAAGAGTTAGAATATTTAATATTTTCAAGAATTTAACATTAGGTTATATGACAAAAACTCTGAATCATATTATTTGTTTTTCCTCCACCAAAATCAGAATATTTTTTTCAGCAATACTAGGAATCAGAATATTTTTTTTAGAAAAAAACCATAACCGCCCTCTTCAAGTTAATTGGTCGTTCCCATAAATAATATGAGTATGTAATATTTGAATACAATATATGTTTGGTAAATATTAAAAAAAAAGCATACAATAACATAAGTCATATGTATTGGGCAATAGTATTTCAAACATAATATGGGTGTCCTCATGGACGAACAAATTAAAGTAAATAAAGGTAATAACAAAATTACCGAACTCCGAACAATCTTACAAAGGGAAAGTCAAAACTCATAAGTATATAAACAGACAAAATCAGTCAACAACCGGAACACTGTGAAAACCGTAATGACCCTGACTTGATACAGGCATTTCTAAAGAAATGGTGGGTTGAATCCGATTTTAAAGCGACAAAGCTCCCCCTACTAGTCTGCCATTCCTCGTTGACATCGATTTTGAATGCAAGTTTTGAAATAATGTGTTAAAAGGTCAATGATATTCCGTCGTATTGCATAAATGCATAGTAGTTAGTGCAATTATCTATTTAATCTTATAGAAAAGGGTTTTACAAATAAATATTTATGACATGTTATAATTAATATATAAGAATTACTCAAGATCAATGCAAAGTAAATAAATCATAGACTATCTAGTAAATGTTTTCATCACACAGACGTTTTCTTTATCAAAGGAATAAATTGTGGTAATGTGTTCCGAAAGAAGAAGGAAGACATGCATGTACTAATACCTATTTAAAACTCCACTTTCCTATTGTGTACAAATTTGACACCTTTTTCTTTATGTAGATTAAATATAGATAGAGAATGCATTATTGAATAAAGAAAAGAATAGCATAAATTACATCGGCTGTAGGTTTTGTACGGGGACCTTGAGACGAGGTAAAGATTGGTTCTTTTCAAATCCGTAATAACATGCTTTAGGTGCATGTCGTAATTAATGGTGCGGGTAGGGTGTATACAACGTCAGAACTCCACCCCCACCCCTCTTCTTCAATGGTACACATAAATTTATCAGATATCATATTATAGCGATTTTTCATTCATTTCTCTGTAGTTTCTTTGCATGATATTTATTTTTGCAGACATGACACTAGGAGGAGCCACTGTAGCAGCATTTTTAGATGATACACACCATCAGTATCCTAGGCACGTGACGAGTTGTCGTTACTGAAAATTATCCTACAAAATCAATATTAAAAATTGTTTCCACTGTTGTCTTTTCTCAAATATAATTTTCATTTATCTTTATTTTAATTGGTCAATATATAGTATGTCACGCATAATTGGTTAATATAAAGACGGTCACACATGATTGGTCAATATATAGACTGTCTACGCGTGATTGGTCAATATATAGACTGTCCACGTGATTGGTCAATATATAGACAGTCACACATGATTGGTCAATATGTAGACTGTCTACGCGTGATTCGTCAATATATAGACTGTCCACGTGTGATTGGTCAATATATAGACTGTCTATGCGTGAATAGTCCAATACATAGACTGTCTACGCGTGATTGGTCCAATATATAGACTGTCAGGCATGATTGGTCAATATATAGACTGTCACGCATGATTGGTCAATATATAGACTGTCTACGCATTCGTCATTTATTAGTAATTTACACCTGTATTTCTAAAAATTTATTTAAAAAAAACGTTTCATTGTGACTAGAAGCAATATGCATACGCCACGATATAGCTTAACTACTGCTAATGTTGGCGTTAAGCACCAATCAATCAATCAATCAATCAATATGTATAATTTTCAGTAACGATTCGATTATTTCGTCTTTGTACTGGTTTGATTGTTTTCTTATTACTTAACTTGTAAACTTATCTATACATAAAACTAATACCTAACATCAATGTGTGGGTGCATGTGGCATGAGGCTTTTAACAAAAAATGGTGGAGGAGTGAAACTCTCAATAAATTGAGGTGTCAATCTCAGATTTCACTTTTTATGTGGGGTTGTTTTTTTTTGTTTTTTTTTTTATCGTAAATTCGTCAATTTGATATATGTTTTTGAAAGAAATTTATGTATGTATATTTTCATGACAATTTTGACCACAAGAAAATTAAAGTGTTCTGTTTTTTTGTGAAATACGGAAAGTTTGAAGATATCAACGTGGTTACCAGAGACACACAATACAATAACATTAAAGGAAAAACATAAAAACAATGATCTACAAAACACTACACAGAAATCTAGGGAGCTAAGCTGAGTAGCAGCAAATACCAATGTTAGCCTTTTGTTTGGGCCAACGGGAATTGAACCCACGATCTCCTGCATTCTAGGCGAACACGCTAACAATTATCCAACACTAATTTAAAAGCAGGGTGAATTCATGCACTCATGGGAGGTAAGCAGTTTACTGCACTACTAGTGGCGCTTGCATAATGGTCTAAAATATTTAAAATTGAAGAGTGTATATTTTGATAACTGTGATATATATAAAAACAAAAAACACAAAAAAAAAACAAAAACGAAAAAAATAAAGGAAAAAAAAGGAAAAAATAAAACAAAAAGCATAAACAGTCAAAAGGTCAGTACAGGTTACAAAAACGTAAATAAAATACTCAAATAAAATGATTACATCTCACCTTCATCTTAATGTGTTTATTTTATAGATTAATAAAACAGCACGCACCCTTATTTTGAACAGCCACTTGAAGATGTATAATGTTGACCATTGAGACTCGATTGTGTTTTGTTTTGAAAAAACACCATGTTAAGTTTGCTAGGATATTTTGTGGTTGTGTCACTCGAATATTTAAATCATTTCAAAGAATCGAGTTTCCAGGAGACAGAGAAATGTAGAGAGTTGTGGTTATTGTTGCTTAATGTCACTTTCAGCAATTTCTCTCCTATATCGTGATAGCTAGACTTATTGGACTGCGAATCCAGACAGTTATAGCGAAATGAGAACTGAAAACATATATTTCGATACGAATTTATATTTAAAAAAAATCAGTTTCGTACTTTATGAAAGTGATTGAGTGAGTGACTGTTGTTAAGCGAAACATTTCCAGCTATAACATGGCCAGAACAAGTTTATATTTGACGGAACGATAGTGTTGTTTGTTTTGTACTAGACGAACACGCTGAGTTTGATCTTACAGTGCTAGCTCACTGACACAACACTACATATGTAGAAATGTTGCTTGCTCGTTTACATTATCCTGACTGCCTTATCTCAGAAGAACATTTTGCAGACACTAAAGGAGTAATCAGAAGCTGTAAATCGCAGGACAGACAATACAATGCCCAAAAGAAAAAGGACAAAAGCAATGATCTTCAAAACCCTGCACTGAAAACTAAAGATTAGACTTAGATGAGAAACAGTAAATGCCAATGTTAGTCTTTTGCTTGAACCGACGAGAATTGAGACCACGATCTCCTGCACTCGATGTGAACGCGCTAATAATTACTTAACCGAGGTGATTTTCGACATCGTGTAGCAATCGTAGCTTTGTCAAATTGATACGTTTTAGTTTCTATTAAGCGAGATTTTATATCTTTTGTTTTATTTCTATCGAGTGACGCCCCTATTATACTATTTATTTCTATCGAGTGACGCCCCTATTATACTATTTATTTCTATCGAGTGACGCCCCTATTATACTATTTATTTCTATCGAGTGACGCCCCTATTATACTATTTATTTCTATCGAGTGACGCCCCTATTATACTATTTATTTCTATCGAGTGACGCCCCTATTATGCTATTTATTTCTATCGAGTGACGCCCCTATTATACTATTTATTTCTATCGAGTGACGCCCCTATTATACTATTTATTTCTATCGAGTGACGCCCCTATTATACTATTTATTTCTATCGAGTGACGCCCCTATTATACTATTTATTTCTATCGAGTGACGCCCCTATTATACTATTTATTTTTTTATTTTTTGATGAGGTTAATATAAAGATTTATCACCACAAGAAACAATTTTCACCGTGGTCACAGGCTGAGGTGAACATCAAATTTCTGGTGTTGATAAATCCCTATACTTGCCAAAATCAATATCCGGAACAGAGGCTACGTTATTGCCTCGTTTTAATTTTCTGTGATATTTAGTTCTCTACTGTATATAGTATTGTCTATGTTTCGGAGATCGTCGGTCCATTTTATTTCGCCTGTACAATTTCTTAGGCAAGAATTCTTAAAGTATTTATAATTATCTTGTTTTCTTGACAAAAATGAATTAATTAATCCATATTCTCAATGTTTCAGGTTAGACCATGTTCTAGGTACTGCCGGTCAGGTTGTCGGACTACGAGCCACGTATGATGACGATTTCATTGATAGGTTGAACCATAAGTATACTGTGATCATTTTAATAATATTTACAGTAATAGTGAGTACTAACCAATATGTTGGGGAACCGATAGAATGTTGGTGTCCGACCGATTTCACCGAAAATCGAGTAAGTTATACGAACTTCGTATGTTGGGTTTCCAATACCTATTATATACCTATGCAGAACCAAATACCTGCCCAGTACGACCAACGACGAGAAGAGGAATTAACCTACTATCAGTGGGTACCATTGATCCTTTTGACATGCGCTATGTTTTATAAAATTCCCCGACTAATTTACAAAGTGCTTGGATCTTATTCAGGAATAAGCATGGATAAAATCAACGCCATGGCACGTGACACACAGTATCTCTCACCGGATGAGCGCGAGAAGAAGTTAAATCATATAGCAAAATACATGACACAGTGGTTGAAATCTGCAGCACCACATCGCGCAGGACTATGTCCAAATCTTCGTACTCAAATAGGTAAAGTTTGTTTTTTTCTTTGTGGGCGTCACTATGGCAACTACTTAACAACAGTGGCAATGGTGTATAAATTGATATTCTTAGTAAACGCTATCGCTATAATGTATATTATGAATTCTTTCATGGGATCAGAATATAGCGTTTATGGGTTTGAAGTTGTAAATTCTCTCTATGAAGGAGAAGACTGGACTTATTCACCAAGATTTCCACGTGTTACACTCTGTGACTTTGAAATACGACAGATGACAAATCTGCAAAGATGGACTGTGCAGTGTGTGCTTCCAGTTAATCTCTTCAACGAAAAAATCTTTATATTTCTTTGGTTTTGGATGTTATTCGTTGCCATAGCAGATGGCTTCGGCTTTATAACAAACTTGTATGGGTATCTATTGCCCCAACATCGTCGATCATACATCCGAAAGTATCTCAGAGTTAACGAGTTGTACAAAAAGACAGACTCCGAACGTAGAATACGAGCTGACTTCGTTGGGGATTACCTAAAGCAGGATGGAATATACGTATTACGTCAAATAAGTAACAACGCTAATGACGTCATAGCGTCAGAAATAATTAAATATTTATATCGTGATTTCTTAGAAAGATACAAATCAAATGCAGACGACAACAGTAACATTGAAAATGGCGATTCAGTGTGATACACCAATTAATAGTAAGTGTACGTGCTGTGATGGCGTAAGCATGACATTGAAGTATAACTTCTCAAAGGACAGATTCCGTCCCGAGAAATGCCGGTGACCTGTTAATTTGTTATATGTATATAAAGATCATATCAGTGCTGGAATTATTGGTTTGGAACATTAGCAGATGGGACCAGTTTTACATGAAAATGGGTTATTTCAAGTGTTTTTGTTTACCCTGTGAGCGAGTTCTCTCCATACACTGGTTTGCTATAACACCAGCTGCAAGTTTGGTATTAAGAATTCACATTTTATTACAGTTAAAATGAGATAAGTAGATAATCAAATGTCTGCGAGTCGCTAAGCACAAATTCGTACTTCAAAATTCAAAATCAAATCAAATTTTGTAAAGATATATATTTCGTTGTTTAATAATGAAATTAATGAGTTTCAACTAGGGTTCTTTCTCGACAGGTGGGTGTCAAATATGAAGGTTTTTCGGATATATATATATGATAGGTATAAGGACAAACTAATTTCGCTTAAACGTCGTTACACAATGCCGTTAAACAAACTACTTATTAATTAGATGTTACAATACGAAGAGGGGTGTCTACCAAGAGGGAACTCTGTCTTTCTGGTATGACAGGAGTGATATTATAGCATCCAAAGGGTTCCCGTTTCGGGAATTGGGTATATTGATAACAAATGTGACACACTTTTGCTAATAAAAACGTAGATATCGTATTTATTACACATGACACGTTACTATAATAACCTTCATCAGGTACGTTCGAAGTCAATAGACGATTGAAAAACAAAATAATCTAAAGTTTTTGGGGAGTACAGAACGGCACCATAGACATATACTACTGGCTGCTAACGACAAACAAGAACTATGATTTTCGGATAAGGAAAAACAATAACCTCTATAATCTTATCAGCTGGTACTAGAGCACAACTATTTCTCGCAGACTTAACGGACTGAAATTTGTTTTGAGAAACTGCGTTTTGTTCTCAAAACATATTTATTTGTGTTGTTAACGCAAGGTATCAGTAACAGCTAAAATAGTAGCTTAAATACCAAAAGCATGCAATATCAGGTAAAAGGGATAGTGTTTTGCGATAATAACGCAAAATAAATGTTTTGAGTCTAAAATGCAGTTTGTACCTGCACATGCCGGGCACTCTTAAACTTATCCTTATATTTCTTCCCCGCGATTTTACTAAGCATTTTCTTTTATCGAAGGTATCACATTCGTGGTATTTCTTTTTCCTCGGGATTTTAGGTGTACGTTTCTCAATATTGTCGTTTTGAAGTGATGTTGCCGCTGAAGAATACCACGTGGCAATGCACGTGATGAAAGTGCTAAACATTTAACAGTAGAAAAGTATTTGCATGTAAACTGGAGTTGTCCATAATCCTTTCATGTCTTTATTTATTTATTTATTGTTGTACTATTTTTCGTGTGTATATATGTGTGTGTGAACAGTGAACATTAAAACAAAACAGCATTGTAGATGTTTACAAAAATAATGTATAATTGTTGAGTGGACCTATGCAAATGTATATAATACATTAGAGAGGCATTTTTTTGTAAATTAGTTCAAAAGAGCAGCATTTTATTTTTAATCATTCAGGTTGTGTGAATGTCCATCGCCAATTCCAAGTGTGTTTTACTGTTATATAGATTGATGAGTTGTGTCCCCTTAATCTGGTGATTCTGTATCAAAATTTAGTCCAAAATGTGATATAGAATGACGAGTTACGTCCCTTGAATGTTGTATATTAATAATGAATAGTAAATTGAGGCCGATCTATCAGTCTTACATGTGATATATATATATATATATATATTGATAGGTTGTGATTGTCTTTTCTGAGTCCTTTGCAACCACTATTTATTTCACTATATCTTATTTATGAGATAATCTACCATGAGCTTGCCAGCCATGAATGTTTGGTCTGGTAATACTACCATGTAAGACTCCGTCTGTTTCCAATAGCTTTCGCTTACCATTTTTGTTGTTGGAGTTTTTAGTAATAAAAGAGGGTAAAGCATGGGGTCTTACACATATTGTACTTCCTGAAATAGTTATTCAAATGATGTGACTATTCAAAAAACAATTCAGTTTAATATTTACTTACATCATATTCCGTACAAAAAAAATCAAAAGCGATGAGCACCTTCCCGTGTATACTTCTCTGTTCGATCTAATGTTCAATGTGTGTGCATTTTGCTAAATAACATTTCTGTTTAAAACGAAATAAGCTTCGCAAAAAAACCAAATATGTTTGAAATCACAAGTTATGAAAATTCCCACTTTAATTTACTGGAAACTTACCAAAGCGTATACTTGCATTGTATAAGACCCTGCTTTTCCCTTAATTAATGAAAATATATAAAATTCCATAAAATCAATGGGTAAGGAAAATAATATAGTCATGCTTTCGTAATTGTATCTTTTATTTTCTTAGTGATAGTACAACGACGTAGATTTGTTTACATTATTGACAGTCCCTTGTCGTAATCATATTTACCTCATTATTTATTCTTAATGAGCCGATTCGGAAATGTAATTTATGGAGTATCTGTGTCACAAATGACCACGGATTTGTTCTACTTTCCCCGGTCCTTTCCTCATTCATGACTTATCACCGGGTTTGTAACTAGATTAACATGACGGATGCCAATAGTGGATTAGGAACTGCTTAACCTGCCGCTTCACCCGAGTTCACCCCCTGTTTTTAGTGGGGTTCGTGTTGCTCGATCTTTAGTTTTATGTACATTTTTTGTAGATCGTTGTTTGTCCTTTTTCTTTTGGCTATTGGGTAGTCTGTTCTCCTTTGATTTACAGATTCTGATTACCCCTTTTGGTATCTTCAAACTCTCTTTACGAAAAAGATGGACATGCGCAAATGCAATTACGAAAACGTGACACATTTTTTAATAAAATGGATCATTGGTTATTTATTTGATATATGCATGTAAGCCAATCTTTGTGTTGGTTTTACCACTAAGCCTAGTTCGAAGCAAATTTATGAATGATTTGCTCTCATCTGTTAGACTATCTTTGAAGGTAGGAATGTGGTATCATGTAAAACGATTCATGGTAAATATTCTGATCACCCCTTTGGTATTTTCAAACTCTTTTTTCCGCAAAATAAATGTAACAATATATATTTTTTTTAAATTGGCGATAACGGTATCTCAAATAACTGAATTTGACGAATTTTGATAAAAATTTCATATCCATGTGATGTAAACTGTAATGAAAAAAGGGCGTCGTTTGACTGTGTTGTCTGTTCTTCTTAGATTTACCTCTTTGGTATCTTCAAACTCTTCTTGACTCTTGGCGGTAAAGGATATTTACCTCCTCATTTGCTATCATGATGATCTAACATCTATGGTAATCCTCAACCTTGAAATATTTGTAATCTTGAAAATACTAAACAGACATGATTAATGGGTTGTTGATCATGTATATATAAATCTGTTGCCATATCCACCGTCTTTAACTATGTTTTTGTTTAAACATCTTCATTATTAATGGCCAGTGTTGGTCATAGTTTGAAAAACAGAAGATAAGTATATACAAGCTTTAAAATACAGGGAAATCTGTCTAAACCGAACCTCCTAGAAACCAGCTTTTGTGCTTGGAATAAACAGCTGATTTGGTTTATGTATGTTAAATTAATAAAGATTTCATATATTGGGACTTCGTTTATGTAATATTCATACCACGGCTTTCCGAGTTAAACAATCGAACGCAAAGCATGAGATTGCTTAACCGTTTAACTCGGAAAACTGTGGTATAAATGATTTGTTGCATGAAGCCATGCAATATCACATCTAGGTCGTTGATTATTGCACAGCTCTCTGGGAGTAATAAAGCTACAGCCCAGATCTAAAGTCTACAATATCTCGTTTCTGTGTGTATTATTTTATAGTTCTTTGCTGTAGCTTACATTCTGATATATAAACCATAAAAAGATCAAAGGAAATGAATGATACATTCATGTTACAAAAGTCTGGTTTATACCGGATTCCGGTTTGTTCAAAGTTCGGTTTAGACAGGTTTGACTACATTCTCTCTCTCTCTCTCTCTCTCTCTCTCTCTCTCTCTCTCTGTGGAATTTCAATATAATGCTTTTATTGTAGGTTTATAGCTCCACGTGAACAACGAATTATTTTTAATTCATGTCTCGCTACAAGATGACTCAATGAATTGTGATATTTGTTCAGTTATTTGTGATTATGTTCATAGATTGTGATTTTTTTTTATTATTAATTTATCTATTTATTTATTGTGAGTATTTATTGTATTATCTATTTTTTGTTATATAGATTTTTATTATTGTTTTGAGTGTTTTAGTCACGACACAGTAAATTTGATTTCTATTTCTTTTCGGACCATGAATTAAATACGGACAGAACAAGTTGACTCATAAAATTATGCTCGGTGGTATATACGGGAAAACAATGCCTGAATTCTGCCAAATTTTAATTCCGTTTTATGACAAGAAACTGATGTCTTACTCCTACCATTAACATAGATATAAGGGATAGGTTTAACAATGAACACTATTAACATACATGTATATGAATTTAGAACCATTTTATTTCCCAAATTCCTCAACGCATAATTTTAGGAAAAAAAATATAATTTTAATTAAAAGGCCGTTCATCAGTCTCAGAACTAGATAACGTTGTGAGTTCGTACCCCGCTCAGACGAGGTGTACTCGATACAAAGTTTGTCAGTAATTTGCGACAGGTCGGTGGTTATCGTCGGGCACTCTGGTTTCCTCCATCAATAAAACTGACAGCCACGATATAACTGAAATATGGTTGAAAATGGCGTTAAACATCATACCCTCGCCCGAACCATTTTATTTCCTTAAACTTCAAAACTTAATTTAAGAAAATAATATGATTTTAGTTAAAAAGCCGTTCATCAGTCTCTTCGTTAAATCGTCCAAAAATTCCCCAAAGAACTGGCCATCTGTTTACTGCTGTCCACTTTATTAGTTGTCTGTGATGAATCGAGTATACACGAAACGAGGCATCCTGTTGTATAGTGCTGGCCATCTGTGATGATAATTCTTTACTAATAGATATATTTTTATCATTTTTTTGTTATTTTATAGACACAATTAGTAATTAGTAGTAATATATTAGTTTACGCTAAGATATAAACATTAGTCTCATTGCCATCATTAGGCTGTTGGAGTTTCAACTTTGTGGAGCTTTCCGTCGCTTTGTAGGCCATTGTTTTTCATATAGCATTTAGGGGAATAGTGAAATATGGTCACATAAAACAGGTGGTCGCTTAATACATGTTTGTGGTCGCTTAATACATGCTTAATTGATATAAAATGCACTGTGAAGAGAAATTAAAATTAAGGTCACATAATAATGCAAGTTATTGCTTAATAGAGGTGGTCACTAAAGCAGGTTTGACTGTATTTGCAAGAACCAAGAGACAAAAATCAAAATAATGGCTAATTTTTAGTGCGGCATTCATCGTTTCAATTTATTTTAAGGAAAAGCATAAAGTTTGTCAGTGACTTGCGACAGGTCGGTGGTTTTCTCCGGGTCCTCCGGGTTCCTCCACCAATAAAACTCTCCGCCACGATATAGCTGAAATATTGTTGAAAGTGACGTTAAACACCATCAGTCAAACAAACAAACATATAACAAGCAAAAAACGGTACAACACCAATCTAATGGATAACCCCTTTTATTTAGTTATGATATCAAGGGTAATATGACAACGCAGGAACCTTCTCCTTCTGAAACAATCCTGTATATATAATGTTCTTCATCCTATTGTACTACTGAGGTCGTTCTCTACTATATACTGTAAAACCGGTTTATAAAGGCCACTCAAAGAAACCTGAACATGTTCTCTTTATCAGCAGTTGACCTTTACATACAGGTTAAAATTATATGCACCATGCATTAATGGGGAAGATGAAACTGCCCTTTATAGACAGTGATTTGCTATATAGAGGTGCCCTTTATATACAGTGATTAGTTATATAGAGGTGCCCTTTATATACAGTGATTAGTTATATAGAGGTGCCCTTTAAGGCAGGTTTAACTTTATTATATTCTGTGATATTCAATCTATTTACAATCAATGTATGTTAGAGGTAGAGTAATCAAGTCCAGATGTATTTAATTGAATACTTGATATCTAAGCCTCCTCTTTTTCTCTCTAACTTTAGAAGAATTTGTGTGCGTGTTTTAACATTAAGAAGGATTCTGGTTAGTGCCTTTTTATTTGTATTTATGTATTACTTTTATCTATCTGTTGTGGGAGTCATAACTTCCCTTTCGTTTGAAGTAGATAGAAAATTATGAGTGATTCCGTTATTTTTATGTAGGCACGTCATCTTTTTTGTCTTGTATATTTCAGCGGAGGATTACGATTTCTTCGGTAAATCGACACATGTTATATGTTATTATTTTTTTATTATAAATGCTTGTTTATATTATTTTATTTAACATCATCAAAAGTCGATTACCATTTTGTATATGAAAATATGCAATTATATTTTTCATCAAATACAAAAGTCCCCATATTGGGCCTCATCTCTTGTCTATAACATACTGTAATTATTCTGCACATTTGTTTGAACAGTTTCCTGAGTGTATTTTGTTTACCTGTGCATAAAACTAATAGTGATCTCAAGAAAATGCTTAACGTTGTATATATATATATATAGACAAGTCCTGATGAAAACGCATTCATTTTTGCGTTTTATGAGAAATTATTAAGAGAATATTGGCATTCTCTATCCAGAGTTGTCGTTCCCGCTACGCTCCACACTATCTCTGTCAACGCTCATTTTACAAGATTTTTGTAAAATTTAGAAACAGTAAAAAAATGTACTTAAAATTGTTTTGATTATTGTAAATATCAACAAAGATGAAAATAAATCCCTCATTTCAAATCAATTATCTCTTAAAAATGAGTTCCCCCCCCCCCCCCCCCTCCTCCACTTCTTGGAGAACTATTTTGCGGAGGTAAAAATTAAAAACGATCAAAATAATTTTTAAGAGAGATTTGATTTGAAATGAGTGTTTTATTTTCATCTTTATTGATATTTACAATAATTAAAACAATTTTAAGTACATTTTTTTACTGTTTCTAAATTTTACAAAAATCTTGCGGGAACGACAACTCTGGATAGAGAATGGAATATTGGTTGTTAAATTTACGACCTTGAACTTTAACAAAAATACAGATTTTTGTATAAAACGAATATTGATTGATCATCAAAGGAAACAGTTTAATAGACTTCAAAGGAAAGGTAATTTTTGATAGTATTAAGGCTATGTTGTTTATATGGATATTGGTTGGTCAGTACAATGACCTTCACCTTAACAATATTTTTGTATATACAACTGGTTACAAAAAGTTTAATCATCAATGAAAACAGTCTTAATATTTATTTCAAAAGATATTAGATTTGATCATTTATGACTTGGCCTATTTTCAATATGGATGAATTATATATAAATAAAAAGCATGATTAATTTCGTAGTGAATATAGAGTGAAAGTGAAAACTATAAGAAATAATATAAAATTTTACTAAATTTACAGTTTCAAAGTATATAGTTCAACTGCATAAAAAAAACCGAATAGAATATTTTCCTATTTTCAACTTAGGAGTCTTTCTTTTATCATGAGGACCTTCAGCTCTCAGCAGGCTTTCCTCCCGAAATATCCTACCAGAATAACCGATCCTTGCTCTCACAACAACAGCAAGGAACGACAAATCTGATAGAATTGTGGAAACTTTCTAGAGAATTAGAACGTAAAGAACTGCAATGGAAGGTTACTCGTAAATATTTGAGAATAAAAGAAAGATCAAAGGGAATTGTATAAACCATTTTTTTATATAGATTTGCACTGTTTGTAAGAATAACAGTTTCAAAATGCTATATTTTTACTTGTTCCTTTATCTGTTTTGAATTTATCTTAAAACAAATCTTGACAATCAGTTCAAAATTGGAGTCATTTTAATTAAATTTTCATATATTTTTATAATAGAGAATCTCATAAACAGTTATACAGTAAGAATCATCCATAAGTAAGAATTACTATGCAATAAGATGTAAATATAGGAATATTTTGTAATTATTTATTCATTACTGTCATTTTATGTAAATTAAACTCATTATTTTGTAATTCTGAATTTTGCTTGTTGATATATATCTGATTTAAAACTGAGCGGTAAATGACTGATGAAACAAACAACAAATGAAACAGAACATAATGAAATTACCGGCATAGCAAAATACATTAGTTGGTTTGGTTTATGGTGTCTAACGCCACTTTCAACAATATTTCAGTTAAATCACGGAGGTCAGTTTTATTGGTGGAGGAAACTACCGACCTGCCACAAGTCACAGACAAACTTTATCACATAATGTTGTATCGAGTACACCTCACCATGAACGGGGTTCCAACTCACAAAGCAAAAAATAGAAAATATTATGAAACACAAAAAAATAAAAACAACATAAAAATAGAAACAAGCAAACAAAGTAGGTTGATTGACTTTAAATTAACTAATCAGATACCGATTTTCGTTTGCAATTTAGAAGAAGAGTTTGAAGATACCAAAGGGATAATCAGAATCCGTAAATCGAAGATGAACAGACAACGCAATGGCCAAAAGAAAAAGGACAAAGGGACAAACAACGATCTACAAAGCATACTTATAAATTTAAAGATCGAGTAACACGAACCCCACTAAAAACCTGTGGTGAATGCAGGTGCTCCGGAAGGGTAATGCAGTTCCTGCTCCACTAGTGGCACCCGTCGTGTTAATATAGTTACAACCCCGATGTAAGTCATGAATGAGGAAAGGATCGGGAAGTGCTTGCGATAAGAAACCATGCATTTTACATCACCATGTAGTGCCAAGTGGAAAGCAACGAGCACTTTATATTGGATATCTCATTGTCGATCAACCGATGAAATTGGATACAAACAAACATAAACAAATATCACACAAAACAATAAACTGGACTACACTATAAATAAGACAGGAGGGGTTGCCTTGCAGTCTTGTTACGGCGCATATTAAATACACAGGTTCAATGTATGATCTAACGGCAAGAATCTTAGACATTCTGGTAAGTTGAGTTTAATGATGGTATTGAAATAAATGTTAGAGAATACCGAAGGGGCAATCAAAACTGGATAATCCAGATAAATCATCAACGTAGGATGCACAAGACCTAGAAAAACAAAACAAAAACATAACACAATATGTGTTGGACACCACAATACGCAAACAAACACATATAACGTAAATAAGACATGAATCCTCCTACAAACACCTGGAGATACAGACGATCTGAAATTTTTTGTTTGCGAAAATCATATATTCAATATAGACCGGGTGCAAAAGTTGAAATAACCATTGTGGACGAATCGACCCAATATTTTTATTTAGAATATGGGTCAAAATTCCTTATATCCATTTTGTCTAACATGCTACAGTCCATGCACATAAGTATTCGTCACCTTCGATTTTTTACTATATATATTTCATATAAAACCACATTTTTTCAAAATTATATTTTAAGGTTATCTCTGGGAAGATTTTTATGACATTTATTTCAAGACACGCAGAATTCTTTGAATTTTATTTGTTTATCTGATAGTAATTGTTGTCTGCATGGTTTTTGTTTTCTGGTTGATTTAAACACAAATGTTGATTTTTCCGATTTATTTGACATCAGAAAAAAAAGGCAATCTAACGGAAAATCATGCTAAAATAAACAAATAATCTTTAAATATTTCTGCTTCTTTTGGTGCAAAAATTATCAAAATCCGCTTAGAATTGACTTCACAATAATATTTTTGAAAAATTTGGTTTTATATGAAATATATAGCGTAAAATCGAGGGTGGCGAATACTTATGTCCATCGACTGTAAGCATATTAACATGGACGAACGACATGCGTGAGGCTATTGGGTGGCAAAGTAAGTCAACATCATGGATCTTGTTTACATGCATTGCCATGGCAATCCACTTTTTCTCTTTCCAGTAAAAATCTATAAATATGTAAAGAGAGAAAAACTTCCAACCAAAATGATTGTGGCTATAGTGGGCAATTTTCCAGCTATATCATGGCAACAAGAAGTTGTATTTCCATGAAATGATGATGATGTCTGTACCAACACGCTCCCTGAAATAACAGTACGATGGTAGACCTGTCGCCCCCCTCGGACACATTTTCCAAATTCCGAGCAAGTCAGTCTTTGTTCTTGCTCCTTAATACTGCGTGCTAAATGGAGTAGGAATACATACCATTTCTATTATTGTCTTTGATTAGACTGAGTAGGAATACATACCATTTCTATTATTGTCTTTGATTAGACTGAGTAGGAATACATACCATTTCTATTATTGTCTTTGATTAGACTGAGCAGGAATACATACCATTTCTATTATTGTCTTTGATTAGACTGAGCAGGAATACATACCATTTCTATTATTGTCCTTGATTAGACTGAGTAGGAATACATACCATTTCTATTATTGTCTTTGATTAGACTGAGTAGGAATACATACCATTTCTATTATTGTCTTTGATTAGACTGAGTAGGAATACATACCATTTCTATTATTGTCTTTGATTAGACTGAGTAGGAATACATACCATTTCTATTATTGTCTTTGATTAGACTGAGTAGGAATACATACCATTTCTATTATTGTCTTTGATTAGACTGAGTAGGAATACATACCATTTCTATTATTGTCTTTGATTAGACTGAGTAGGAATACATACCATTTCTATTATTGTCTTTGATTAGACTGAGTAGGAATACATACCATTTCTATTATTGTCTTTGATTAGTCTGAGCAGGAATACATACCATTTCTATTATTGTCTTTGATTAGACTGAGTAGGAATACATACCATTTCTATTATTGTCTTTGATTAGACTGAGTAGGAATACATACCATTTCTATTATTGTCTTTGATTAGACTGAGCAGGAATACATACCATTTCTATTATTGTCTTTGATTAGACTGAGTAGGAATACATACCATTTCTATTATTGTCTTTGATTAGACTGAGTAGGAATACATACCATTTCTATTATTGTCTTTGATTAGACTGAGCAGGAATACATACCATTTCTATTATTGTCTTTGATTAGACTGAGTAGGAATACATACCATTTCTATTATTGTCTTTGATTAGACTGAGTAGGAATACATACCATTTCTATTATTGTCTTTGATTAGACTGAGTAGGAATACATACCATTTATATTATTGTCTTTGATTAGACTGAGTAGGAATACATACCATTTATATTATTGTCTTTGATTAGACTGAGTAGGAATACATACCATTTCTATTAGTGTCTTTGATTAGACTGAGTAGGAATACATACCATTTCTGTTATTGTCTTTGATTAGACTGAGTAGGAATACATACCATTTCTATTATTGTCTTTGATTAGACTGAGCAGGAATACATACCATTTCTATTATTGTCTTTGATTAGTCTGAGTAGGAATACATACCATTTCTATTATTGTCTTTGATTAGACTGAGCAGGAATACATACCATTTCTATTATTGTCTTTGATTAGACTGAGCAGGAATACATACCATTTCTATTATTGTCTTTGATTAGACTGAGTAGGAATACATACCATTTCTATTATTGTCTTTGATTAGACTGAGTAGGAATACATACCATTTCTATTATTGTCTTTGATTAGACTGAGTAGGAATACATACCATTTCTATTATTGTCTTTGATTAGTCTGAGTAGGAATACATACCATTTCTATTATTGTCTTTGATTAGACTGAGCAGGAATACATACCATTTCTATTATTGTCTTTGATTAGACTGAGCAGGAATACATACCATTTCTATTATTGTCTTTGATTAGACTGAGTAGGAATACATACCATTTCTATTATTGTCTTTGATTAGTCTGAGTAGGAATACATACCATTTCTATTATTGTCTTTGATTAGACTGAGTAGGAATGCATACCATTTCTATTATTGTCTTTGATTAGACTGAGTAGGAATACATACCATTTCTATTATTGTCTTTGATTAGTCTGAGTAGGAATACATACCATTTCTATTATTGTCTTTGATTAGACTGAGTAGGAATACATACCATTTCTATTATTGTCTTTGATTAGACTGAGTAGGAATACATACCATTTCTATTATTGTCTTTGATTAGACTGAGTAGGAATACATACCATTTCTATTATTGTCTTTGATTAGACTGAGTAGGAATACATACCATTTCTATTATTGTCTTTGATTAGTCTGAGTAGGAATACATACCATTTCTATTATTGTCTTTGATTAGACTGAGTAGGAATACATACCATTTCTATTATTGTCTTTGATTAGACTGAGTAGGAATACATACCATTTCTATTATTGTCTTTGATTAGACTGAGTAGGAATACATACCATTTCTATTATTGTCTTTGATTAGACTGACGCGGTCTCGATGTCACGTCATAACACTCTCGAGGAGAGTATACCACCCTTTACACCACTGATACGGTTCAAACAAAATTTCAGGTAAACAACTGGACTAGCACGTGACACAAGTGCTAATTTGAAATTAACCAATATTCGTTCAGAGCTTGTCGGGCATTAAATGTGCGAAATTATTTATAAAAACAGCTTAGTTGTATAATTTCATGAGCAGGATGATGGGTTTCTGGGTAATATTTAGAATTCTTGGTTGATTGGTGTTTAACGCCAACATTAATAGTATTTCAGGTATGTCATGGAGAGGAGGGATAACTTTGGGCGTACTGACAAATGTGGAATAACATTTATCACTACACCCAAAGTCAATAGATTTGAAAGCCAAATAATTTGTAAAAGTCTTTGGGAGCAGGATAACCAAAATAAGGTTGATTTCCCTAAGTCTTACCTGAGTAAGCTTTGACGAGGTTAGACACCGAAATATAACACCTGAAGTTTTAAATTAATTTATATCATTTCATAAATCGGCATTGTGTCCAACCTGAAAGATATTTTCGAGTATTAGATGCACTGTCCGGATATACAACACAAAAACAGAACATTTGATTGAATGATTGGCGTTTAACGACAACTTTGCCAGATTTCACGACGGGTGTGTTAAAGGAAACGATAACTCCTTACCCTTGGCGAGAGTCTGGGGTCACATCTGGTTTTTTGGTGGAGTCGATGTTGCTCATCTTTTTAGATTTGCGTTTTTTTCCCTCGTCTTCTTTTTGTGTTTTGTCTCTTAATTGTACATTTTATTGCCCTTCGGTGTTCTCTAACGATTATTCAGCATTTGATTGCCCTTCGGTGTTCTCTAAAGATTATTCAGCATTTGATTGCCCTTCGGTGTTCTCTAACGATTATTCAGTTTGTATCACATTCCATTCCTTCAAAATCATTAGAAATAAGACTCGTTTGTGTATCAAACAATCAAGTTATATCAAGTAAAATAATGATTAAAAGGATAAAATCGCATAATCTATTTATTTATATTTTAGTATAAAAATCAATTTCCTTTTAAAAATACAAACCCGTGCGTGCTTGGAGAAGCAGTAAATACCAGTGTTATTGCTTTAGTTTGACCCGACCTAGCCTGGCTCTCGAACAAACTATCTACGTCACTCCATGCGAGCACGCTAACCATTACACCACTGATGCGGTTCACAAGGCTATCGAAAGGCAAAATAGTGAACCATTTGTCAACTTTGAACCAAAGTCTAATTACCAATGCCATTAATTGTCTGGTATTATTGTCTTCATTGGACGGAATGAAGATTTATACCAGAATCCAAAGTGACATACAACAGAACATAGCGTATATAATGTAAATCTGTGTCACAACTTACTACGGATATGTTCTGTTTGACGTAGTCACTTTTACCAGTCTTTTCCTAATTCATAATAACTTATCAACATGTTTGTAACAAGGGAATTAGTGAGTGGGTAATTGTTGTTTAACGCCAATTCAGCAATTTTTCAGCTATATCATGGCGAGAACAAGTTGATTTTCAATGAGATGATGATGATGATGAGGTCCTCTTTGTACTAGACCAACACGCTCAGTTGGATTTTTATAGTGCTAGCTCACTGGAACAAATCCACGGGTAGACATGTCGCTCCACTCGGACACATTATTCTGATTCCAAGCCAACCAATCTTTGCTCTTTCTCCTTAATGCTGCATGCTTAGCGGAGAAGCAGCAAATACCAATTTTATAGTCATTGGTTTGACCCGACCGATGCTCGAAGCCACGATCTACCGCATACGAGACGAACACGCTAACCATTACGCCACCTATGCGGTTGGTTTGTAACAAGAGTAATACGACGCAGATACCACTAGTGGAACATGAAGAGCTTTCCCTTCCATAACACCTGAATTCATCGCCGGTTTTAATGGGATTTGTGTAGTTAAGTCTTTAGTTTATCTGTGTAGTGCTGTCATCATTGTTTGTCCTTGTCCCTTTTCCTCTGGCCATTGTATTATCTGTCCTTCGATTTACGGATTCTGGTCAACCCTTTTGGTATCTTCAAACCTTTTTCTTTAAACTGTGATTTTCAGATCTATATTTGTATCACACTTTCACTATAAAAAATATGATAAAACGACCAATTAATGCCGGATACATCTATCTATATCCGGTGTCCTCCACCAATGAAACTGATATAACTGAAATATTGTTGAAAGTGGCGTTACTTATGTACCATAGCCCTAACCCAATCTATATCTTTCTTAAAGTAGCATCAGAGTGAACAAAAAATACAACGGTAAAACTAGAGGCTCAGGTGAGCCTGTATCGCTCACCTGACATAAATAAGTCCTCTTAAGAATATCTGCATGCTGAATACATCTAAGTTACTATTCAAATCCCATACTGCCATAGGGTTCTATGTTAAAACTATGTCTGCTCATGGCAGCCATCATGGATGGAGGTCGTGGTCACCGGACACAATTTTGAAAGTATACTACCCAAGGACCATCCATGCCATGTTTGCTTTAAATTGGCTGACTGGTTTCAGAAGAGAAGACTTTTAAAAATTTTTCCCATAGGGTTCTATGTTAAAACTATGTCTGCTGACGGCGGCCATTTTGAACCGAGATCGGGATCACTGAACACAATTTTGAAAATTGACCACTTAAGGACCATCCATGCCATGTTTGCTTTAAATTGTTTACTGGTTTCAGAGAAGAAGATTTTTAAATATATTTCCCATAGGGTCCTATGTTAAAACTATGTTCGCTGATGGTTGCCATCTTGGATGGAGGTCGGGGTCACAGGACATAATTTTGAAAGTTGACCACCTAAGGACCATTCATCCCATGTTTGCTTTAAACTGACTTACTGGTTTCAGAGGAGAAGACTTTTAGACATTTTTTCCATAGGGTCCTATGTTAAAATTAAGTCGAATCATGGTGGCCATCTTGAATTTCCGATCAGCAAACGATTCACAAGTTTAGTACAGGACCACCCAATGATCATTCCTGCAAAGCCACAATTTAATTGGCTTAGTGGTTTCTAACAAGAAGATTTTAAATATTTTAACCAATCAGAACACATTATAAGCCCTGGCAGCCATGTTGGATTTCCGATCAGCACGAAAACAAAAATCTTGTATATGACCATCCAATGAACATTTCTGCCAAGTTTGATTCAAATCTGTTTTGTGGTTTCAGAAAAAAAGATGAAAATGTGAAATTCCCATAGGGTCCAATGTTAAACTAAGTCGAGTCATGGCGGCCATCTTGAATTTCCGATCGGCAAATGATTCACAAGTTTAGTACAGGACCACCCAATGATCATTCCTGCAAAGTCACAATTCAATTGGCTTAGTGGTTTCTAACAAGAAGATTTTTTAAGTTTCAACCAATCAGAACACATTATGGGCCCTGGCAGCCATGTTGGATTTCCGATCAGCGCCATAAAAAAAAATCTTGTATATGACCATCCAATGAACATTTCTGTCAAGTTTGATTCAAATCTGTTTTGTGGTTTCAGAAAAAAAGATGAAAATGTAAAATTCCCATAGGGTCCAATGTTAAACTAAGTCGAGTCATGGCGGCCATCTTGAATTTCCGATCGGTAAACGATTCACAAGTTTAGTACAGGACCACCCAATGATCATTCCTACAAAGTCACAATTCAATTGGCTTAGCGTTTCTAACAAGAAGATTTTTTAAATTTCAGCCAATGAGAACACATTATGGACCCTGGAAGCCATGTTGGATTTCAAATCAGCACCAAAAACACAAATCTGGTAGAGGACCATCCAGTGAACATTTCTGGCAAGTTTGGCTGATTTCTGTTCAGCGGTTTCAGAGAAGAAGATTTAAATGTGAAAAGCTAACGGACGGACGGACGGACGACGGACGCTTACCCATGACAAAAGCTCACATGGTCTATGGCCAGGTGAGCTAAAAACAAAAAGGAAAACGAAACCTAGTGAGGTTCGTGTTACTCGATCTTTAGTTTTATATGTATGTTTTGTAGATTGTTTGTTGACCGTTTGTCCTTTTTCTTTTGCCCTTTGTGTTTTCTGTCCTTCTTCGAGTTACGGATTCTGATTGCCCCTTTGGTTTCTTCAGACTCTTCTTATAAGGAACAAAGTGTCAGATTAAGCACTAAACTTCTACCTGTATTTCTTCTTCTTCCAGTGCCCTGTCGTATGGCGTTGGTGATCATTTCTATGTACATATTTCTGTCTCTCACGCTATGGACATTTTGTATTAAGCATTAATAATGTATTTCATTTCTACAACAACATCGTTAAGCAGTCTATATGTTTAACAAGTTGTCTTTCACTGCTCTTTTTTTTCACTGATCTTCCCTGTTATAACGATGTTTCCATTCCGTCTCTCCTCATGACATGTTCAAAGAATCTTGCCCAACTCTCTCTGATTTTAACTCACAACTTTCCACCTGTCCCTGCTCTTCTTATAACCGCCATGATATAACTGATGTGTTGTTGAAAGTGGCGTTAAACACCATAACCCATAACCCTTATGACTTCGTAATAAAGACGAAGTGTTACCTAAAATACGTGAGTAATACCATGAGCTGTTTGTGTGTTTCGTGTGCATGATAGCCGTCTTGTGATACCACAGGTTTACGGTAATCGTGTTCAAAAGCAGTCTTGTGTGATACAACAGGTAGACGAGCATCGAGTTGTACACCACGACAAAATATAAAAGACATACACATTGCATTATATTGACAAACTGGTGTACGTAGTATTTTCTTTCCTCGTAAATGACACGTAATATTTTAGTGACTTTCAACCTAAAAAAATTATGACTTTTTTAATCTCTTAGGTTTGGGCCTATGAATAAAACTAGCTTAACCCCGCCACTTTCTTTTGAAGCGCATGTACCAACCCAGCAAAGTGATCGGTCACGCGTGTGTGTATAATAAACATTAGAGAATACCGAAGGGTCAATCAAAAATGGACAATCCAGAGAAACTTGCAACACAGGGTACAAAAGACAAAAAAAAGCAAAAACACAACACAATATGTGTTGGACAAACACAATTAGCGTAAATAAGACATGAGCCATCCTGTGTGCTAGAGGTATCGATTTTACCTGTATAAGACATGAGCCTTCCTGTGTGCTAGAGGTATTGATTTTACCTGTATAAGATACGAGCCATCCTGTGTGCTAGGGGGTATCGATTTTACCTGTATAAGACATGAGCCATCCTGTGTGCTAGGGGTATCGATTTTACCTGTATAAGACATGAGCCATCCTGTGTGCTAGGGGTATCGATTTTACCTGTATAAGACATGAGCCATCCTGTGTGCTAGGGGTATCGATTTTACCTGTATAAGACATGAGCCATCCTGTGTGCTAGGGCTATCGATTTTACCTGTATAAGACATGAGCCATCCTGTGTGTTAGAGGTATCGGTTTTACCTGTATAAGACATGAGCCATCCTGTGTGCTAGGGCTATCGATTTTACCTGTATAAGACATGAGCCATCCTGTGTGCTAGAGGTATCGATTTTACCTGTATAAGACATGAGCCATCCTGTGTGCTAGAGGTATCGATTTTACCTGTATAAGACATGAGCCATCCTGTGTGCTAGAGGTATCGATTTTACCTGTATAAGACATGAGCCATCATGTGTGCTAGAGGTATCGATTTTACCTGTAAAAGACATGAGACACCCTGTGTGCTAGAGGTATCGATTTTACCTGTACAAGACATGAGCCATCGTGTGTGCTAGAGGTACCGATTTTACCTTTAAAAGACATGAGCCATCCTGTGTGCTAGAGGTATCGATTTTACCTGTATAAGATATGAGCCATCCTGTGTGCTAGAGGTATCGATTTTACCTGTATAAGACATGTGCCATCCTGTGTACTAGAGGTATCGATTTTACCTGTATAAGACATGAGCCATCCTGTGTGCTAGGGGTATCGATTTTACCTGTATAAGACATGAGCCATCCTGTGTGCTAGGGTATCGATTTTACCTGTATAAGACATAAGCCATCTTGTATGCTAGAGGTATCGAATTTACCTTATAAGACATGAGCCATCCTGTGTGCTAGGGGTATCGATTTTACCTGTATAAAACAAGAGCCATCCTGTGTGCTAGAGGTATCGATTTTACCTGTATAAGACATGAGCCATTCTGTGTGCTAGAGGTATACATTTTACCTGTATAAGACATGAGCCATCCTGTGTGCTAGAGGTATCGATTTTACCTGTATAAGACATGAGCCATCCTGTGTGCTAGAGGTATCGATTTTACCTGTATAAGACATGGGCCATCCCTTGTACTAGAGGTATCGATTTTACCTGTATAAGACATGAGCCATCCTGTGTGCTAGAGGTTTCGATTTTTCCTGTATAAGACATGAGCCATCCTGTGTGCTAGAGGTATCGATTTTACCTGTATAAGGCATGAGCCATCCTGTGTGCTAGAGGTATCGATTTTACCTGTATAAGACATGAGCCATCCTGTGTGCTAGAGGTATCGATTTTACCTGTATAAGACATGAGCCATCCTGTGTGCTAGAGGTATCGATTTTACCTCTATCAGACATGAGCCATCCTGTGTGCTTGAGGTATCGATTTTACCTGTATAAGACATGGGCCATCCTGTGTGCTAGAGGTGTCGATTTTACCTGTATAAGACATAAGCCATCCTGTGTGCTAGAGGTATCGATTTTACCTGTATAAGACATGAGCCATCCTGTGTGCTAGAGGTATCGATTTTATCTGTATAAGACATGTGCCATCCTGTGTACTAGAGGTATCGATTTTACCTCTATAAGACATGAGCCATCCTGTGTGCTAGGGGTATCGATTTTACCTGTATAAGACATGAGCCATCCTGTGTGCTAGGGTATCGATTTTACCTGTATAAGACATGAGCCATCCTGTGTGCTAGAGGTATCGATTTTACCTGTATAAGACATGAGCCATCCTGTGTGCTAGGGGTATCGATTTTACCTGTATAAGACAAGAGCCATCCTGTGTGCTAGAGGTATCGATTTTACCCGCATAAGTCATGAGCCATTCTGTGTGCTAGAGGTATAAATTTTACCTGTATAAGACATGAGCCATCCTGTGTGCTAGAGGTATCGATTTGACCTGTATAAGACATGAGCCATCCCGTGTACTAGAGGTATCGATTTTACCTGTATAAGACATGAGCCATCCTGTGTGCTAGAGGTATCGATTTTACCTGTATAAGACATGAGCCTTCCTGTGTGCTAGAGGTATTGATGTTACCTGTATAAGATACGAGCCATCCTGTGTGCTAGGGGGTATCGATTTTACCTGTATAAGACATGAGCCATCCTGTGTGCTAGGGGTATCGATTTTACCTGTATAAGACTTGAGCCATCCTGTGTGCTAGGGGTATCGATTTTACCTGAATAAGACATGAGCCATCCTGTGTGCTAGGGCTATCGATTTTACCTGTATAAGACATGAGCCATCCTGTGTGTTAGAGGTATCGATTTTACCTGTATAAGACATGAGCCATCCTGTGTGCTAGGGGTATCGATTTTACCAGTATAAGACATGAGCCATCCTGTGTGCTAGGGCTATCGATTTTACCTGTATAAGACATGAGCCATCCTGTGTGCTAGAGGTATCGATTTTACCTGTATAAGACATGAGCCATCATGTGTGCTAGAGGTATCGATTTTACCTGTATAAGACATGAGCCATCCTGTATGCTAGAGGTATCGATTTTACCTGTATAAGACATGAGCCATCATGTGTGCTAGAGGTATCGATTTTACCTGTATAAGACATGAGACATCCTGTGTGCTAGAGGTATCGATTTTACCTGTATAAGACATGAGCCATCCTGTGTGCTAGAGGTATCGATTTTACCTGTATAAGACATGAGCCATCATGTGTGCTAGAGGTATCGATTTTACCTGTAAAAGACATGAGACACCCTTTGTGCTAGAGGTATCGATTTTACCTGTACAAGACATGAGCCATCGTGTGTGCTAGAGGTACCGATTTTACCTTTAAAAGACATGAGCCATCCTGTGTGCTAGAGGTATCGATTTTACCTGTATAAGATATGAGCCATCCTGTGTGCTAGAGGTATCGATTTTACCTGTATAAGACATGTGCCATCATGTGTACTAGAGGTATCGATTTTACCTGTATAAGACATGAGCCATCCTGTGTGCTAGGGGTATCGATTTTACCTGTATAAGACATGAGCCATCCTGTGTGCTAGGGTATCGATTTTACCTGTATAAGACATAAGCCATCTTGTATGCTAGAGGTATCGAATTTACCTTATAAGACATGAGCCATCCTGTGTGCTAGGGGTATCGATTTTACCTGTATAAAACAAGAGCCATCCTGTGTGCTAGAGGTATCGATTTTACCTGTATTAGACATGAGCCATTCTGTGTGCTAGAGGTATACATTTTACCTGTATAAGACATGAGCCATCCTGTGTGCTAGAGGTATCGATTTTACCTGTATAAGACATGAGCCATCCTGTGTGCTAGAGGTATCGATTTTACCTGTATAAGACATGGGCCATCCCTTGTACTAGAGGTATCGATTTTACCTGTATAAGACATGAGCCATCCTGTGTGCTAGAGGTTTCGATTTTTGCTGTATAAGACATGAGCCATCCTGTGTGCTAGAGGTATCGATTTTACCTGTATAAGGCATGAGCCATCCTGTGTGCTAGAGGTATCGATTTTACCTGTATAAGACATGAGCCATCCTGTGTGCTAGAGGTATCGATTTTACCTGTATAAGACATGAGCCATCCTGTGTGCTAGAGGTATCGATTTTACCTCTATCAGACATGAGCCATCCTGTGTGCTTGAGGTATCGATTTTACCTGTATAAGACATGGGCCATCCTGTGTGCTAGAGGTGTCGATTTTACCTGTATAAGACATAAGCCATCCTGTGTGCTAGAGGTATCGATTTTACCTGTATAAGACATGAGCCATCCTGTGTGCTAGAGGTATCGATTTTATCTGTATAAGACATGTGCCATCCTGTGTACTAGAGGTATCGATTTTACCTCTATAAGACATGAGCCATCCTGTGTGCTAGGGGTATCGATTTTACCTGTATAAGACATGAGCCATCCTGTGTGCTAGGGTATCGATTTTACCTGTATAAGACATGAGCCATCCTGTGTGCTAGAGGTATCGATTTTACCTGTATAAGACATGAGCCATCCTGTGTGCTAGGGGTATCGATTTTACCTGTATAAGACAAGAGCCATCCTGTGTGCTAGAGGTATCGATTTTACCCGCATAAGTCATGAGCCATTCTGTGTGCTAGAGGTATAAATTTTACCTGTATAAGACATGAGCCATCCTGTGTGCTAGAGGTATCGATTTGACCTGTATAAGACATGAGCCATCCCGTGTACTAGAGGTATCGATTTTACCTGTATAAGACATGAGCCATCCTGTGTGCTAGAGGTATCGATTTTACCTGTATAAGACATGAGCCTTCCTGTGTGCTAGAGGTATTGATGTTACCTGTATAAGATACGAGCCATCCTGTGTGCTAGGGGGTATCGATTTTACCTGTATAAGACATGAGCCATCCTGTGTGCTAGGGGTATCGATTTTACCTGTATAAGACTTGAGCCATCCTGTGTGCTAGGGGTATCGATTTTACCTGAATAAGACATGAGCCATCCTGTGTGCTAGGGCTATCGATTTTACCTGTATAAGACATGAGCCATCCTGTGTGTTAGAGGTATCGATTTTACCTGTATAAGACATGAGCCATCCTGTGTGCTAGGGGTATCGATTTTACCAGTATAAGACATGAGCCATCCTGTGTGCTAGGGCTATCGATTTTACCTGTATAAGACATGAGCCATCCTGTGTGCTAGAGGTATCGATTTTACCTGTATAAGACATGAGCCATCATGTGTGCTAGAGGTATCGATTTTACCTGTATAAGACATGAGCCATCCTGTATGCTAGAGGTATCGATTTTACCTGTATAAGACATGAGCCATCATGTGTGCTAGAGGTATCGATTTTACCTGTATAAGACATGAGACATCCTGTGTGCTAGAGGTATCGATTTTATCTGTACAAGACATGAGCCATCGTGTGTGCTAGAGGTATCGATTTTACCTGTATAAGACATGAGCCATCCTGTGTGCTAGAGGTATCGATTTTACCTGTATAAGACATGAGCCATCCTGGGTGCTAGAGGTATCGATTTTACCTGTATAAGACATGTGCCATCCTGTGTACTAGAGGTATCGATTTCACCTGTATAAGACATGAGCCATCCTGTGTGCTAGGGGTATCGATTTTACCTGTATAAGACATGAGCCATCCTGTGTGCTAGGGTATCGATTTTACCTGTATAAGACATAAGCCATCTTGTGTGCTAGAGGTATCGGTTTTACCTCATAAGACATAAGCCATCCTGTGTGCTAGAGGTATCGATTTTACCTGTATAAGACATGAGCCATTCTGTGTGCTAGAGGTATAAATTTTACCTGTAAAAGACATGAGGCATCCTGTGTGCTAGAGGTATCGATTTTACCTGTATAAGACATGGGCCATCCCGTGTACTAGAGGTATCGATTTTACCTGTATAAGACATGAGCCATCCTGTGTGCTAGAGGTTTCGATTTTTCCTGTATAAGACATGAGCCATCCTGTGTGCTAAAGGTATCGATTTTACCTGTATAAGACATGAGCCATCCTGTGTGCTAGAGGTATCGATTTTACCTGTATAAGGCATGAGCCATCCTGTGTGCTAGAGGTATCGATTTTATCTGTATAAGACATGAGCCATCCTGTGTGCTAGAGGTATCGATTTTACCTGTATAAGACATGAGCCATCCTGTGTGCTAGAGGTATCGATTTTACCTCTATCAGACATGAGCCATCCTGTGTGCTTGAGGTATCGATTTTACCTGTATAAGACAAGGGCCATCCTGTGTGCTAGAGGTATCGATTTTACCTGTATAAGACATGAGCCATCCTGTGTGCTAGAGGTATCGATTTTACCTGTATAAGAAATGAGCCATCCTGTGTGCTAGAGGTATCGATTTTATCTGTATAAGACATGTGCCATCCTGTGTACTAGAGGTATCGAATTTACCTGTATAAGACATGAGCCATCCTGTGTGCTAGGGGTATCGATTTTACCTGTATAAGACATGAGCCATCCTGTGTGCTAGGGTATCGATTTTACCTGTATAAGACATGAGCCATCCTGTGTGCTAGAGGTATCGATTTTACCTGTATAAGATATGAGCCATCCTGTGTGCTAGGGGTATCGATTTTACCTTTATAAGACAAGAGCCATCCTGTGTGCTAGAGGTATCGATTTTACCTGTATAAGACATGAGCCATTCTGTGTGCTAGAGGTATAAATTTTACCTGTATAAGACATGAGCCATCCTGTGTGCTAGAGGTATCGATTTTACCTGTATAAGACATGAGCCATTCCGTGTACTAGAGGTATCGATGTTACCTGTATAAGACATGAGCCATCCTGTGTGCTAGAGGTATCGATTTTACCTGTATAAGGCATGAGCCATCCTGTGTGCTAGAGGTATCGATTTTGCCTCTATCAGACATGAGCCATCCTGTGTGCTAGAGGTATCGATTTTACATCTATCAGACATGAGCCATCCTGTGTGCTTGAGGTATCGATTTTACCTGTATAAGACATGAGCCATCATGTGTGCTAGGGGGTATCGATTTTACCTGTATAAGACATGAGCCATCCTGTGTGCTAGAGGTATCGATTTTACCTGTATAAGACATGAGCCATCCTGTGTGCTAGAGGTATCGATTTTACCTGTATAAGACATGAGCCATCATGTGTGCTAGAGGTATCGATTTTACCTGTATAAGACATGAGACATCCTGTGTGCTAGAGGTATGGATTTTACCTGTATAAGACATGAGCCATCCTGTGTGCTAGAGGTATCGATTTTACCTGTGCAAGACATGAGCCATCGTGTGTGCTAGAGGTATCGATTTTACCTGTATAAGACATGAGCCATCCTGTTTGCTAGAGGTATCGATTTTACCTGTATAAGACATGTGCCATCCTGTGTACTAGAGGTATCGATTTTACCTGTATAAGACATGAGCCATCCTGTGTACTAGAGGTATCGATTTTACCAGTATAAGACATAAGCCATCCTGTGTACTAGAGGTATCGATTTTACCTGTATAAGACATGAGCCATCCTGTGTGCTAGGGGTATCGATTTTACCTCTTTAAGACATGAGCAATCCTGTGTGCTAGAGGTATCGATTTTACCTGTATAAGACATGAGCCATCCTGTGTGCTAGAGGTATCGATTTTACCTGTATAAGACATGAGCCATCCTGTGTGCTAGAGGTATCGATTTTACCTGTACAAGACATGAGCCATCATGTGTGCTAGATGTATCGATTTTACCTGTATAAGACATGAGCCATCCTGTGTGCTAGAGGTATCGATTTTACCTGTATAAGACATGTGCCATCCTGTGTACTAGAGGTATCGATTTTACCTGTATAAGACATGAGCCATCCTGTGTTCTAGAGGTATCGATTTTACCAGTATAAGACATGAGCCATCCTGTGTACTAGAGGTATCGATTTTACCTGTATAAGACATGAGCCATCCTGTGTGCTAGGGGTATCGATTTTACCTCTTTAAAACATGAGCAATCCTGTGTGCTAGAGGTATCGATTTTACCTGTATAAGACATGAGCCATCCTGTGTGCTAGAGGTATCGATTTTACCTGTATAAGACATGAGCCATTCTGTGTGCTAGAGGTATCGATTTTACCTGTATAACACATGAGCCATCCTGTGTGCTAGAGGTGTCGATTTTACCTGTATAAGATATGACCCATCCTGTGTGCTATAGGTATCGATTTTACCTGTATAAGACATGAGCCATCCTGTGTGCTATAGGTATCGATTTTACCTGTATAAGACATGAGCCGTCCTGTGTGCTAGGGTATCGATTTTACCTGTATAAGACATGAGCCATCCTGTGTGCTAGAGGTATCGATTTTACCTGTATAAGACATGAGCCATCCTGTGTGCTAGGGGTATCGATTTTACCTCTTTAAGACATGAGCAATCCTGTGTGCTAGAGGTATCGATTTTACTTGTATAAGACATGAGCCATCCTGTGTGCTAGAGGTGTCGATTTTACCTGTATAAGACATGAGCCATTCTGTGTGCTACAGGTATCGATTTTACCTGTATAAGACATGAGCCATCCTGTGTGCTAGAGATGTCGATTTTACCTGTATAAGATATGAGCCATCTTGTGTGCTAGAGGTATCGATTTTACCTGTATAAGACATGAGCCATCCTGTGTGATAGGGGTATCGATTTTCCCGGTATAAGACATGAGCCATCCTGTGTGCTAGGGTATCGATTTTACCTGTATAAGACATGAGCCATCCTGTGTGCTAGAGGTATCGATTTTACCTGTATAAGACATGAGCCATCCTGTGTGCTATGGGTATCGATTTTACCTGTATAAGACAAGACCCATCCTGTGTGCTAGAGGTATCAATTTTACCTGTATAAGACATGAGCCATTCTGTGTGCTAGAGGTCTTAAATTTTACCTGTATAAGACATGAGCCATCCTGTATGCTAGAGGTATCGATGTTACCTGTATAAGACATGAGCCATCCCGTGTACTAGAGGTATCGATTTTACCTGTATAAGACATGAGCCATCCTGTGTGCTAGGGGTATCGATTTTACCTGTATAAGACATGAGCCATCCTGTGTGCTACAGGTATCAATTTTACCTGTATAAGACATGAGCCATCCTGTGTGTTAGAGGTATCGATTTTACCTGTATAAGACATGAGCCATCCTGTGTGCTAGCGGTATCGATTTTACCTGTATAAGACATGAGCCATCCTGTGTGCTAGGGCTATCGATTTTACCTGTATAAGACATGAGCCATCCTGTGTGCTAGAGGTGTCGATTTTACCTGTATAAGATATGACCCATCCTGTGTGCTAGAGGTATCGATTTTACCTGTATAAGACATGAGCCATCCTGTGTGCTATAGGTATCGATTTTACCTGTATAAGACATGAGCCGTCCTGTGTGCTAGGGTATCGATTTTACCTGTATAAGACATGAGCCATCCTGTGTGCTAGAGGTATCGATTTTACCTGTATAAGACATGAGCCATCCTGTGTGCTAGGGGTATCGATTTTACCTGTATAAGGCATGAGCCATTCTGTGTCCTAGAGGTCTAAATTTTACCTGTATAAGACATGAGCCATCGTGTGTGCTACAGGTATCAATTTTACCTGTATAAGACATGAGCCATCCTGTGTGCTAGGGGTATCGATTTTACCTCTTTAAGACATGAGCAATCCTGTGTGCTAGAGGTATCGATTTTACTTGTATAAGACATGAGCCATCCTGTGTGCTAGAGGTGTCGATTTTACCTGTATAAGACATGAGCCATTCTGTGTGCTAGAGGTATCGATTTTACCTGTATAAAACATGAGCCATCCTGTGTGCTAGAGGTATCGATTTTACCTGTATAAGATATGAGCCATCTTGTGTGCTAGAGGTATCGATTTTACCTGTATAAGACATGAGCCATCCTGTGTGATACGGGTATCGATTTTACCTGTATAAGACATGAGCCATCCTGTGTGCTAGGGTATCGATTTTACCTGTATAAGACATGAGCCATCCTGTGTGCTAGAGGTATCGATTTTACCTGTATAAGACATGAGCCATCCTGTGTGCTATGGGTATCTATTTTACCTGTATAAGACAAGACCCATCCTGTGTGCTAGAGGTATCGATTTTACCTGTATAAGACATGAGCCATTCTGTGTGCTAGAGGTCTTAAATTTTACCTGTATAAGACATGAGCCATCCTGTGTGCTAGAGGTATCGATGTTACCTGTATAAGACATGAGCCATCCCGTGTACTAGAGGTATCGATTTTACCTGTATAAGACATGAGCCATCCTGTGTGCTAGAGGTATCGATTTTACCTGTATAAGACATGAGCCATCCTGTGTGCTAGGGGTATCGATTTTACCTGTATAAGACATGAGCCATCCTGTGTGCTAGGGTATCGATTTTACCTGTATAAGACATGAGCCATCCTGTGTGCTAGAGGTATCGATTTTACCTGTATAAGACATGAGCCATCCTGTGTGCTATGGGTATCGATTTTATCTGTATAAGACAAGACCCATCCTGTGTGCTAGAGGTATCGATTTTACCTGTATAAGACATGAGCCATTCTGTGTGCTAGAGGTCTAAATTTTACCTGTATAAGACATGAGCCATCCTGTGTGCTAGAGGTATCGATTTTACCTGTATAAGACATGAGCCATCCCGTGTACTAGAGGTATCGATTTTACCTGTATAAGACATGGGCCATCCTGTGTGCTAGAAGTATCGATTTTTCCTGTATAAGACATGAGCCATCCTGTGTGCTAGAGGTATCGATTTTACCTGCATAAGACATGAGCCATCCTGTGTGCTAGAGGTATCGATTTTACCTGTATAAGACATGAGCCATCATGTGTGCTAGAGGTATCGATTTTACCTGTATAAGACATGAGCCATCCTGTGTGCTAGAGGTATCGATTTTACCTGTATAAGACATGAGCCATCCTGTGTGCTAGAGGTATCGATTTTACCTGTACAAGACATGAGCCATCATGTGTGCTAGAGGTATCGATTTTACCTGTATAAGACATGAGCCATCCTGTGTGCTAGAGGTATCGATTTTACCTGTATAAGACATGTGCCATCCTGTGTACTAGAGGTATCGATTTTACCTGTATAAGACATGAGCCATCCTGTGTTCTAGAGGTATCGATTTTACCAGTATAAGACATGAGCCATCCTGTGTACTAGAGGTATCGATTTTACCTGTATAAGACATGAGCCATCCTGTGTGCTAGGGGTATCGATTTTACCTCTTTAAAACATGAGCAATCCTGTGTGCTAGAGGTATCGATTTTACCTGTATAAGACATGAGCCATCCTGTGTGCTAGAGGTATCGATTTTACCTGTATAAGACATGAGCCATTCTGTGTGCTAGAGGTATCGATTTTACCTGTATAACACATGAGCCATCCTGTGTGCTAGAGGTGTCGATTTTACCTGTATAAGATATGACCCATCCTGTGTGCTATAGGTATCGATTTTACCTGTATAAGACATGAGCCATCCTGTGTGCTATAGGTATCGACTTTACCTGTATAAGACATGAGCCGTCCTGTGTGCTAGGGTATCGATTTTACCTGTATAAGACATGAGCCATCCTGTGTGCTAGAGGTATCGATTTTACCTGTATAAGACATGAGCCATCCTGTGTGCTAGGGGTATCGATTTTACCTCTTTAAGACATGAGCAATCCTGTGTGCTAGAGGTATCGATTTTACTTGTATAAGACATGAGCCATCCTGTGTGCTAGAGGTGTCGATTTTACCTGTATAAGACATGAGCCATTCTGTGTGCTACAGGTATCGATTTTACCTGTATAAGACATGAGCCATCCTGTGTGCTAGAGGTGTCGATTTTACCTGTATAAGATATGAGCCATCTTGTGTGCTAGAGGTATCGATTTTACCTGTATAAGACATGAGCCATCCTGTGTGATAGGGGTATCGATTTTACCTGTATAAGACATGAGCCATCCTGTGTGCTAGGATATCGATTTTACCTGTATAAGACATGAGCCATCCTGTGTGCTAGAGGTATCGATTTTACCTGTATAAGACATGAGCCATCCTGTGTGCTATGAGTATCGATTTTACCTGTATAAGACAAGACCCATCCTGTGTGTTAGAGGTATCAATTTTACCTGTATAAGACATGAGCCATTCTGTGTGCTAGAGGTTTTAAATTTTACCTGTATAAGACATGAGCCATCCTGTATGCTAGAGGTATCGATGTTACCTGTATAAGACATGAGCCATCCCGTGTACTAGAGGTATCGATTTTACCTGTATAAGACATGAGCCATCCTGTGTGCTAGGGGTATCGATTTTACCTGTATAAGACATGAGCCATCCTGTGTGCTACAGGTATCAATTTTACCTGTATAAGACATGAGCCATCCTGTGTGTTAGAGGTATCGATTTTACCTGTATAAGACATGAGCCATCCTGTGTGCTAGCGGTATCGATTTTACCTGTATAAGACATGAGCCATCCTGTGTGCTAGGGCTATCGATTTTACCTGTATAAGACATGAGCCATCCTGTGTGCTAGAGGTGTCGATTTTACCTGTATAAGATATGACCCATCCTGTGTGCTAGAGGTATCGATTTTACCTGTATAAGACATGAGCCATCCTGTGTGCTATAGGTATCGATTTTACCTGTATAAGACATGAGCCGTCCTGTGTGCTAGGGTATCGATTTTACCTGTATAAGACATGAGCCATCCTGTGTGCTAGAGGTATCGATTTTACCTGTATAAGACATGAGCCATCCTGTGTGCTAGGGGTATCGATTTTACCTGTATAAGGCATGAGCCATTCTGTGTCCTAGAGGTCTAAATTTTACCTGTATAAGACATGAGCCATCGTGTGTGCTACAGGTATCAATTTTACCTGTATAAGACATGAGCCATCCTGTGTGCTAGGGGTATCGATTTTACCTCTTTAAGACATGAGCAATCCTGTGTGCTAGAGGTATCGATTTTACTTGTATAAGACATGAGCCATCCTGTGTGCTAGAGGTGTCGATTTTACCTGTATAAGACATGAGCCATTCTGTGTGCTAGAGGTATCGATTTTACCTGTATAAAACATGAGCCATCCTGTGTGCTAGAGGTATCGATTTTACCTGTATAAGATATGAGCCATCTTGTGTGCTAGAGGTATCGATTTTACCTGTATAAGACATGAGCCATCCTGTGTGATAGGGGTATCGATTTTACCTGTATAAGACATGAGCCATCCTGTGTGCTAGGGTATCGATTTTACCTGTATAAGACATGAGCCATCCTGTGTGCTAGAGGTATCGATTTTACCTGTATAAGACATGAGCCATCCTGTGTGCTATGGGTATCTATTTTACCTGTATAAGACAAGACCCATCCTGTGTGCTTAGAGGTATCGATTTTACCTGTATAAGACATGAGCCATTCTGTGTGCTAGAGGTCTTAAATTTTACCTGTATAAGACATGAGCCATCCTGTGTGCTAGAGGTATCGATTTTACCTGTATAAGACATGAGCCATTCCGTGTACTAGAGGTATCGATTTTACCTGTATAAGACATGGGCCATCCTGTGTGCTAGAAGTATCGATTTTTCCTGTATAAGACATGAGCCATCCTGTGTGCTAGAGGTATCGATTTTACCTGCATAAGACATGAGCCATCCTGTGTGCTAGAGGTATCGATTTTACCTGTATAAGACATGAGCCATCATGTGTGCTAGAGGTATCGATTTTACCTGTATAAGACATGAGACATCCTGTGTGCTAGAGGTATCGATTTTACCTGTATAAGACATGAGCCATCCTGTGTGCTAGAGGTATCGATTTTACCTGTATAAGACATGAGCCATCGTGTGTGCTAGAGGTATCGATTTTACCTGTATAACACATGAGCCATCCTGTGTGCTAGAGGTATCGATTTTACCTGTATAAGACATGGGCCATCCTGTGTGCTAGAGGTATCGATTTTACCTGTATAAGACATGTGCCATCCTGTGTACTAGAGGTATCGATTTTACCAGTATAAGACATGAGCCATCCTGTGTACTAGAGGTATCGATTTTACCTGTATAAGACATGAGCCATCCTGTGTGCTAGGGTATCGATTTTACCTCTTTAAGACATGAGCAATCCTGTGTGCTAGAGGTATCGATTTTACCTGTACAAGACATGAGCCATCCTGTGTGCTAGAGGTATCGATTTTACCTGTATAAGACATGAGCCATCCTGTGTGCTAGAGGTATCGATTTTACCTGTATAAGAGATGAGCCATCCTGTGTGCTAGTGGTATCGAGTTTACCTGTATAAGCCATGAGCTATCCTGTGTGCTAGAGGTATCGATTTTACCTGTATAAGACATGAGCCATCCTGTGTGCTAGAGGTGTCGATTTTACCTGTATAAGACATGAGCCTTCCTATGTGCTAGAGGTATTGATGTTACCTGTATAAGATACGAGCCATCCTGTGTGCTAGAAGTATCGATTTTACCTATATAAGACATGAGCCATCCTGTGTGCTAGGGGTATCGATTTTACCTGTATAAGACATGAGCCATCCTGTGTGCTAGGGGTATCGATTTTACCTGTATAAGACATGAGCCATCCTGTGTGCTAGGGCTATCGATTTTACCTGTATAAGACATGAGCCATCCTGTGTGTTAGAGGTATCGATTTTACCTGTATAAGACATGAGCCATCCTGTGTGCTAGGGGTATCGATTTTACCTGTATAAGACATGAGCCATCCTGTGTGCTAGGGCTATCGATTTTACCTGTATAAGACATGAGCCATCCTGTGTGCTAGAGGTATCGATTTTACCTGTATAAGACATGAGCCATCCTGTGTGCTAGAGGTATCGATTTTACCTGTATAAGACATGAGCCATCCTGTATGCTAGAGGTATCGATTTTACCTGTATAAGACATGAGCCATCATGTGTGCTAGAGGTATCGATTTTACCTGTATAAGACATGAGACATCCTGTGTGCTAGAGGTATCGATTTTATCTGTACAAGACATGAGCCATCGTGTGTGCTAGAGGTATCGATTTTACCTGTATAAGACATGAGCCATCCTGTGTGCTAGAGGTATCGATTTTACCTGTATAAGACATGAGCCATCCTGTGTGCTAGAGGTATCGATTTTACCTGTATAAGACATGTGCCATCCTGTGTACTAGAGGTATCGATTTTACCTGTATAAGACATGAGCCATCCTGTGTGCTAGGGGTATCGATTTTACCTGTATAAGACATCAGCCATCATGTGTGCTAGGGTATCGATTTTACCTGAATAAGACATAAGCCATCTTGTGTGCTAGAGGTATCGGTTTTACCTTATAAGACATAAGCCATCCTGTGTGTTAGAGGTATCGATTTTACCTGTATAAGACATGAGCCATTCTGTGTGCTAGAGGTATAAATTTTACCTGTATAAGACATGAGCCATCCTGTGTGCTAGAGGTATCGATTTTACCTGTATAAGACATGGGCCATCCCGTGTACTAGAGGTATCGATTTTACCTGTATAAGACATGAGCCATCCTGTGTGCTAGAGGTTTCGATTTTTCCTGTATAAGACATGAGCCATCCTGTGTGCTAAAGGTATCGATTTTACCTGTATAAGACATGAGCCATCCTGTGTGCTAGAGGTATCGATTTTACCTGTATCAGGCATGAGCCATCCTGTGTGCTAGAGGTATCGATTTTACCTGTATAAGACATGAGCCATCCTGTGTGCTAGAGGTATCGATTTTACCTGTATAAGACATGAGCCATCCTGTGTGCTAGAGGTATCGATTTTACCTCTATCAGACATGAGCCATCCTGTGTGCTATGGGTATCGATTTTATCTGTATAAGACAAGACCCATCCTGTGTGCTAGAGGTATCGATTTTACCTGTATAAGACATGAGCCATTCTGTGTGCTAAAGGTCTAAATTTTACCTGTATAAGACATGAGCCATCCTGTGTGCTAGAGGTATCGATTTTACCTGTATAAGACATGAGCCATCCCGTGTACTAGAGGTATCGATTTTACCTGTATAAGACATGGGCCATCCTGTGTGCTAGAAGTATCGATTTTTCCTGTATAAGACATGAGCCATCCTGTGTGCTAGAGGTATCGATTTTACCTGCATAAGACATGAGCCATCCTGTGTGCTAGAGGTATCGATTTTACCTGTATAAGACATGAGCCATCATGTGTGCTAGAGGTATCGATTTTACCTGTATAAGACATGAGACATCCTGTGTGCTAGAGGTATCGATTTTACCTGTATAAGACATGAGCCATCCTGTGTGCTAGAGGTATCGATTTTACCTGTATAAGACATGAGCCATCGTGTGTGCTAGAGGTATCGATTTTACCTGTATAACACATGAGCCATCCTGTGTGCTAGAGGTATCGATTTTACCTGTATAAGACATGGGCCATCCTGTGTGCTAGAGGTATCGATTTTACCTGTATAAGACATGAGCCATCCTGTGTGCTAGAGGTATCGATTTTACCTGTATAAGACATGTGCCATCCTGTGTACTAGAGGTGTCGATTTTACCTGTATAAGACATGAGCCATCCTGTGTACTAGAGGTATCGATTTTACCAGTATAAGACATGAGCCATCCTGTGTACTAGAGGTATCGATTTTACCTGTATAAGACATGAGCCATCCTGTGTGCTAGGGTATCGATTTTACCTCTTTAAGACATGAGCAATCCTGTGTGCTAGAGGTATCGATTTTACCTGTACAAGACATGAGCCATCCTGTGTGCTAGAGGTATCGATTTTACCTGTATAAGACATGAGCCATCCTGTGTGCTAGAGGTATCGATTTTACCTGTATAAGAGATGAGCCATCCTGTGTGCTAGTGGTATCGATTTTACCTGTATAAGACATGAGCCATCCTGTGTGCTAGGGGTATCGAATTTACCTGTATAAGCCATGAGCTATCCTGTGTGCTAGAGGTATCGATTTTACCTGTATAAGACATGAGCCATCCTGTGTGCTAGAGGTGTCGATTTTACCTGTATAAGACATGAGCCTTCCTATGTGCTAGAGGTATTGATGTTACCTGTATAAGATACGAGCCATCCTGTGTGCTAGAGGTATCGATTTTACCTGTATAAGACATGAGCCATCCTGTGTGCTAGAGGTATCGATTTTACCTGTATAAGACATGTGCCATCCTGTGTACTAGAGGTATCGATTTTACCTGTATAAGACATGAGCCATCCTGTGTGCTAGGGGTATCGATTTTACCTGTATAAGACATGAGCCATCATGTGTGCTAGGGTATCGATTTTACCTGAATAAGACATAAGCCATCTTGTGTGCTAGAGGTATCGGTTTTACCTTATAAGACATAAGCCATCCTGTGTGTTAGAGGTATCGATTTTACCTGTATAAGACATGAGCCATTCTGTGTGCTAGAGGTATAAATTTTACCTGTATAAGACATGAGCCATCCTGTGTGCTAGAGGTATCGATTTTACCTGTATAAGACATGGGCCATCCCGTGTACTAGAGGTATCGATTTTACCTGTATAAGACATGAGCCATCCTGTGTGCTAGAGGTTTCGATTTTTCCTGTATAAGACATGAGCCATCCTGTGTGCTAAAGGTATCGATTTTACCTGTATAAGACATGAGCCATCCTGTGTGCTAGAGGTATCGATTTTACCTGTATCAGGCATGAGCCATCCTGTGTGCTAGAGGTATCGATTTTACCTGTATAAGACATGAGCCATCCTGTGTGCTAGAGGTATCGATTTTACCTCTATCAGACATGAGCCATCCTGTGTGCTATGGGTATCGATTTTATCTGTATAAGACAAGACCCATCCTGTGTGCTAGAGGTATCGATTTTACCTGTATAAGACATGAGCCATTCTGTGTGCTAGAGGTCTAAATTTTACCTGTATAAGACATGAGCCATCCTGTGTGCTAGAGGTATCGATTTTACCTGTATAAGACATGAGCCATCCCGTGTACTAGAGGTATCGATTTTACCTGTATAAGACATGGGCCATCCTGTGTGCTAGAAGTATCGATTTTTCCTGTATAAGACATGAGCCATCCTGTGTGCTAGAGGTATCGATTTTACCTGCATAAGACATGAGCCATCCTGTGTGCTAGAGGTATCGATTTTACCTGTATAAGACATGAGCCATCATGTGTGCTAGAGGTATCGATTTTACCTGTATAAGACATGAGACATCCTGTGTGCTAGAGGTATCGATTTTACCTGTATAAGACATGAGCCATCCTGTGTGCTAGAGGTATCGATTTTACCTGTATAAGACATGAGCCATCGTGTGTGCTAGAGGTATCGATTTTACCTGTATAACACATGAGCCATCCTGTGTGCTAGAGGTATCGATTTTACCTGTATAAGACATGGGCCATCCTGTGTGCTAGAGGTATCGATTTTACCTGTATAAGACATGAGCCATCCTGTGTGCTAGAGGTATCGATTTTACCTGTATAAGACATGTGCCATCCTGTGTACTAGAGGTGTCGATTTTACCTGTATAAGACATGAGCCATCCTGTGTACTAGAGGTATCGATTTTACCAGTATAAGACATGAGCCATCCTGTGTACTAGAGGTATCGATTTTACCTGTATAAGACATGAGCCATCCTGTGTGCTAGGGTATCGATTTTACCTCTTTAAGACATGAGCAATCCTGTGTGCTAGAGGTATCGATTTTACCTGTACAAGACATGAGCCATCCTGTGTGCTAGAGGTATCGATTTTACCTGTATAAGACATGAGCCATCCTGTGTGCTAGAGGTATCGATTTTACCTGTATAAGAGATGAGCCATCCTGTGTGCTAGTGGTATCGATTTTACCTGTATAAGACATGAGCCATCCTGTGTGCTAGGGGTATCGAGTTTACCTGTATAAGCCATGAGCTATCCTGTGTGCTAGAGGTATCGATTTTACCTGTATAAGACATGAGCCATCCTGTGTGCTAGAGGTGTCGATTTTACCTGTATAAGACATGAGCCTTCCTATGTGCTAGAGGTATTGATGTTACCTGTATAAGATACGAGCCATCCTGTGTGCTAGGGGTATCGATTTTACCTATATAAGACATGAGCCATCCTGTGTGCTAGGGGTATCGATTTTACCTGTATAAGACATGAGCCATCCTGTGTGCTAGGGGTATCGATTTTACCTGTATAAGACATGAGCCATCCTGTGTGCTAAAGGTATCGATTTTACCTGTATAAGACATGAGCCATCCTGTGTGCTAGAGGTATCGATTTTACCTGTATCAGGCATGAGCCATCCTGTGTGCTAGAGGTATCGATTTTACCTGTATAAGACATGAGCCATCCTGTGTGCTAGAGGTATCGATTTTACCTGTATAAGACATGAGCCATCCTGTGTGCTAGAGGTATCGATTTTACCTCTATCAGACATGAGCCATCCTGTGTGCTATGGGTATCGATTTTATCTGTATAAGACAAGACCCATCCTGTGTGATAGAGGTATCGATTTTACCTGTATAAGACATGAGCCATTCTGTGTGCTAGAGGTCTAAATTTTACCTGTATAAGACATGAGCCATCCTGTGTGCTAGAGGTATCGATTTTACCTGTATAAGACATGAGCCATCCCGTGTACTAGAGGTATCGATTTTACCTGTATAAGACATGGGCCATCCTGTGTGCTAGAAGTATCGATTTTTCCTGTATAAGACATGAGCCATCCTGTGTGCTAGAGGTATCGATTTTACCTGCATAAGACATGAGCCATCCTGTGTGCTAGAGGTATCGATTTTACCTGTATAAGACATGAGCCATCATGTGTGCTAGAGGTATCGATTTTACCTGTATAAGACATGAGACATCCTGTGTGCTAGAGGTATCGATTTTACCTGTATAAGACATGAGCCATCCTGTGTGCTAGAGGTATCGATTTTACCTGTATAAGACATGAGCCATCGTGTGTGCTAGAGGTATCGATTTTACCTGTATAACACATGAGCCATCCTGTGTGCTAGAGGTATCGATTTTACCTGTATAAGACATGGGCCATCCTGTGTGCTAGAGGTATCGATTTTACCTGTATAAAACATGAGCCATCCTGTGTGCTAGAGGTATCGATTTTACCTGTATAAGACATGTGCCATCCTGTGTACTAGAGGTGTCGATTTTACCTGTATAAGACATGAGCCATCCTGTGTACTAGAGGTATCGATTTTACCAGTATAAGACATGAGCCATCCTGTGTACTAGAGGTATCGATTTTACCTGTATAAGACATGAGCCATCCTGTGTGCTAGGGTATCGATTTTACCTCTTTAAGACATGAGCAATCCTGTGTGCTAGAGGTATCGATTTTACCTGTACAAGACATGAGCCATCCTGTGTGCTAGAGGTATCGATTTTACCTGTATAAGACATGAGCCATCCTGTGTGCTAGAGGTATCGATTTTACCTGTATAAGAGATGAGCCATCCTGTGTGCTAGTGGTATCGATTTTACCTGTATAAGACATGAGCCATCCTGTGTGCTAGGGGTATCGAGTTTACCTGTATAAGCCATGAGCTATCCTGTGTGCTAGAGGTATCGATTTTACCTGTATAAGACATGAGCCATCCTGTGTGCTAGAGGTGTCGATTTTACCTGTATAAGACATGAGCCTTCCTATGTGCTAGAGGTATTGATGTTACCTGTATAAGATACGAGCCATCCTGTGTGCTAGGGGTATCGATTTTACCTATATAAGACATGAGCCATCCTGTGTGCTAGGGGTATCGATTTTACCTGTATAAGACATGAGCCATCCTGTGTGCTAGGGGTATCGATTTTACCTGTATAAGACATGAGCCATCCTGTGTGCTAGGGCTATCGATTTTACCTGTATAAGACATGAGCCATCCTGTGTGTTAGAGGTATCGATTTTACCTGTATAAGACATGAGCCATCCTGTGTGCTAAGGGTATCGATTTTACCTGTATAAGACATGAGCCATCCTGTGTGCTAGGGCTATCGATTTTACCTGTATAAGACATGAGCCATCCTGTGTGCTAGAGGTATCGATTTTACCTGTATAAGACATGAGCCATCCTGTGTGCTAGAGGTATCGATTTTACCTGTATAAGACATGAGCCATCCTGTATGCTAGAGGTATCGATTTTACCTGTATAAGACATGAGCCATCATGTGTGCTAGAGGTATCGATTTTACCTGTATAAGACATGAGACATCCTGTGTGCTAGAGGTATCGATTTTATCTGTACAAGACATGAGCCATCGTGTGTGCTAGAGGTATCGATTTTACCTGTATAAGACATGAGCCATCCTGTGTGCTAGAGGTATCGATTTTACCTGTATAAGACATGAGCCATCCTGTGTGCTAGAGGTATCGATTTTACCTGTATAAGACATGTGCCATCCTGTGTACTAGAGGTATCGATTTTACCTGTATAAGACATGAGCCATCCTGTGTGCTAGGGGTATCGATTTTACCTGTATAAGACATGAGCCATCATGTGTGCTAGGGTATCGATTTTACCTGAATAAGACATAAGCCATCTTGTGTGCTAGAGGTATCGGTTTTACCTTATAAGACATAAGCCATCCTGTGTGTTAGAGGTATCGATTTTACCTGTATAACACATGAGCCATTCTGTGTGCTAGAGGTATAAATTTTACCTGTATAAGACATGAGCCATCCTGTGTGCTAGAGGTATCGATTTTACCTGTATAAGACATGGGCCATCCCGTGTACTAGAGGTATCGATTTTACCTGTATAAGACATGAGCCATCCTGTGTGCTAGAGGTTTCGATTTTTCCTGTATAAGACATGAGCCATCCTGTGTGCTAAAGGTATCGATTTTACCTGTATAAGACATGAGCCATCCTGTGTGCTAGAGGTATCGATTTTACCTGTATCAGGCATGAGCCATCCTGTGTGCTAGAGGTATCGATTTTACCTGTATAAGACATGAGCCATCCTGTGTGCTAGAGGTATCGATTTTACCTGTATAAGACATGAGCCATCCTGTGTGCTAGAGGTATCGATTTTACCTCTATCAGACATGAGCCATCCTGTGTGCTTGAGGTATCGATTTTACCTGTATAAGACAAGGGCCATCCTGTGTGCTAGAGGTATCGATTTTACCTGTATAAGACATGAGCCATCCTGTGTGCTAGAGGTATCGATTTTACCTGTATAAGACATGAGCCATCCTGTGTGCTAGAGGTATCGATTTTATCTGTATAAGACATGTGCCATCCTGTGTACTAGAGGTATCGATTTTACCTGTATAAGACATGAGCCATCCTGTGTGCTAGGGGTATCGATTTTACCTGTATAAGACATGAGCCATCCTGTGTGCTAGGGTATCGATTTTACCTGTATAAGACATGAGCCATCCTGTGTGCTAGAGGTATCGATTTTACCTGTATAAGACATGAGCCATCCTGTGTGCTAGGGGTATCGATTTTACCTGTATCAGACAAGAGCCATCCTGTGTGCTAGAGGTATCGATTTTACCTGTATAAGACATGAGCCATTCTGTGTGCTAGAGGTATAAATTTTACCTGTATAAGACATGAGCCATCCTGTGTGCTACAGGTATCGATTTTACCTGTATAAGACATGAGCCATCCCGTGTACTAGAGGTATCGATTTTACCTGTATAAGACATGAGCCATCCTGTGTGCTAGAGGTTTCGATTTTACCTGTATAAGACATGAGCCATCCTGTGTGCTAAAGGAATCGATTTTACTTGTATAAGACATGAGCTATCCTGTGTGCTAGAGGTATCGATTTTACCTGTATAAGGCATGAGCCATCCTGTGTGCTAGAGGTATCGATTTTACCTCTATCAGACATGAGCCATCCTGTGTGCTAGAGGTATCGATTTTACATCTATCAGACATGAGCCATCCTGTGTGTTTGAGGTATCGATTTTACCTGTATAAGATATGAGCCATCATGTGTGCTAGGGGGTATCGATTTTACCTGTATAAGACATGAGCCATTCTGTGTGCTAGAGGTATCGATTTTACCTGTATAAGACATGAGCCATCCTGTGTGCTAGAGGTATCGATTTTACCTGTATAAGACATGAGCCATCATGTGTGCTAGAGGTATCGATTTTACCTGTATAAGACATGAGACATCCTGTGTGCTAGAGGTATCGATTTTACCTGTATAAGACATGAGCCATCATGTGTGCTAGAGGTATCGATTTTACCTGTGCAAGACATGAGCCATCGTGTGTGCTAGAGGTATCGATTTTACCTGTATAAGACATGTGCCATCCTGTGTACTAGAGGTATCGATTTTACCTGTATAAGACATGAGCCATCCTGTGTACTAGAGGTATCGATTTTACCAGTATAAGACATAAGCCATCCTGTGTACTAGAGGTATCTATTTTACCTGTATAAGACATGAGCCATCCTCTGTGCTAGGGGTATCGATTTTACCTCTTTAAGACATGAGTAATCCTGTGTGCTAGAGGTATCGATTTTACCTGTATAAGACATGAGCCATCCTGTGTGCTAGAGGTATCGATTTTACCTGTATAAGACATGAGCCATCCTGTGTGCTAGAGGTATCGATTTTACCTGTACAAGACATGAGCCATCATGTGTGCTAGAGGTATCGATTTTACCTGTATAAGACATGAGCCATCCTGTGTGCTAGAGGTATCGATTTTACCTGTATAAGACATGTGCCATCCTGTGTACTAGAGGTATCGATTTTACCTGTATAAGACATGAGCCATCCTGTGTGCTAGAGGTATCGATTTTACCTGTATAAGACATGAGCCATCCTGTGTGCTAGAGGTATCGATTTTACCTGTATAAGAGATGAGCCATCCTGTGTGCTAGTGGTATCGATTTTACCTGTATAAGACATGAGCCATCCTGTGTGCTAGGGGTATCGAGTTTACCTGTATAAGACATGAGCCATCCTATGTGCTATAGGTATCGATTTTACCTGTATAAGCCATGAGCTATCCTGTGTGCTAGAGGTATCGATTTTACCTGTATAAGACATGAGCCATCCTGTGTGCTAGAGGTGTCGATTTTACCTGTATAAGACATGAGCCTTCCTGTGTGCTAGAGGTATTGATGTTACCTGTATAAGATACGAGCCATCCTGTGTGCTAGGGGGTATCGATATTACCTGTATAAGACATGAGCCATCCTGTGTGCTAGGGGTATCGATTTTACCTGTATAAGACATGAGCCATCCTGTGTGCTAGGGGTATCGATTTTACCTGTATAAGACATGAGCCATCCTGTGTGCTAGGGCTATCGATTTTACCTGTATAAGACATGAGCCATCCTGTGTGTTAGAGGTATCGATTTTACCTGTATAAGACATGAGCCATCCTGTGTGCTAGGGGTATCGATTTTACCTGTATAAGACATGAGCCATCCTGTGTGCTAGGGCTATCGATTTTACCTGTATAAGACATGAGCCATCCTGTGTGCTAGAGGTATCGATTTTACCTGTATAAGACATGAGCCATCCTGTGTGCTAGAGGTATCGATTTTACCTGTATAAGACATGAGCCATCCTGTATGCTAGAGGTATCGATTTTACCTGTATAAGACATGAGCCATCATGTGTGCTAGAGGTATCGATTTTACCTGTATAAGACATGAGACATCCTGTGTGCTAGAGGTATCGATTTTATCTGTACAAGACATGAGCCATCGTGTGTGCTAGAGGTATCGATTTTACCTGTATAAGACATGAGCCGTCCTGTGTGCTAGAGGTATCTATTTTACCTGTATAAGACATGAGCCATCCTGTGTGCTAGAGGTATCGATTTTACCTGTATAAGACATGTGCCATCCTGTGTACTAGAGGAATCGATTTTACCTGTATAAGACATGAGCCATCCTGTGTGCTAGGGTATCGATTTTACCTGTATAAGACATGAGCCATCCTGTGTGCTAGGGTATCGATTTTACCTGTATAAGACATAAGCCATCTTGTCTGCTAGAGGTATCGGTTTTACCTTATAAGACATAAGCCATCCTGTGTGTTAGAGGTATCGATTTTACCTGTATAAGACATGAGCCATTCTGTGTGCTAGAGGTATAAATTTTACCTGTATAAGACATGAGCCATCCTGTGTGTTAGAGGTATCGATTTTACCTGTATAAGACATGGGCCATCCCGTGTACTAGAGGTATCGATTTTACCTGTATAAGACATGAGCCATCCTGTGTGCTAGAGGTTTCGATTTTTCCTGTATAAGACATGAGCCATCCTGTGTGCTAAAGGTATCGATTTTACCTGTATAAGACATGAGCCATCCTGTGTGCTAGAGGTATCGATTTTACCTGTATAAGGCATGAGCCATCCTGTGTGCTAGAGGTATCGATTTTACCTGTATAAGACATGAGCCATCCTGTGTGCTAGAGGTATCGATTTTACCTGTATAAGACATGAGCCATCCTGTGTGCTAGAGGTATCGATTTTACCTCTATCAGACATGAGCCATCCTGTGTGCTTGAAGTATCGATTTTACCTGTATAAGACAAGGGCCATCCTGTGTGCTAGAGGTATCGATTTTACCTGTATAAAACATGAGCAATCCTGTGTGCTAGAGGTATCGATTTTACCTGTATAAAACATGAGCAATCCTGTGTGCTAGAGGTATCGATTTTACCTGTATAAGACATGAGCCATCCTGTGTGCTAGAGGTATCGATTTTATCTGTATAAGACATGTGCCATCCTGTGTACTAGAGGTATCGATTTTACCTGTATAAGACATGAGCCATCCTGTGTGCTAGGGGTATCGATTTTACCTGTATAAGACATGAGCCATCCTGTGTGCTAGGGTATCTATTTTACCTGTATAAGACATGAGCCATCCTGTGTGCTAGAGGTATCGATTTTACCTGTATAAGACATGAGCCATCCTGTGTGCTAGAGGTATCGATTTTACCTGTGTAAGACATGAGCCATCCCGTGTACTAGAGGTATCGATTTTACCTGTATAAGACATGAGCCATCCTGTGTGCTAGAGGTTTCGATTTTACCTGTATAAGACATGAGCCATCCTGTGTGCTAAAGGAATCGATTTTACTTGTATAAGACATGAGCTATCCTGTGTGCTAGAGGTATCGATTTTACCTGTATAAGGCATGAGCCATCCTGTGTGCTAGAGGTATCGATTTTAACTCTATCAGACATGAGCCATCCTGTGTGCTAGAGGTATCGATTTTACATCTATCAGACATGAGCCATCCTGTGTGCTTGAGGTATCGATTTTACCTGTATAAGACATGAGCCATCATGTGTGCTAGGGGGTATCGATTTTACCTGTATAAGACATGAGCCATCCCGTGTGCTAGAGGTATCGATTTTACCTGTATAAGACATGAGCCATCCTGTGTGCTAGAGGTATCGATTTTACCTGTATAAGACATGAGCAATCATGTGTGCTAGAGGTATCGATTTTACCTGTATAAGACATGAGACATCCTGTGTGCTAGAGGTATCGATTTTACCTGTATAAGACATGAGCCATCCTGTGTGCTAGAGGTATCGATTTTACCTGTGCAAGACATGAGCCATCGTGTGTGCTAGAGGTATCGATTTTATCTGTATAAGACATGTGCCATCCTGTGTGCTAGAGGTATCGATTTTACCTGTATAAGACATGTGCCATCCTGTGTACTAGAGGTATCGATTTTACCTGTATAAGACATGAGCCATCCTGTGTACTAGAGGTATCGATTTTACCAGTATAAGACATAAGCCATCCTGTGTACTAGAGATATCGATTTTACCTGTATAAGACATGAGCCATCCTGTGTGCTAGGGGTATCGATTTTACCTCTTTAAGACATGAGCAATCCTGTGTGCTAGAGGTATCGATTTTACCTGTATAAGACATGAGCCATCCTGTGTGCTAGAGGTATCGATTTTACCTGTACAAGACATGAGCCATCATGTGTGCTAGAGGTATCGATTTTACCTGTATAAGACATGAGCCATCCTGTGTGCTAGAGGTATCGATTTTACCTGTATAAGACATGAGCCATCCTGTGTGCTATAGGTATCGATTTTACCTGTATAAGACATGAGCCGTCCTGTGTGCTAGGGTATCGATTTTACCTGTATAAGACATGAGCCATCCTGTGTGCTAGAGGTATCGATTTTACCTGTATAAGACATGAGCCATCCTGTGTGCTAGGGGTATCGATTTTACCTGTATAAGACATGAGCCATTCTGTGTCCTAGAGGTCTAAATTTTACCTGTATAAGACATGAGCCATCGTGTGTGCTACAGGTATCAATTTTACCTGTATAAGACATGAGCCATCCTGTGTGCTAGGGGTATCGATTTTACCTCTTTAAGACATGAGCAATCCTGTGTGCTAGAGGTATCGATTTTACTTGTATAAGACATGAGCCATCCTGTGTGCTAGAGGTGTCGATTTTACCTGTATAAGACATGAGCCATTCTCTGTGCTAGATGTATCGATTTTACCTGTATAAGACATGAGCCATCCTGTGTGCTAGAGGTGTCGATTTTACCTGTATAAGATATGAGCCATCTTGTGTGCTAGAGGTATCGATTTTACCTGTATAAGACATGAGCCATCCTGTGTGATAGGGGTATCGATTTTACCTGTATAAGACATGAGCCATCCTGTGTGCTAGGGTATCGATTTTACCTGTATAAGACATGAGCCATCCTGTGTGCTAGAGGTATCGATTTTACCTGTATAAGACATGAGCCATCCTGTGTGTTATGGGTATCGATTTTACCTGTATAAGACAAGACCCATCCTGTGTGCTAGAGGTATCAATTTTACCTGTATAAGACATGAGCCATTCTGTGTGCTAGAGGTCTTAAATTTTACCTGTATAAGACATGAGCCATCCTGTGTGCTAGAGGTATCGATGTTACCTGTATAAGACATGAGCCATCCCGTGTACTAGAGGTATCGATTTTACCTGTATAAGACATGAGCCATCCTGTGTGCTAGAGGTATCGATTTTACCTGTATAAGACATGAGCCATCCTGTGTGCTAGGGGTATCGATTTTACCTGTATAAGACATGAGCCATCCTGTGTGCTAGGGTATCGATTTTACCTGTATAAGACATGAGCCATCCTGTGTGCTAGAGGTATCGATTTTACCTGTATAAGACATGAGCCATCCTGTGTGCTAGGGGTATCGATTTTATCTGTATAAGATATGAGCCATCTTGTGTGCTAGAGGTATCGATTTTACCTGTATAAGACATGAGCCATCCTGTGTGATAGGGGTATCGATTTTACCTGTATAAGACATGAGCCATCCTGTGTGCTAGGGTATCGATTTTACCTGTATAAGACATGAGCCATCCTGTGTGCTAGAGGTATCGATTTTACCTGTATAAGACATGAGCCATCCTGTGTGTTATGGGTATCGATTTTACCTGTATAAGACAAGACCCATCCTGTGTGCTAGAGGTATCAATTTTACCTGTATAAGACATGAGCCATTCTGTGTGCTAGAGGTCTTAAATTTTACCTGTATAAGACATGAGCCATCCTGTGTGCTAGAGGTATCGATGTTACCTGTATAAGACATGAGCCATCCCGTGTACTAGAGGTATCGATTTTACCTGTATAAGACATGAGCCATCCTGTGTGCTAGAGGTATCGATTTTACCTGTATAAGACATGAGCCATCCTGTGTGCTAGGGGTATCGATTTTACCTGTATAAGACATGAGCCATCCTGTGTGCTAGGGTATCGATTTTACCTGTATAAGACATGAGCCATCCTGTGTGCTAGAGGTATCGATTTTACCTGTATAAGACATGAGCCATCCTGTGTGCTAGGGGTATCGATTTTATCTGTATAAGACAAGACCCATCCTGTGTGCTAGAGGTATCGATTTTACCTGTATAAGACATGAGCCATTCTGTGTGCTAGAGGTCTAAATTTTACCTGTATAAGACATGATCCATCCTGTGTGCTAGAGGTATCGATTTTACCTGTATAAGACATGAGCCATCCCGTGTACTAGAGGTATCGATTTTACCTGTATAAGACATGAGCCATCCTGTGTGCTAGAGGTATCGATTTTATCTGTATAAGACATGAACCATCCTGTGTGCTAGAGGTATCGATTTTACCTGCATAAGACATGAGCCATCCTGTGTGCTAGAGGTATCGATTTTACCTGTATAAGACATGAGCCATCATGTGTGCTAGAGGTATCGATTTTACCTGTATAAGACATGAGACATCCTGTGTGCTAGAGGTATCGATTTTACCTGTATAAGACATGAGGCATCCTGTGTGCTAGAGGTATCGATTTTACCTGTATAAGACATGAGCCATCGTGTGTGCTAGAGGTATCGATTTTACCTGTATAACACATGAGCCATCCTGTGTGCTAGAGGTATCGATTTTACCTGTATAGGACATGGGCCATCCTGTGTGCTAGAGGTATCGATTTTACCTGTATAAGACATGAGCCATCCTGTGTGCTAGAGGTATCGATTTTACCTGTATAAGACATGTGCCATCCTGTGTACTAGAGGTGTCGATTTTACCTGTATAAGACATGAGCCATCCTGTGTACTAGAGGTATCGATTTTACCAGTATAAGACATGAGCCATCCTGTGTACAAGAGGTATCGATTTTACCTGTATAAGACATGAGCCATCCTGTGTGCTAGGGTATCGATTTTACCTCTTTAAGACATGAGCAATCCTGTGTGCTAGAGGTATCGATTTTACCTGTAAAAGACATGAGCCATCCTGTGTGCTAGAGGTATCGATTTTACCTGTATAAGACATGAGCCATCCTGTGTGCTAGAGGTATCGATTTTACCTGTATAAGAGATGAGCCATCCTGTGTGCTAGTGGTATCGATTTTACCTGTATAAGACATGAGCCATCCTGTGTGCTAGGGGTATCGAGTTTACCTGTATAAGACATGAGCCATCCTATGTGCTATAGGTATCGATTTTACCTGTATAAGCCATGAGCTATCCTGTGTGCTAGAGGTATCGATTTTACCTGTATAAGACATGAGCCATCCTGTGTGCTAGAGGTGTCGATTTTAACTGTATCAGACATGAGCCATCCTGTGTGCTAGAGGTATCGATTTTACCTGTATAAGACATGTGCCATCCTGTGTACTAGAGGTATCGATTTTACCTGTATAAGACATGAGCCATCCTGTGTGCTAGAGGTATCGATTTTACCTGTATTAGACATGAGCCATCCTGTGTGCTAGAGGTATCGATTTTACCTGTATAAGACATGTGCCATCCTGTGTACTAGAGGTATCGATTTTACCTGTATAAGACATGAGCCATCCTGTGTACTAGAGGTATCGATTTTACCAGTATAAGACATAAGCCATCCTGTGTACTAGAGGTATCGATTTTACCTGTATAAGACATGAGCCATCCTGTGTGCTAGGGGTATCGATTTTACCTGTATAAGACATGTGCCATCCTGTGTACTAGAGGTATCGATTTTACCTGTATAAGACATGAGCCATCCTGTGTGCTAGAGGTATCGATTTTACCTGTATTAGACATGAGCCATCCTGTGTGCTAGAGGTATCGATTTTACCTGTATAAGACATGAACCATCCTGTGCGCTAGAGGTATCGATTTTACCTGTATAAGACATGAGCCATCCTGTGTACTAGAGGTATCGATTTTACCAGTATAAGACATGAGCCATCCTGTGTACTAGAGGTATCGATTTTACCTGTATAAGACATGAGCCATCCTGTGTGCTAGGGGTATCGATTTTACCTCTTTAAGACATGAGCAATCCTGTGTGCTAGAGGTATCGATTTTACCTGTATAAGACATGAGCCATCCTGTGTGCTAGAGGTATCGATTTTACCTGTACAAGACATGAGCCATCATGTGTGCTAGAGGTATCGATTTTACCTGTATAAGACATGAACCATCCTGTGCGCTAGAGGTATCGATTTTACCTGTATAAGACATGTGCCATCCTGTGTACTAGAGGTATCGATTTTACCTGTTTAAGACATGAGCCATCCTGTGTTCTAGAGGTATCGATTTTACCAGTATAAGACATGAGCCATCCTGTGTACTAGAGGTATCGATTTTACCTGTATAAGACATGAGCCATCCTGTGTGCTAGGGGTATCGATTTTACCTCTTTAAAACATGAGCAATCCTGTGTGCTAGAGGTATCGATATTACCTGTATAAGACATGAGCCATCCTGTGTGCTAGAGGTATCGATTTTACCTGTATAAGACATGAGCCATTCTGTGTGCTAGAGGTATCGATTTTACCTGTATAACACATGAGCCATCCTGTGTGCTAGAGGTGTCGATTTTACCTGTATAAGATATGACCCATCCTGTGTGCTAGAGGTATCGATTTTACCTGTATAAGACATGAGCCATCCTGTGTGCTATAGGTATCGATTTTACCTGTATAAGACATGAGCCGTCCTGTGTGCTAGAGGTATCGATTTTACCTGTATAAGACATGAGCCATCCTGTGTGCTAGAGGTATCGATTTTACCTGTATAAGACATGAGCCATCCTGTGTGCTAGGGGTATCGATTTTACCTGTATAAGACATGAGCCATTCTGTGTCCTAGAGGTCTAAATTTTACCTGTATAAGACATGAGCCATCCTGTGTGATAGGGGTATCGATTTTACCTGTATAAGACATGAGCCATCCTGTGTGCTAGAGGTATCGATTTTACCTGTATAAGACATGAGCCATCCTGTGTGCTAGAGGTATCGATTTTACCTGTATAAGACATGAGCCATCCTGTGTGCTATGGGTATCGATTTTACCTGTATAAGACAAGACCCATCCTGTGTGCTAGAGGTATCAATTTTACCTGTATAAGACATGAGCCATTCTGTGTGCTAGAGGTCTTAAATTTTACCTGTATAAGACATGAGCCATCCTGTGTGCTAGAGGTATCGATGTTACCTGTATAAGACATGAGCCATCCCGTGTACTAGAGGTATCGATTTTACCTGTATAAGACATGAGCCATCCTGTGTGCTAGAGGTATCGATTTTACCTGTATAAGACATGAGCCATCCTGTGTGCTAGGGGTATCGATTTTACCTGTATAAGACATGAGCCATCCTGTGTGCTAGGGTATCGATTTTACCTGTATAAGACATGAGCCATCCTGTGTGCTAGAGGTATCGATTTTACCTGTATAAGACATGAGCCATCCTGTGTGCTAGGGGTATCGATTTTATCTGTATAAGACAAGACCCATCCTGTGTGCTAGAGGTATCGATTTTACCTGTATAAGACATGAGCCATTCTGTGTGCTAGAGGTCTAAATTTTACCTGTATAAGACATGAGCCATCCTGTGTGCTAGAGGTATCGATTTTACCTGTATAAGACATGAGCCATCCCGTGTACTAGAGGTATCGATTTTATCTGTATAAGACATGAGCCATCCTGTGTGCTAGAGGTATCGATTTTACCTGTATAAGACATGAGCCATCCTGTGTGCTAGAGGTATCGATTTTACCTGCATAAGACATGAGCCATCCTGTGTGCTAGAGGTATCGATTTTACCTGTATAAGACATGAGCCATCATGTGTGCTAGAGGTATCGATTTTACCTGTATAAGACATGAGACATCCTGTGTGCTAGAGGTATCGATTTTACCTGTATAAGACATGAGCCATCCTGTGTGCTAGAGGTATCGATTTTACCTGTATAAGACATGAGCCATCGTGTGTGCTAGAGGTATCGATTTTACCTGTATAACACATGAGCCATCCTGTGTACTAGAGGTATCGATTTTACCGGTATAAGACATGGGCCATCCTGTGTGCTAGAGGTATCGATTTTACCTGTATAAGACATGAGCCATCCTGTGTGCTAGAGGTATCGATTTTACCTGTATAAGACATGTGCCATCCTGTGTACTAGAGGTGTCGATTTTACCTGTATAAGACATGAGCCATCCTGTGTACTAGAGGTATCGATTTTACCAGTATAAGACATGAGCCATCCTGTGTACTAGAGGTATCGATTTTACCTGTATAAGACAAGAGCCATCCTGTGTGCTAGGGTATCGATTTTACCTCTTTAAGACATGAACAATCCTGTGTGCTAGAGGTATCGATTTTACCTGTATAAGACATGAGCCATCCTGTGTGCTAGAGGTATCGATTTTACCTGTATAAGAGATGAGCCATCCTGTGTGCTAGTGGTATCGATTTTACCTGTATAAGACATGAGCCATCCTGTGTGCTAGGGGTATCGAGTTTACCTGTATAAGACATGAGCCATCCTATGTGCTATAGGTATCGATTTTACCTGTATAAGCCATGAGCTATCCTGTGTGCTAGAGGTATCGATTTTACCTGTATAAGACATGAGCCATCCTGTGTGCTAGAGGTGTCGATTTTAACTGTATAAGACATGAGCCATCCTGTGTGCTAGAGGTATCGATTTTACCTGTATAAGACATGAGCCATCCTGTGTGCTAGGGGTATCGATTTTACCTGTATAAGACAAGAGCCATCCTGTGTGCTAAAGTTATCGTTTTTACCTAAATAAGACATGAGCCATCCTGTGTGCTAGAGGTTTAAATTTTACCTGTATAAGACATGAACCATCCTGTGTGCTAGAGGTATCGATTTTACCGGTATAAGACATGAGCCATCCTGTGTGCAAGAGGTATCGATTTTACCTGTATAAGAGATGAGCCATCCTGTGTGCTAGTGGTATCGATTTTACCTGTATAAGACATGAGCAATCCTGTGTGCTAGAGGTATCGATTTTACCTGTATAAGACATGAGCCATCCTGTGTGCTAGAGGTATCGATTTTACCTGTATAAGACATGAGCCATCCTGTGTGCTAGGGGTATCGATTTTACGTCTTTAAGACATGAGCAATCCTGTGTGCTAGAGGTATCGATTTTACCTGTATAAGACATGAGCCATCCTGTGTGCTAGAGGTATCGATTTTACCTGTATAAGACATGAGCAATCCTGTCTGCTAGAGGTATCGATTTTACCTGTATAAGAGATGAGCCATCCTGTGTGCTATTGGTATCGATTTTACCTGTATAAGACATGAGCCATCCTGTGTGCTAGGGGTATCGAGTTTACCTGTATAAGACATGAACCATCCTGTGTGCTAGAGGTATCGATTTTACCTGTATAAGACATGAGCCATCCTGTGTGCTAGAGGTATCGATTTTACCTGTAGGAGATATGAGCCATCCTGTGTGCTAGGGGTATCGATTTTACCTGTATAAGACATGAGCCATCCTGTGTCCTAGAGGTCTAAATTTTACCTGTATAAGACATGAGCCATCGTGTGTGCTACAGGTATCAATTTTACCTGTATAAGACATGAGCCATCCTGTGTGCTAGGGGTATCGATTTTACCTCTTTAAGACATGAGCAATCCTGTGTGCTAGAGGTATCGATTTTACTTGTATAAGACATGAGCCATCCTGTGTGCTAGAAGTGTCGATTTTACCTGTATAAGACATGAGCCATCCTGTGTGCTAGAGGTGTCGATTTTACCTGTATAAGATATGAGCCATCTTGTGTGCTAGAGGTATCGAATTTACCTGTATAAGACATGAGCCATCCTGTGTGATAGCGGTATCGATTTTACCTGTATAAGACATGAGCCATCCTGTGTGCTAGGGTATCGATTTTACCTGTATAAGACATGAGCCATCCTGTGTGCTAGAGGTATCGATTTTACCTGTATAAGACATGAGCCATCCTGTGTGCAATGGGCATCGATTTTACCTGTATAAGACAAGACCCATCCTGTGTGCTAGAGGTATCAATTTTACCTGTATAAGACATGAGCCATTCTGTGTGCTAGAGGTCTTAAATTTTACCTGTATAAGACATGAGCCATCCTGTGTGCTAGAGGTATCGATTTTACCTGTATAAGACATGAGCCATCCTGTGTGCTAGGGGTTTCGATTTTATCTGCATAAGACAAGACCCATCCTGTGTGCTAGAGGTATCGATTTTACCTGTATAAGACATGAGCCATTCTGTGTGCTAGAGGTCTAAATTTTACCTGTATAAGACATGAGCCATCCTGTGTGCTAGAGGTATCGATTTTACCTGTATAAGACATGAGCCATCCCGTGTACTAGAGGTATCGATTTTACCTGTATAAGACATGAGCCATCCTGTGTGCTAGAGGTATCGATTTTACCTGTATAAGACATGAGCCATCCTGTGTGCTAGAGGTATCGATTTTACCTGCATAAGACATGAGCCATCCTGTGTGCTAGAGGTATCGATTTTACCTGTATAAGACATGAGCCATCATGTGTGCTAGAGATATCGATTTTACCTGTATAAGACATGAGACATCCTGTGTGCTAGAGGTATCGATTTTACCTGTATAAGACATGAGCCATCCTGTGTGCTAGAGGTATCGATTTTACCTGTATAAGACATGAGCCATCGTGTGTGCTAGAGGTATCGATTTTACCTGTATAACACATGAGCCATCCTGTGTGCTAGAGGTATCGATTTTACCTGTATAAGACATGGGCCATCCTGTGTGCTAGAGGTATCGATTTTACCTGTATAAGACATGAGCCATCCTGTGTGCTACAGGTATCGATTTTACCTGTATAAGACATGTGCCATCCTGTGTACTAGAGGTGTCGATTTTACCTGTATAAGACATGAGCCATCCTGTGTTCTAGAGGTATCGATTTTACCAGTATAAGTCATGAGCCATCCTGTGTACTAGAGGTATCGATTTTACCTGTATAAGACATGAGCCATCCTGTGTGCTAGGGTATCGATTTTACCTCTTTAAGACATGAGCCATCCTGTGTGCTAGTGGTATCGATTTTACCTGTATAAGACATGAGCCATCCTGTGTGCTAGGGGTATCGAGTTTACCTGTAGAAGACATGAGCCATCCTATGTGCTATAGGTATCGATTTTACCTGTATAAGCCATGAGCTATCCTGTGTGCTAGAGGTGTCGATTTTAACTGTATAAGACATGAGCCATCCTGTGTGCTAGAGGTTTCGATTTTACCTGTATAAGACATGAGCCATCCTGTGTGCTAGGGGTATCGATATTACCTGTATAAGACAAGAGCCATCCTGTGTGCTAAAGTTATCGTTTTTACCTGTATAAGACATGAGCCATCCTGTGTGTTAGAGGTTTAAATTTTACCTGTATAAAACATGAACCATCCTGTGTGCTAGAGGTATCGATTTTACCGGTATAAGACATGAGCCATCCTGTGTGCAAGAGGTATCGATTTTACCTGTATAAGATATGTGCCATCCTGTGTACTAGAGGTGTCGATTTTACCTGTATAAGACATGAGCCATCCTGTGTACTAGAGGTATCGATTTTACCAGTATAAGACATGCGCCATCCTGTGTACTAGAGGTATCGATTTTACCTGTATAAGACATGAGCCATCCTGTGTGCTAGGGGTATCGATTTTACCTCTTTAAGACATGAGCAATCCTGTGTGCTAGAGGTATCGATTTTACCTGTATAAGACATGAGCCATCCTGTGTGCTAGAGGTATCGATTTTACCTGTATAAGACATGAGCCATCCTGTCTGCTAGAGGTATCGATTTTACCTGTATAAGAGATGAGCCATCCTGTGTGCTATTGGTATCGATTTTACCTGTATAAGACATGAGCCATCCTGTCTGCTAGAGGTATCGATTTTACCTGTATAAGAGATGAGCCATCCTGTGTGCTATTGGTATCGAGTTTACCTGTATAAGACATGAACCATCCTGTGTGCTAGAGGTATCGATTTTACCTGTATAAGACATGAGCCATCCTGTGTGCTAGAGGTATCGATTTTACCTGTAGGAGATATGAGCCATCCTGTGTGCTAGGGGTATCGATTTTACCTGTATAAGACATGAGCCATCCTGTGTGCTAGGGTATCGATTTTACCTCTTTAAGACATGAGCAATCCTGTGTGCTAGAGGTATCGATTTTACCTGTATAAGACATGAGCCATCCTGTGTGCTAGAGGTATCGATTTTACCTGTATAAGACATGAGCCATCCTGTGTGCTAGAGGTATCGATTTTACCTGTATAAGAGATGAGCCATCCTGTGTGCTAGTGGTATCGATTTTACCTGTATAAGACATGAGCCATCCTGTGTGCTAGGGGTATCGAGTTTACCTGTATAAGACATGAGCCATCCTATGTGCTATAGGTATCGATTTTACCTGTATAAGCCATGAGCTATCCTGTGTGCTAGAGGTATCGATTTTACCTGTATAAGACATGAGCCATCCTGTGTGCCAAAGGTGTCGATTTTAACTGTATAAGACATGAGCCATCCTGTGTGCTAGAGGTATCGATTTTACCTGTATAAGACATGAGCCATCCTGTGTTCTAGGGGTATCGATTTTACCTGTATAAGACTAGAGCCATCCTGTGTGCTAAAGTTATCGTTTTTACCTAAATAAGACATGAGCCATCCTGTGTGCTAGAGGTTTAAATTTTAACTGTATAAGACATGAACCATCCTGTGTGCTAGAGGTATCGATTTTACCGGTATAAGACATGAGCCATCCTGTGTGCTAGAGGTATCGATTTTACCTGTATAAGATATGTGCCATCCTGTGTACTAGAGGTGTCGATTTTACCTGTATTAGACATGAGCCATCCTGTGTACAAGAGGTATCGATTTTACCAGTATAAGACATGCGCCATCCTGTGTACTAGAGGTATCGATTTTACCTGTATAAGACATGAGCCATCCTGTGTGCTAGGGGTATCGATTTTACCTCTTTAAGAAATGAGCAATCCTGTGTGCTAGAGGTATCGATTTTACCTGTATAAGACATGAGCCATCCTGTGTGCTAGAGGTATCGATTTTACCTGTATAAGACATGAGCCATCCTGTCTGCTAGAGGTATCGATTTTACCTGTATAAGAGATGAGCCATCCTGTGTGCTATTGGTATCGATTTTACCTGTATAAGACATGAGCCATCCTGTGTGCTAGGGGTATCGAGTTTACCTGTATAAGACATGAACCATCCTGTGTGCTAGAGGTATCGATTTTACCTGTATAAGACATGAGCCATCCTGTGTGCTAGAGGTGTCGATTTTACCTGTATAATACATGAGCCATCCTGTGTGCTAGAGGTATCGATTTTACCTGTATAAGACATGAGCCATCCTGTGTGCTAGGGGTATCGATTTTACCTGTATATGACAAGAGCCATCCTGTGTGCTAGAGGTATAAATTTTACCTTTATAAGACAAGAACCATCCTGTGTGCTAGAGGTATCGATTTTACCTGTATAAGACATTAGCCATCCTGTGTGCTAGAGGTATCGATTTTACCTGTATAAGACATGAGCCATCCTGTGTACTAGAGGTATCGATTTTACCAGTATAAGACATGAGCCATCCTGTGTACTAGAGGTATCGATTTTACCTGTATAAGACATGAGCCATCCTGTGTGCTAGGGGTATCGATTTTACCTCTTTAAGACATGAGCAATCCTGTGTGCTAGAGGTATCGATTTTACCTGTATAAGACATAAGCCATCATGTGTGCTAGAGGTATCGATTTTACCTGTATAAGACATGAGCCATCCTGTGTGCTAGAGGTATCGATTTTACCTGTATAAGAGATGAGCCATCCTGTGTGCTATTGGTATCGATTTTACCTGTATAAGACATGAGCCATCCTGTGTGCTAGGGGTATCGAGTTTACCTGTATAAGACATGAACCATCCTGTGTGCTAGAGGTATCGATTTTACCTGTATAAGACATGAGCCATCCTGTGTGCTAGAGGTGTCGATTTTACCTGTATAATACATGAGCCATCCTGTGTGCTAGAGGTATCGATTTTACCTGTATAAGACATGAGCCATCCTGTGTGCTAGGGGTATCGATTTTACCTGTATATGACAAGAGCCATCCTGTGTGCTAGAGGTATAAATTTTACCTTTATAAGACAAGAACCATCCTGTGTGCTAGAGGTATCGATTTTACCTGTATAAGACATTAGCCATCCTGTGTGCTAGAGGTATCGATTTTACCTGTATAAGACATGAGCCATCCTGTGTACTAGAGGTATCGATTTTACCAGTATAAGACATGAGCCATCCTGTGTACTAGAGGTATCGATTTTACCTGTATAAGACATGAGCCATCCTGTGTGCTAGGGGTATCGATTTTACCTCTTTAAGACATGAGCAATCCTGTGTGCTAGAGGTATCGATTTTACCTGTATAAGACATAAGCCATCATGTGTGCTAGAGGTATCGATTTTACCTGTATAAGACATGAGCCATCCTGTGTGCTAGAGGTATCGATTTTACCTGTATAAGAGATGAGCCATCCTGTGGGCTAGTGCTATCGATTTTACCTGTATAAGACATGAGCCATCCTGTGTACTAGGGGTATCGAGTTTACCTGTATAAGACATGAGCCATCCTGTGTGCTAGAGGTATCGATTTTACCTGTATAAGACATGAGCCATCCTGTGTGCTAGAGGTGTCGATTTTAACTGTATAAGACATGAGCCATCCTGTGTGCTAGAGGTATCGATTTTACCTGTATAAGACAAGAGCCATCCTGTGTGCTAAAGGTATCGTTTTCACCTGTATAAGACATGAGCCCTCCTGTGTGCTAGAGGTATAAATTTTACCTGTATAACACATGAACCATCCTGTGTGCTAGAGGTATCGATTTTACTTGTATAAGACATGAGCCATCCTGTGTGCTAGAGGTATCGATTTTACCTGTATAAGACATGTGCCATCCTGTGTACTAGAGGTGTCGATTTTACCTGTATAAGACATGAGCCATCCTGTGTATTAGAGGTATCGATTTTACCAGTATAAGACATGAGTCATCCTGTGTACTAGAGGTATTGATTTTACCTGTATAAGACATGAGCCATCCTGTGTGCTAGGGGTATCGATTTTACCTCTTTAAGACATGAGCAATCCTGTGTGCTAGAGGTATCGATTTTACCTGTATAAGACATGAGCCATCCTGTGTGCTAGAGGTATCGATTTTACCTGTATAAGACATGAGCCATCCTGTCTGCTAGAGGTATCGATTTTACCTGTATAAGAGATGAGCCATCCTGTGTGCTAGTGGTATCGATTTTACCTGTATAAGACATGAGCCATCCTGTGTGCTAGGGGTATCGATTTTACCTGTATAAGACATGACCCATCCTGTGTGCTAGAGGTGTCGATTTTACCTGTATAAGACATGAGCCGTCCTGTGTGCTAGAAGTATCGATTTTACCTGTATAAAACATGAGCCATCCTGTGTGCTAGGGGTATCGATTTTACCTGTATAAGACAAGAGCCATCCTGTGTGCTAGAGGTATTGTTTTTACCTGTATAAGACATGAGCCATCCTGTGTGCTAGAGGTATAAATTTTACCTGTATAAGACATGAACCATCCTCTGTGCTAGAGGTATCGATTTTACCTGTATAAGACATTAGCCATCATGTGTGCTAGAAGTATCGATTTTACCGGTATAAGACATGAGCCATCCTTTGTGCTAGAGGTATCGATTTTACCTGTATAAGACATGAGCCATCCTGTGTACAAGAGGTATCGATTTTACCTGTATAAAACATGAGCCATCCTGTGTGCTAGAGGTATCGATTTTACCTGTATAAGACAGAGCCATCATGTGAGCTAGAGGTATCGATTTTACCTGTATAAGACATGAGCCATCCTGTGCGCTAGAGGTGTCGATTTTACCTGTATAAGACATGAGCCATCGTGTGTGCTAGAGGTATCTATTTTACCTGTATAAGACATGAATCATCGTGTGTGCTAAAGGTATGGATTTTACCTGTATAAGACATGAGCCATCCTGTGTGCTAGAGGTATCAATTTTACCTGTATAAGACGAGCCATCGTGTGTGCTAGAGGTATCGATTTTACCTGTATAAGACATGAGCCATCCTGTGTGCTAGAGGTATCGATTTTACCTGTATAAGACATGAGCCATTCTGTGTGCTAGAGGTATCGATTTTACCTGTACAAGACATGAGCCATCCTGTGTGCTAGTGGTATCGATTTTACCTGTATAAGACATGAGCCATCCTGTGTGCTAGAGGTATCGATTTTACCTGTATAAGAAATGAGCCATCCTGTGTGCTAGAAGTATCGATTTTACCTGTATAAAACATGAGCCATCCTGTGTGCTAGAGGTATCGATTTTACCTGTATAAGACATGAGCCATCCTGTGTGCTAGAGGTATCGATTTTACCTGCATAAGACATGAGCCATCCTGTGTGCTAGAGGTATCGATTTTACCTGTATAAGACATGAGCCATTCTGTGTGCTAGAGGTGTCGATTTTACCTGTATAAGACATGTGCCATCGTGTGTGCTAGAGGTATCCATTTTAACTGCATAAGACATGAGCCATCGTGTGTGCTAGAGGTATCGATTTTACCTGTATAAGACATGAGCCATCCTGTGTGCTAGAGATATCGATTTTACCTGTATAAGACATGAGCCATCCTGTGTGCTAGAGGTATGGATTTTACCTGTATAAGACATGAGCCATCCTGTGTACTAGAGGTATCGATTTTACCAGTATAAGACATGAGTCATCCTGTGTACTAGAGGTATTGATTTTACCTGTATAAGACATGAGCCATCCTGTGTGCTAGGGGTATCGATTTTACCTCTTTAAGACATGAGCAATCCTGTGTGCTAGAGGTATCGATTTTACCTGTATAAGACATGAGCCATCCTGTGTGCTAGAGGTATCGATTTTTACCTGTATAAGACATGAGCCATCCTGTCTGCTAGAGGTATCGATTTTACCTGTATAAGAGATGAGCCATCCTGTGTGCTAGTGGTATCGATTTTACCGGTATAAGACATGAGCCATCCTGTGTGCTAGGGGTATCGATTTTACCTGTATAAGACATGACCGATCCTGTGTGCTAGAGGTGTCGATTTTACCTGTATAAGACATGAGCCGTCCTGTGTTCTAGAGGTATCGATTTTACCTGTATAAGACATGAGCCATCCTGTGTGCTAGGGGTATCGATTTTACCTGTATAAGACAAGAGCCATCCTGTGTGCTAGAGGTATCGTTTTTACCTGTATAAGACATGAGCCATCCTTTGTGCTAGAGGTATCGATTTTACCTGTATAAGACATGAGCCATCCTGTGTACTAGAGGTATCGATTTTACCTGTATAAAACATGAGCCATCCTGTGTGCTAGAGGTATCGATTTTACCTGTATAAGACAGAGCCATCATGTGAGCTAGAGGTATCGATTTTACCTGTATAAGACATGAGCCATCCTGTGCGCTAGAGGTGTCGATTTTACCTGTATAAGACATGAGCCATCGTGTGTGCTAGAGGTATCTATTTTACCTGTATAAGACATGAGTCATCGTGTGTGCTAAAGGTATGGATTTTACCTGTATAAGACATGAGCCATCCTGTGTGCTAGAGGTATCAATTTTACCTGTATAAGACGAGCCATCGTGTGTGCTAGAGGTATCGATTTTACCTGTATAAGACATGAGCCATCCTGTGTGCTAGAGATATCGATTTTACCTGTATAAGACATGAGCCATCCTGTGTGCTAGAGGTATGGATTTTACCTGTATAAGACATGAGCCATCCTGTGTACTAGAGGTATCGATTTTACCAGTATAAGACATGAGTCATCCTGTGTACTAGAGGTATTGATTTTACCTGTATAAGACATGAGCCATCCTGTGTGCTAGGGGTATCGATTTTACCTCTTTAAGATATGAGCAATCCTGTGTGCTAGAGGTATCGATTTTACCTGTATAAGACATGAGCCATCCTGTGTGCTAGAGGTATCGATTTTACCTGTATAAGACATGAGCCATCCTGTCTGCTAGAGGTATCGATTTTACCTGTATAAGAGATGAGCCATCCTGTGTGCTAGTGGTATCGATTTTACCTGTATAAGACATGAGCCATCCTGTGTGCTAGGGGTATCGATTTTACCTGTATAAGACATGACCCATCCTGTGTGCTAGAGGTGTCGATTTTACCTGTATAAGACATGAGCCGTCCTGTGTGCTAGAGGTATCGATTTTACCTGTATAAGACATGAGCCATCCTGTGTGCTAGGGGTATCGATTTTACCTGTATAAGACAAGAGCCATCCTGTGTGCTAGAGGTATCGTTTTTACCTGTATAAGACATGAGCCATCCTGTGTGCTAGAGGTATAAATTTTACCTGTATAAGACATGAACCATCCTCTGTGCTAGAGGTATCGATTTTACCTGTATAAGACATTAGCCATCATGTGTGCTAGAAGTATCGATTTTACCTGTATAAGACATGAGCCATCCTTTGTGCTAGAGGTATCGATTTTACCTGTATAAGACATGAGCCATCCTGTGTACTAGAGGTATCGATTTTACCTGTATAAAACATGAGCCATCCTGTGTGCTAGAGGTGTCGATTTTACCTGTATAAGACAGAATCATCATGTGTGCTAGAGGTATCGATTTTACCTGTATAAGACATGAGCCATCCTGTGCGCTAGAGGTGTCGATTTTACCTGTATAAGACATGAGCCATCGTGTGTGCTAGAGGTATCTATTTTACCTGTATAAGACATGAGTCATCGTGTGTGCTAAAGGTATGGATTTTACCTGTATAAGACATGAGCCTTCCTGTGTGCTAGAGGTATCAATTTTACCTGTATAAGACGAGCCATCGTGTGTGCTAGAGGTATCGATTTTACCTGTATAAGACATGAGCCATCCTGTGTGCTAGAGGTATCGATTTTACCTGTACAAGACATGAGCCATCCTGTGTGCTAGTGGTATCGATTTTACCTGTATAAGACATGAGCCATCCTGTGTGCTAGAGGTATCGATTTTACCTGTATAAGAAATGAGCCATCCTGTGTGCTAGAAGTATCGATTTTACCTGTATAAAACATGAGCCATCCTGTGTGCTAGAGGTATCGATTTTACCTGTATAAGACATGAGCCATCCTGTGTGCTAGAGGTATCGATTTTACCTGCATAAGACATGAGCCATCCTGTGTGCTAGAGGTATCGATTTTACCTGTATAAGACATGAGCCATCCTGTGTGCTAGAGGTGTCGATTTTACCTGTATAAGACATGTGCCATCGTGTGTGCTAGAGGTATCCATTTTAACTGCATAAGACATGAGCCATCGTGTGTGCTAGAGGTATCGATTTTACCTGTATAAGACATGAGCCATCCTGTGTGCTAGAGATATCGATTTTACCTGTATAAGACATGAGCCATCCTGTGTGCTAGAGGTATGGATTTTACCTGTATAAGACATGAGTAATCCTGTGTGCTAGAGGTATCGATTTTACCTATATAAGACATGAGCCATCCTGTGTGATAGAGATATCGATTTTACCTGTATAAGACATGAGCCATCCTGTGTGCTAGAGGTATCGATTTTACCTGTATAAGACGAGCCATCGTGTGTGCTAGAGGTATCGATTTTACCTGTATAAGACATGAGCCATCCTGTGTGCTAGAGGTATCGATTTTACATGTATAAGACGAACCATCCTGTTTGCTAGAGGTATCGATTTTACCTGTATAAGACATGAGCCATCCTGTGTGCTAGAGGTATCGATTTTACCTGTACAAGACATGAGCCATCCTGTGTACTAGAGGTATCGATTTTACCTGTATAAGACATGAGCCATCCTGTGTGCTAGAGGTATCGATTTTACCTGTAAAAGATATGAGCCATCCTGTGTGCTAGAGATATCGATTTTACCTGTATAAGACATGAGCCATCCTGTGTGCTAGTGGTGTCGATTTTATCTGTATAAGACATGAGCCATCCTGTGTGCTACAGGTATCGGTTTTACCTGTATAAGAAATGAGCCATCCTGTGTGCTAGAAGTATCGATTTTACCTGTATAAAACATGAGCCATCCTGTGTGCTAGAGGTGTCGATTTTACCTGTATAAGACGAGCCATCCTGTTTGCTAGAGGTATCGATTTTACCTGTATAAGACATGAGCCATCCTGTGTGCTAGAGGTATCGATTTTACCTGTACAAGACATGAGCCATCCTGTGTGCTAGAGGTATAGATTTTACCTGTATAAGACATGAGCCATCATGTGTGCTAGAGGTATCGATTTTACCTCTAAAAGATATGAGCCATCCTGTGTGCTAGAAGTATCGATTTTACCTGTATAAGACATGAGCCATCCTGTGTGCTAGTGGTATCGATTTTACCTGTATAAGACATGAGCCATCCTGTGTGCTAGTGGTATCGGTTTTACCTGTATAAGAAATGAACCATTCTGTGTGCTAGAAGTATCGATTTTACCTGTATAAAACATGAGCCATCCTGTGTGCTAGAGGTATCAATTTTACCTGTATAAGACATGAGCCATCCTGTGTGCTAGAGGTATCGATTTTACTTGCATAAGAAATGAGCCATCCTGTGTGCTAGAGGTATCGATTTTACCTGTATAAGACATGAGCCATCCTGTGTGCTAGAGGTATCGATTTTACCTGTATAAGACATGAGCCATCCTGTGTGCTAGAGGTATCGATTTTACCTGTATAAGACATGAGTAATCCTGTGTGCTAGGGGTATCGATTTTACCTGTATAAGACATGAGCCATCCTGTGTGCTAGGGGTATCGATTTTACCTGTATAAGACATGAGCTATCCTGTGTGCTAGAAGTGTCGATTTTACCTGTATAAAACATGAGCCATCCTGTGTGCTAGAGGTATCGATTTTACCTGTATAAGACATGAGCCATCCTGTTTACTAGAGGTATCGATTTTACCTGTATAAGACATGAGCCATCCTGTGTGCTAGAGGTATCGATTTTACCTGTATAAGACATGAGCCATTCTGTGTGCTAGAGGTATCGATTTTAACTGTATAAGACATGAGCCATCCTGTGTGCTAGAGGTATCGATTTTACCTGTATAAGACATGAGCCATCCTGTGTACTAGAGGTATCGATTTTACCTGTATAAAACATGAGCCATCCTGTGTGCTAGAGGTATCGATTTTACCTGTATAAGACATGAGCCATCCTGTGTGTTAGAGGTATCGATTTTACCTGTATAAGACATGAGCCATCCTGTGTGCTAGAGGTATCGATTTTACCTGTATAAGACATGAGCCATCCTGTGCGCTAGAGGTGTCGGTTTTACCTGTATAAGACATGATCCATTCTGTGTGCTAGGGGTATCGATTTTACCTGTATAAGACATGAGCCATCCTGTGTGCTAGGGGTATCGATTTTACCTGTATAAGATATGACCCATCCTGTGTGCTAGGGGTATCGATTTTACCTGTATAAGACATGAGCCATCCTGTGTGCTAGAGGTGTCGATTTTACCAGTATAAGACATGAGCCATCCTGTGTGCTAGAGGTATCGACTTTACCTGTATAAGACATGAGCCATCCTGTTTGCTAGAGGTATCGATTTTAACTGTATAAGACATGAGCCATCCTGTGTGCTAGAGGTATCGATTTTACCTGTATAAGACATGAGCCATCCTGTGTGCTAGAGGTATCGATTTTACCTGTATAAGACATGAGCCATCCTGTGTGCTAGAGGTATCGATCTTACCTGTATAAAATATGAGCCATCCTGTGTACTAGAGGTATCGATTTTACCTGTATAAGACATGAGCCATCCTGTGTGTTAGAGGTATCGATTTTACCTGTATAAGAAATGAGCCATCCTGTTTGCTAGAGGTATCGATTTTACCTGTATAAGACATGAGCCATCCTGTGTGCTAGAGGTATCGATTTTACCTGTATAAGACATGAGCCATCCTGTGTGCTAGAGGTATCTATTTTACCTGTATAAGACATGAGTCATCGTGTGTGCTAGAGGTATGGATTTTACCTGTGTAAGACATGAGCCATCCTGTGTGCTAGAGGTATCGATTTTACCTGTATAAGACGAGCCATCGTGTGTGCTAGAGGTATCGATTTTACCTCTATAAGACATGAGCCATCCTGTGTGCTAGAGGTATCGATTTTACCTGTATAAGACGAGCCATCCTGTTTGCTAGAGGTATCGATTTTACCTGTATAAGACATGAGCCATCCTGTGTGCTAGAGGTATCGATTTTACCTGTACAAGACATGAGCCATCCTGTGTGCTAGAGGTATAGATTTTACCTGTATAAGACATGAGCCATCCTGTGTGCTAGAGGTATCGATTTTACCTGTAAAAGATATGAGCCATCCTGTGTGCTAGAGGTATCGATTTTACCTGTATAAGACATGAGCCATCCTGTGTGCTAGTGGTATCGATTTTACCTGTATAAGACATGAGCCATCCTGTGTGCTAGAGGTATCGGTTTTACCTGTATAAGAAATGAGCCATCCTGTGTGCTAGAAGTATCGATTTTACCTGTATAAAACATGAGCCATCCTGTGTGCTAGAGGTATCGATTTTACCTGTATAAGACATGAGCCATCCTGTGTGCTAGAGGTATCGATTTTACCTGCATAAGACATGAGCCATCCTGTGTGCTAGAGGTATCGATTTTACCTGTATAAGACATGAGCCATCCTGTGTGCTAGAGGTATCGATTTTACCTGTATAAGACATGAGCCATCCTGTGTGGTAGAGGTATCGATTTTACCTGTATAAGACATGAGTAATCCTGTGTGCTAAAGGTGTCGATTTTATCTGTATAAGACATGAGCCATCCTGTGTGCTAGGGGTATCGATTTTACCTGTATAAGACATGAGCCATCCTGTGTGCTAGGGGTATCGATTTTACCTGTATAAGATATGACCCATCCTGTGTGCTAGGGGTATCGATTTTACCTTATAAGACATGAGCCATCCTGTGTGCTAGGGGTATCGATTTTACCTGTATAAGACATGAGCTATCCTGTGTGCTAGAGGTGTCGATTTTACCTGTATAAAACATGAGCCATCCTGTGTGCTAGAGGTATCGATTTTACCTGTATATGACATGAGCCATCCTGTTTGCTAGAGGTATCGATTTTACCTGTATAAGACATGAGCCATCCTGTGTGCTTGAGGTATCGATTTTACCTGTACAAGACATGAGCCATCCTGTGTGCTAGAGGTATCGATTTTACCTGTATAAGACATGAGCCATTCTGTGTGCTAGAGGTATCGATTTTAACTGTATAAGACATGAGCCATCCTGTGTGCTAGAGGTATCGATTTTACCTGTATAAGACATGAGCCATCCTGTGTACTAGAGGTATCGATTTTACCTGTATAAAACATGAGCCATCCTGTGTGCTAGAGGTATCGATTTTACCTGTATAAGAAATGAGCCATCCTGTGTTTTAGAGGTATCGATTTTACCTGTATAAGACATGAGCCATCCTGTGTGCTAGAGGTATCGATTTTACCTGTATAAGACATGAGCCATCCTGTGCGCTAGAGGTGTCGGTTTTACCTGTATAAGACATGATCCATTCTGTGTGCTAGGGGTATCGATTTTACCTGTATAAGACATGAGCCATCCTGTGTGCTAGGGGTATCGATTTTACCTGTATAAGATATGACCCATCCTGTGTGCTAGGGGTATCGATTTTACCTGAATAAGACATGACCCATCCTGTGTGCTAGGGGTATCGATTTTACCTGTATAAGACATGAGCCATCCTGTGTGCTAGAGGTGTCGATTTTACCTGTATAAGACATGAGCCATCCTGTGTGCTAGAGGTATCGATTTTACCTGTATAAGACATCAGCCATCCTGTTTGCTAGAGGTATCGATTTTAACTGTATAAGACATGAGCCATCCTGTGTGCTTGAGGTATCGATTTTACCTGTATAAGACATGAGCCATTCTGTGTGCTAGAGGTATCGATTTTACCTGTAAAAGATATGAGCCATCCTGTGTGCTAGAGGTATCGATTTTACCTGTATAAGACATGAGCCATCCTGTGTGCTAGAGGTATCGATTTTACCTGTATAAGACATGAGCCATCCTGTGTACTAGAGGTATCGATTTTACCTGTATAAAATATGAGCCATCCTGTGTGCTAGAGGTATCGATTTTACCTGTATAAGACATGAGCCATCCTGTGTGTTAGAGGTATCGATTTTACCTGTATACGACATGAGGCATCCTGTGTGCTAGAGGTATCGATTTTACCTGTATAAGACATGAGCCATCCTGTGTGCTAGAGGTGTCGATTTTACCTGTTTAAGACATAAGCCATCGTGTGTGCTAGAGGTATCTATTTTACCTGTATAAGACATGAGTCATCGTGTGTGCTAGAGGTATGGATTTTACCTGTATAAGACATGAGCCATCCTGTGTGTTAGAGGTATCGATTTTACCTGTATAAGACGAGCCATCGTGTGTGCTAGAGGTATCGATTTTACCTGTATAAGACATGAGCCATCCTGTGTGCTAGAGGTATCGATTTTACCTGTATAAGACGAGCCATCCTGTGTGCTAGAGGTGTCGATTTTACCTGCTTAAGACATAAGCCATCGCGTGTGCTAGAGGTATCTATTTTACCTGTACAAGACATGAGCCATCCTGTGTGCTAGAGGTATCGATTTTGCCTGTATGACATGAGCCATCCTGTGTGCTAGAGGTATCGATTTTACCTGTAAAAGATATGAGCCATCCTGTGTGCTAGAGGTATCGATTTTACCTGTATAAGACATGAGCCATCCTGTGTGCTAGAGGTATCGATTTTACCTGTATAAGAAATGAGCCATCCTGTGTGCTAGAAGTATCGATTTTACCTGTATAAAACATGAGCCATCCTGTGTGCTAGAGGTATCGATTTTACCTGTATAAGACATGAGTAATCCTGTGTGCTAGAGGTATCGATTTTACCTGTATAAAACATGAGCCATCCTGTGTGCTAGAGGTGTCGATTTTACCTCTATAAGACATGAGCCATCCTGTGTGTTAGAGGTATCGAATTTACCTGTATAAGACATGAGTAATCCTGTGTGCTAGATGTATCGCTTTTAACTATATAAGACATGAGCCATCATGTGTGCTAGAGGTATCGATTTTAACTGTATAAGACATGAGCCATCCTGTGTGCTAGAGGCATTGATTTTACCTGAATAAGACATGAGCCATCCTGTGTGCTAGAGATATCGATTTTACCTGTATAAGACATCAGCCATCCTGTGTGCTAGGGGTATCGATTTTACCTGTATAAGACATGAGCCATCCTATGTGCTAGGGGTATCGATTTTACCTGTATAAGATATGACCCTTCCTGTGTGCTAGGGGTATCAATTTTACCTGTATAAGATATGACCCTTCCTGTGTGTTAGGGGTATCGATTTTACCTGTATAAGACATGAGCCATCCTGTGTGCTAGGGGTATCGATTTTACCTGTATAAGACATGAGCCATCCTGTGTGCTAGAGGTATCGATTTTACCTGTATAAGACATGAGCCATCCTGTTTGCTAGAGGTATCGATTTTACCTGTATAAGACATGAGCCATCCTGTGTGCTTGAGGTCTCGATTTTACCTGTACAAGACATGAGCCATCCTGTGTGCTAGAGGTATCGATTTTACCTGTATAAGACATGAGCCATTCTGTGTGCTAGAGGTATCGATTTTACCTGTAAAAGATATGAGCCATCCTGTGTGCTAGAGGTATCGATTTTACCTGTATAAGACATGAGCCATCCTGTGTGCTAGAGGTATCGATTTTACCTGTATAAGACATGAGCCATCCTGTGTACTAGAGGTATCGATTTTACCTGTATAAAACATGAGCCATCCTGTGTGCTAGAGGTATCGATTTTACCTGTATAAGACATGAGCCATCCTGTGTGCTAGAGGTATCGATTTTACCTGTATAAGACATGAGCCATCCTGTGTGCTAGAGGTATCGATTTTACCTGTATAAGACATGAGCCATCCTGTGCGCTAGAGGTGTCGATTTTACCTGTATAAGACATGAGCCATCCTGTGTGCTAGAGGTATCGATTTTACCTGTATAAGACATGAGCCATTCTGTGTGCTAGGGGTATCGATTTTACCTGTATAAGACATGAGCCATCCTGTGTGCTAGAGGTATCGATTTTACCTGTATAAGATATGACCATCCTGTGTGCTAGGGGTATCGATTTTACCTGTATAAGACATGAGCCATCCTGTGTGCTAGAGGTATCGATTTTACCTGTACAAGACATGAGCCATCCTGTGTGCTAGAGGTATCGATTTTGCCTGTATAAGACATGAGCCATCCTGTGTGCTAGAGGTATCGATTTTACCTGTAAAAGATATGAGCCATCCTGTGTGCTAGAGGTATCGATTTTACCTGTATAAGACATGAGCCATCCTGTGTGCTAGTGGTATTGATTTTACCTGTATAAGACATGAGCCATCCTGTGTGCTAGAGGTATCGATTTTACCTGTATAAGAAATGAGCCATCCTGTGTGCTAGAAGTATCGATTTTACCTGTATAAAACATGAGCCATCCTGTGTGCTAGAGTTATGGATTTTACCTGTATAAGACATGAGTAATCCTGTGTGCTAGAGGTATCGATTTTACCTGTATAAAACATGAGCCATCCTATGTGCTAGAGGTGTCGATTTTACCTGTATAAGACATGAGCCATCCTGTGTGTTAGAGGTATCGATTTTACCTGTATAAGACATGAGCCATCCTGTGTGCTAGAGGTATCGATTTTACCTGTATAAGACATGAGCCATCCTGTGCGCATAAGACATGAGCCATCCTGTGTGCTAGAGGTATCGATTTTACCTGTATAAGACATGAGCCATCCTGTTTGCTAGAGGTATCGATTTTACCTGTATAAGACATGAGCCATCCTGTGTGCTTGAGGTGTCGATTTTACCTGTTCAAGACATGAGCCATCCTGTGTGCTAGAGGTATCGATTTTACCTGTAAAAGACATGAGCCATCCTGTGTGCTAGAGGTATCGATTTTACCTGTATAAGACATGAGCCATCCTGTGTACTAGAGGTATCGATTTTACCTGTATAAAACATGAGCCATCCTGTGTGCTAGAGGTATCGATTTTACCTGTATAAGACATGAGCCATCCTGTGTGTTAGAGGTATCGATTTTACCTGTATAAGACATGAGCCATCCTGTGTGCTAGAGGTATCGATTTTACCTGTATAAGACATGAGCCATCCTGTGCGCTAGAGGTGTCGATTTTACCTGTATAAGACATGAGCCATTCTGTGTGCTAGAGGTATCGATTTTACCTGTATAAGACATGAGTAATCCTGTGTGCTAGATGTATCGATTTTACCTATATAAGACATGAGCCATCCTGTGTGCTAGAGGTATCGATTTTAACTGTATAAGACATGAGCCATCCTGTGTGCTAGAGGCATCGATTTTACCTGAATAAGACATGAGCCATCCTGTGTGCTAGAGATATCGATTTTACCTGTATAAGACATGAGCCATCCTGTGTGCTAGGGGTATCGATTTTACCTGTATAAGACATGAGCCATCCTGTGTGCTAGGGGTATCGATTTTACCTGTATGAGATATGACCCTTCCTGTGTGCTAGGGGTATCGATTTTACCTGTATAAGACATGAGCCATCCTGTGTGCTAGGGGTATCGATTTTACCTGTATAAGACATGAGCCATCCTGTGTGCTAGAGGTGTCGATTTTACCTGTATAAGACATGAGCCATCCTGTGTGCTAGAGGTATCGATTTTACCTGTATAAGACATGAGCCATCCTGTTTGCTAGAGGTATCGATTTTACCTGTATAAGACATGAGCCATCCTGTGTGCTTGAGGTGTCGATTTTACCTGTTCAAGACATGAGCCATCCTGTGTGCTAGAGGTATCGATTTTACCTGTATAAGACATGAGCCATTCTGTGTGCTAGAGGTATCGATTTTACCTGTAAAAGACATGAGCCATCCTGTGTGCTAGAGGTATCGATTTTACCTGTATAAGACATGAGCCATCCTGTGTACTAGAGGTATCGATTTTACCTGTATAAAACATGAGCCATCCTGTGTGCTAGAGGTATCGATTTTACCTGTATAAGACATGAGCCATCCTGTGTGCTAGAGGTATCGATTTTACCTGTATAAGACATGAGCCATCCTGTGTGCTAGAGGTATCGATTTTACCTGTATAAGACATGAGCCATCCTGTGCGCTAGAGGTGTCGATTTTACCTGTATAAGACATGAGCCATCCTGTGTGCTAGAGGTATCGATTTTACCTGTATAAGACATGAGCCATTCTGTGTGCTAGGGGTATCGATTTTACCTGTATAAGACATGAGCCATCCTGTGTGCTAGAGGTATCGATTTTACCTGTATAAGACATGAGCCATCCTGTGTACTAGAGGTATCGATTTTACCTGTATAAAACATGAGCCATCCTGTGTGCTAGAGGTGTCGATTTTACCTGTATAAGACATGAGCCATCCTGTGTGCTAGAGGTATCGATTTTACCTGTATAAGACATGAGTAATCCTGTGTGCTAGATGTATCGATTTTACCTATATAAGACATGAGCCATTCTGTGTGCTAGAGGTATCGATTTTAACTTTATAAGACATGAGCCATCCTGTGTGCTAGAGGCATCGATTTTACCTGAATAAGACATGAGCCATCCTGTGTGCTAGAGATATCGATTTTACCTGTATAAGACATGAGCCATCCTGTGTGCTAGGGGTATCGATTTTACCTGTATAAGACATGAGCCATCCTGTGTGCTAGGGGTATCGATTTTACCTATATGAGATATGACCCTTCCTGTGTGCTAGGGGTATCGATTTTACCTGTATAAGACATGAGCCATCCTGTGTGCTAGGGGTATCGATTTTACCTGTATAAGACATGAGCCATCCTGTGTGCTAGAGGTGTCGATTTTACCTGTATAAGACATGAGCCATCCTGTGTGCTAGAGGTATCGATTTTACCTGTATAAGACATGAGCCATCCTGTTTGCTAGAGGTATCGATTTTACCTGTATAAGACATGAGCCATCCTGTGTGCTTGAGGTGTCGATTTTACCTGTTCAAGACATGAGCCATCCTGTGTGCTAGAGGTATCGATTTTACCTGTAAAAGACATGAGCCATCCTGTGTGCTAGAGGTATCGATTTTACCTGTATAAGACATGAGCCATCCTGTGTACTAGAGGTATCGATTTTACCTGTATAAAACATGAGCCATCCTGTGTGCTAGAGGTATCGATTTTACCTGTATAAGACATGAGCCATCCTGTGTGTTAGAGGTATCGATTTTACCTGTATAAGACATGAGCCATCCTGTGTGCTAGAGGTATCGATTTTACCTGTATAAGACATGAGCCATCCTGTGCGCTAGAGGTGTCGATTTTACCTGTATAAGACATGAGCCATCCTGTGTGCTAGAGGTATCGATTTTACCTGTATAAGACATGAGTAATCCTGTGTGCTAGATGTATCGATTTTACCTATATAAGACATGAGCCATCCTGTGTGCTAGAGGTATCGATTTTAACTGTATAAGACATGAGCCATCCTGTGTGCTAGAGGCATCGATTTTACCTGAATAAGACATGAGCCATCCTGTGTGCTAGAGATATCGATTTTACCTGTATAATACATGAGCCATCCTGTGTGCTAGGGGTATCGATTTTACCTGTATAAGACATGAGCCATCCTGTGTGCTAGGGGTATCGATTTTACCTGTATGAGATATGACCCTTCCTGTGTGCTAGGGGTATCGATTTTACCTGTATAAGACATGAGCCATCCTGTGTGCTAGGGGTATCGATTTTACCTGTATAAGACATGAGCCATCCTGTGTGCTAGCGGTGTCGATTTTACCTGTATAAGACATGAGCCATCCTGTGTGCTAGAGGTATCGATTTTACCTGTATAAGACATGAGCCATCCTGTTTGCTAGAGGTATCGATTTTACCTGTATAAGACATGAGCCATCCTGTGTGCTTGAGGTGTCGATTTTACCTGTTCAAGACATGAGCCATCCTGTGTGCTAGAGGTATCGATTTTACCTGTATAAGACATGAGCCATTCTGTGTGCTAGAGGTATCGATTTTACCTGTAAAAGACATGAGCCATCCTGTGTGCTAGAGGTATCGATTTTACCTGTATAAGACATGAGCCATCCTGTGTACTAGAGGTATCGATTTTACCTGTATAAAACATGAGCCATCCTGTGTGCTAGAGGTATCGATTTTACCTGTATAAGACATGAGCCATCCTGTGTGCTAGAGGTATCGATTTTACCTGTATAAGACATGAGCCATTCTGTGTGCTAGGGGTATCGATTTTACCTGTATAAGACATGAGCCATCCTGTGTGCTAGGGGTATCGATTTTACCTGTATAAGATATGACCCATCCTGTGTGCTAGGGGTATCGATTTTACCTGTATAAGACATGAGCCATCCTGTGTACTAGAGGTAACGATTTTACCAGTATAAGACATGAGTCATCCTGTGTACTAGAGGTATTGATTTTACCTGTATAAGACATGAGCCATCCTGTGTGCTAGGGGTATCGATTTTACCTCTTTAAGACATGAGCAATCCTGTGTGCTAGAGGTATCGATTTTGCCTGTATAAGACATGAGCCATCCTGTGTGCTAGAGGTATCGATTTTACCTGTATAAGACATGAGCCATCCTGTCTGCTAGAGGTATCGATTTTACCTGTATAAGAGATGAGCCATCCTGTGTGCTAGTGGTATCGATTTTACCTGTATAAGACATGAGCCATCCTGTGTGCTAGGGGTATCGAGTTTACCTGTATAAGACATGAACCATCCTGCGTGCTAGAGGTATCGATTTTACCTGTATAAGACATGAGCCATCCTGTGTGCTAGGGGTATCGATTTTACCTGTATAAGACATGAGCCATCCTGTGTGCTAGAGGTGTCGATTTTACCTGTATAAGACATGAGCCATCCTGTGTGCTAGAGGTATCGATTTTACCTGTATAAGACATGAGCCATCCTGTGTGCTAGGGGTATCGATTTTACCTGTATAAGACAAGAGCCATCCTGTGTGCTAGAGGTATCGTTTTTACCTGTATAAGACATGAGCCATCCTGTGTGCTAGAGGTATAAATTTTACCTGTATAAGACATGAACCATCCTGTGTGCTAGAGGTATCGATTTTACCTGTATAAGACATTAGCCATCGTGTGTGCTAGAGGTATCGATTTAACTTTTTAAGACATGAGCCATCCTGTGTGCTAGAGGTATCGATTTTACCTGTATAAGACATGAGCCATTCTGTGTGCTAGAGGTATCGATTTTACCTGTATAAGACATGAGCCATCCTGTGTGCTAGAGGTATCGATTTTACCTGTATAAGAAATGAGCCATCCTGTGTGCTAGAAGTATCGATTTTACCTGTATAAAACATGAGCCATCCTGTGTGCTAGAGGTATGGATTTTACCTGTATAAGACATGAGTAATCCTGTGTGCTATAGGTATCGATTTTACCTGTATAAAACATGAGCCATCCTGTGTGCTAGAGGTGTCGATTTTACCTGTATAAGACATGAGCCATCCTATGTGCTAGAGGTATCGATTTTACCTGTATAAGACATGAGTAATCCTGTGTGCTAGATGTATCGATTTTACCTATATAAGACATGAGCCATCCTGTGTGCTAGAGGTATCGATTTTAACTGTATAAGACATGAGCCATCCTGTGTGCTAGAGGCATCGATTTTACCTGAATAAGACATGAGCCATCCTGTGTGTTAGAGATATCGATTTTACCTGTATAAGACATGAGCCATCCTGTGTGCTAGGGGTATCGATTTTACCTGTATAAGACAAGAGCCATCCTGTGTGCTAGGGGTATCGATTTTACCTGTATAAGATATGACCCTTCCTGTGTGCTAGAGGTATCGATTTTACCTGTATAAGACATGAGCCATCCTGTGTGCAAGGGGTATCGATTTTACCTGTATAAGACATGAGCCATCCTGTGTGCTAGAGGTGTCGATTTTACCTGTATAAGACATGAGCCATCCTGTGTGCTAGAGGTATCGATTTTACCTGTATAAGACATGAGCCATCCTGTTTGCTAGAGGTATCGATTTTACCTGTATAAGACATGAGCCATCCTGTGTGCTTGATGTGTCGATTTTACCTGTTCAAGACATGAGCCATCCTGTGTGCTAGAGGTATCGATTTTACCTGTATAAGACATGAGCCATTCTGTGTGCTAGAGGTATCGATTTTACCTGTAAAAGATATGAGCCATCCTGTGTGCTAGAGGTATCGATTTTACCTGTATAAGACATGAGCCATCCTGTGTGCTAGAGGTATCGATTTTACCTGTATAAGACATGAGCCATCCTGTGTACTAGAGGTATCGATTTTACCTGTATAAAACATGAACCATCCTGTGTACTAGAGGTATCGATTTTACCTCTATAAGACATGAGCCATCCTGTGTGCTAGAGGTATCGATTTTACCTGTATAAGACATGAGCCATCCTGTGTGCTAGAGGTATCGATTTTACCTGTATAAGACATGAGCCATCCTGTGCGCTAGAGGTGTCGATTTTACCTGTATAAGACATGAGCCATCCTGTGTGCTAGAGGTATCGATTTTACCTGTATAAGACATGAGCCATTCTGTGTGCTAGGGGTATCGATTTTACCTGTATAAGACATGAGCCATCCTTTGTGCTAGGGTTATCGATTTTACCTGTATAAGATATGACCCATCCTGTGTGCTAGGGGTATCGATTTTACCTGTATAAGACATGAGCCATCCTGTGTACTAGAGGTATCTATTTTACCTGTATAAGACATGAGCCCTCCTGTGTGCTAGGGGTATCGATTTTACCTCTTTAAGACATGAGCAATCCTGTGTGCTAGAGGTATCGATTTTACCTGTATAAGACATGAGCCATCCTGTGTGCTAGAGGTATCGATTTTACCTGAATAAGACATGAGCCATCGTGTCTGCTAGAGGTATCGATTTTACCTGTATAAGAGATGAGCCATCCTGTGTGCTAGTGGTATCGATTTTACCTGTATAAGACATGAGCCATCCTGTGTGCTAGGGGTATCGAGTTTACCTGTATAAGACATGAACCATCCTGCGTGCTAGAGGTATCGATTTTACCTGTATAAGACATGAGCCATCCTGTGTGCTAGAGGTGTCGATTTTACCTGTATAAGACATGAACCATCCTGTGTGCTAGAGGTATCGATTTTACCTGTATAAGACATGAGCCATCCTGTATGCTAGGGGTATCGATTTTACCTGTATAAGACAAGAGCCATCCTGTGTGCTAGAGGTATCGTTTTTACCTGTATAAGACATGAGCCATCCTGTGTGCTAGAGGTATAAATTTTACCTGTATAAGACATGAACCATCCTGTGTGCTAGAGGTATCGATTTTACCTGTATAAGACATTAGCCATCCTGTGTGCTAGAAGTATCGATTTTACCTGTATAAAACATGAGCCATCCTTTGTGCTACAGGTATCGATTTTACCTGTATAAGACATGAGCCATCCTGTGTAATAGAGGTATCGATTTTACCTGTATAAAACATGAGCCATCCTGTGTGCTAGAGGTATCGATTTTACCTGTATAAGACAGGAGCCATCATGTGTGATAGAGGTATCGATTTTACCTGTATAAGACATGAGCCATCCTGTGCGCTAGAGGTGTCGATTTTACCTGTATAAGACATGAGCCATCGTGTGTGCTAGAGGTATCTATTTTACCTGTATAAGACATGAGTCATCGTGTGTGCTAGAGGTATGGATATTACCTGTATAAGACATGAGCCATCCTGTGTGCTAGAGATATCGATTTTACCTGTATAAGACGAGCCATCCTGTGTGCTAGTGGTATTGATTTTACCTGTATAAGACATGAGCCATCCTGTGTGCTAGAGGTATCGATTTTACCTGTATAAGAAATGAGCCATCCTGTGTGCTAGAAGTATCGATTTTACCTGTATAAAACATGAGCCATCCTGTGTGCTAGAGGTATGGATTTTACCTGTATAAGACAGGAGTAATCCTGTGTGCTAGAGGTATCGATTTTACCTGTATAAAACATGAGCCATCCTGTGTGCTAGAGGTGTCGATTTTACCTGTATAAGACATGAGCCATCCTGTGTGCTAGAGGTATCGATTTTACCTGTATAAGACATGAGTAATCCTGTGTGCTAGATGTATCGATTTTACCTATATAAGACATGAGCCATCCTGTGTGCTAGAGGTATCGATTTTAACTGTATAAGACATGAGCCATCCTGTGTGCTAGGGGTATCGATTTTACCTGTATGAGATATGACCCTTCCTGTGTGCTAGGGGTATCGATTTTACCTGTATAAGACATGAGCCATCCTGTGTGCTAGGGGTATCGATTTTACCTGTATAAGACATGAGCCATCCTGTGTGCTAGAGGTGTCGATTTTACCTGTATAAGACATGAGCCATCCTGTGTGCTAGAGGTATCGATTTTACCTGTATAAGACATGAGCCATCCTGTTTGCTAGAGGTATCGATTTTACCTGTATAAGACATGAGCCATCCTGTGTGCTTGAGGTGTCGATTTTACCTGTTCAAGACATGAGCCATCCTGTGTGCTAGAGGTATCGATTTTACCTGTAAAAGACATGAGCCATCCTGTGTGCTAGAGGTATCGATTTTACCTGTATAAGACATGAGCCATCCTGTGTACTAGAGGTATCGATTTTACCTGTATAAAACATGAGCCATCCTGTGTGCTAGAGGTATCGATTTTACCTGTATAAGACATGAGCCATCCTGTGTGTTAGAGGTATCGATTTTACCTGTATAAGACATGAGCCATCCTGTGTGCTAGAGGTATCGATTTTACCTGTATAAGACATGAGCCATCCTGTGCGCTAGAGGTGTCGATTTTACCTGTATAAGACATGAGCCATTCTGTGTGCTAGAGGTATCGATTTTACCTGTATAAGACATGAGTAATCCTGTGTGCTAGATGTATCGATTTTACCTATATAAGACATGAGCCATCCTGTGTGCTAGAGGTATCGATTTTAACTGTATAAGACATGAGCCATCCTGTGTGCTAGAGGCATCGATTTTACCTGAATAAGACATGAGCCATCCTGTGTGCTAGAGATATCGATTTTACCTGTATAAGACATGAGCCATCCTGTGTGCTAGGGGTATCGATTTTACCTGTATAAGACATGAGCCATCCTGTGTGCTAGGGGTATCGATTTTACCTGTATGAGATATGACCCTTCCTGTGTGCTAGAGGTATCGATTTTACCTGTATAAGACATGAGCCATCCTGTGTGCTAGGGGTATCGATTTTACCTGTATAAGACATGAGCCATCCTGTGTGCTAGAGGTGTCGATTTTACCTGTATAAGACATGAGCCATCCTGTGTGCTAGAGGTATCGATTTTACCTGTATAAGACATGAGCCATCCTGTTTGCTAGAGGTATCGATTTTACCTGTATAAGACATGAGCCATCCTGTGTGCTTGAGGTGTCGATTTTACCTGTTCAAGACATGAGCCATCCTGTGTGCTAGAGGTATCGATTTTACCTGTATAAGACATGAGCCATTCTGTGTGCTAGAGGTATCGATTTTACCTGTAAAAGACATGAGCCATCCTGTGTGCTAGAGGTATCGATTTTACCTGTATAAGACATGAGCCATCCTGTGTACTAGAGGTATCGATTTTACCTGTATAAAACATGAGCCATCCTGTGTGCTAGAGGTATCGATTTTACCTGTATAAGACATGAGCCATCCTGTGTGCTAGAGGTATCGATTTTACCTGTATAAGACATGAGCCATCCTGTGTGCTAGAGGTATCGATTTTACCTGTATAAGACATGAGCCATCCTGTGCGCTAGAGGTGTCGATTTTACCTGTATAAGACATGAGCCATCCTGTGTGCTAGAGGTATCGATTTTACCTGTATAAGACATGAGCCATTCTGTGTGCTAGGGGTATCGATTTTACCTGTATAAGACATGAGCCATCCTGTGTGCTAGAGGTATCGATTTTACCTGTATAAGACATGAGCCATCCTGTGTACTAGAGGTATCGATTTTACCTGTATAAAACATGAGCCATCCTGTGTGCTAGAGGTGTCGATTTTACCTGTATAAGACATGAGCCATCCTGTGTGCTAGAGGTATCGATTTTACCTGTATAAGACATGAGTAATCCTGTGTGCTAGATGTATCGATTTTACCTATATAAGACATGAGCCATCCTGTGTGCTAGAGGTATCGATTTTAACTGAATAAGACATGAGCCATCCTGTGTGCTAGAGGCATCGATTTTACCTGAATAAGACATGAGCCATCCTGTGTGCTAGAGATATCGATTTTACCTGTATAAGACATGAGCCATCCTGTGTGCTAGGGGTATCGATTTTACCTGTATAAGACATGAGCCATCCTGTGTGCTAGGGGTATCGATTTTACCTATATGAGATATGACCCTTCCTGTGTGCTAGGGGTATCGATTTTACCTGTATAAGACATGAGCCATCCTGTGTGCTAGGGGTATCGATTTTACCTGTATAAGACATGAGCCATCCTGTGTGCTAGAGGTGTCGATTTTACCTGTATAAGACATGAGCCATCCTGTGTGCTAGAGGTATCGATTTTACCTGTATAAGACATGAGCCATCCTGTTTGCTAGAGGTATCGATTTTACCTGTATAAGACATGAGCCATCCTGTGTGCTTGAGGTGTCGATTTTACCTGTTCAAGACATGAGCCATCCTGTGTGCTAGAGGTATCGATTTTACCTCTAAAAGACATGAGCCATCCTGTGTGCTAGAGGTATCGATTTTACCTGTATAAGACATGAGCCATCCTGTGTACTAGAGGTATCGATTTTACCTGTATAAAACATGAGCCATCCTGTGTGCTAGAGGTATCGATTTTACCTGTATAAGACATGAGCCATCCTGTGTGTTAGAGGTATCGATTTTACCTGTATAAGACATGAGCCATCCTGTGTGCTAGAGGTATCGATTTTACCTGTATAAGACATGAGCCATCCTGTGCGCTAGAGGTGTCGATTTTACCTGTATAAGACATGAGCCATCCTGTGTGCTAGAGGTATCGATTTTACCTGTATAAGACATGAGTAATCCTGTGTGCTAGATGTATCGATTTTACCTATATAAGACATGAGCCATCCTGTGTGCTAGAGGTATCGATTTTAACTGTATAAGACATGAGCCATCCTGTGTGCTAGAGGCATCGATTTTACCTGAATAAGACATGAGCCATCCTGTGTGCTAGAGATATCGATTTTACCTGTATAATACATGAGCCATCCTGTGTGCTAGGGGTATCGATTTTACCTGTATAAGACATGAGCCATCCTGTGTGCTAGGGGTATCGATTTTACCTGTATGAGATATGACCCTTCCTGTGTGCTAGGGGTATCGATTTTACCTGTATAAGACATGAGCCATCCTGTGTGCTAGGGGTATCGATTTTACCTGTATAAGACATGAGCCATCCTGTGTGCTAGCGGTGTCGATTTTACCTGTATAAGACATGAGCCATCCTGTGTGCTAGAGGTATCGATTTTACCTGTATAAGACATGAGCCATCCTGTTTGCTAGAGGTATCGATTTTACCTGTATAAGACATGAGCCATCCTGTGTGCTTGAGGTGTCGATTTTACCTGTTCAAGACATGAGCCATCCTGTGTGCTAGAGGTATCGATTTTACCTGTATAAGACATGAGCCATTCTGTGTGCTAGAGGTATCGATTTTACCTGTAAAAGACATGAGCCATCCTGTGTGCTAGAGGTATCGATTTTACCTGTATAAGACATGAGCCATCCTGTGTACTAGAGGTATCGATTTTACCTGTATAAAACATGAGCCATCCTGTGTGCTAGAGGTATCGATTTTACCTGTATAAGACATGAGCCATCGTGTGTGCTAGAGGTATCGATTTTACCTGTATAAGACATGAGCCATTCTGTGTGCTAGGGGTATCGATTTTACCTGTATAAGACATGAGCCATCCTGTGTGCTAGGGGTATCGATTTTACCTGTATAAGATATGACCCATCCTGTGTGCTAGGGGTATCGATTTTACCTGTATAAGACATGAGCCATCCTGTGTACTAGAGGTAACGATTTTACCAGTATAAGACATGAGTCATCCTGTGTACTAGAGGTATTGATTTTACCTGTATAAGACATGAGCCATCCTGTGTGCTAGGGGTATCGATTTTACCTCTTTAAGACATGAGCAATCCTGTGTGCTAGAGGTATCGATTTTGCCTGTATAAGACATGAGCCATCCTGTGTGCTAGAGGTATCGATTTTACCTGTATAAGACATGAGCCATCCTGTCTGCTAGAGGTATCGATTTTACCTGTATAAGAGATGAGCCATCCTGTGTGCTAGTGGTATCGATTTTACCTGTATAAGACATGAGCCATCCTGTGTGCTAGGGGTATCGAGTTTACCTGTATAAGACATGAACCATCCTGCGTGCTAGAGGTATCGATTTTACCTGTATAAGACATGAGCCATCCTGTGTGCTAGGGGTATCGATTTTACCTGTATAAGACATGAGCCATCCTGTGTGCTAGAGGTGTCGATTTTACCTGTATAAGACATGAGCCATCCTGTGTGCTAGAGGTATCGATTTTACCTGTATAAGACATGAGCCATCCTGTGTGCTAGGGGTATCGATTTTACCTGTATAAGACAAGAGCCATCCTGTGTGCTAGAGGTATCGTTTTTACCTGTATAAGACATGAGCCATCCTGTGTGCTAGAGGTATAAATTTTACCTGTATAAGACATGAACCATCCTGTGTGCTAGAGGTATCGATTTTACCTGTATAAGACATTAGCCATCGTGTGTGCTAGAGGTATCGATTTAACTTTTTAAGACATGAGCCATCCTGTGTGCTAGAGGTATCGATTTTACCTGTATAAGACATGAGCCATTCTGTGTGCTAGAGGTATCGATTTTACCTGTATAAGACATGAGCCATCCTGTGTGCTAGAGGTATCGATTTTACCTGTATAAGAAATGAGCCATCCTGTGTGCTAGAAGTATCGATTTTACCTGTATAAAACATGAGCCATCCTGTGTGCTAGAGGTATGGATTTTACCTGTATAAGACATGAGTAATCCTGTGTGCTATAGGTATCGATTTTACCTGTATAAAACATGAGCCATCCTGTGTGCTAGAGGTGTCGATTTTACCTGTATAAGACATGAGCCATCCTGTGTGCTAGAGGTATCGATTTTACCTGTATAAGACATGAGTAATCCTGTGTGCTAGATGTATCGATTTTACCTATATAAGACATGAGCCATCCTGTGTGCTAGAGGTATCGATTTTAACTGTATAAGACATGAGCCATCCTGTGTGCTAGAGGCATCGATTTTACCTGAATAAGACATGAGCCATCCTGTGTGTTAGAGATATCGATTTTACCTGTATAAGACATGAGCCATCCTGTGTGCTAGGGGTATCGATTTTACCTGTATAAGACAAGAGCCATCCTGTGTGCTAGGGGTATCGATTTTACCTGTATAAGATATGACCCTTCCTGTGTGCTAGAGGTATCGATTTTACCTGTATAAGACATGAGCCATCCTGTGTGCAAGGGGTATCGATTTTACCTGTATAAGACATGAGCCATCCTGTGTGCTAGAGGTGTCGATTTTACCTGTATAAGACATGAGCCATCCTGTGTGCTAGAGGTATCGATTTTACCTGTATAAGACATGAGCCATCCTGTTTGCTAGAGGTATCGATTTTACCTGTATAAGACATGAGCCATCCTGTGTGCTTGATGTGTCGATTTTACCTGTTCAAGACATGAGCCATCCTGTGTGCTAGAGGTATCGATTTTACCTGTATAAGACATGAGCCATTCTGTGTGCTAGAGGTATCGATTTTACCTGTAAAAGATATGAGCCATCCTGTGTGCTAGAGGTATCGATTTTACCTGTATAAGACATGAGCCATCCTGTGTGCTAGAGGTATCGATTTTACCTGTATAAGACATGAGCCATCCTGTGTACTAGAGGTATCGATTTTACCTGTATAAAACATGAACCATCCTGTGTACTAGAGGTATCGATTTTACCTCTATAAGACATGAGCCATCCTGTGTGCTAGAGGTATCGATTTTACCTGTATAAGACATGAGCCATCCTGTGTGCTAGAGGTATCGATTTTACCTGTATAAGACATGAGCCATCCTGTGCGCTAGAGGTGTCGATTTTACCTGTATAAGACATGAGCCATCCTGTGTGCTAGAGGTATCGATTTTACCTGTATAAGACATGAGCCATTCTGTGTGCTAGGGGTATCGATTTTACCTGTATAAGACATGAGCCATCCTTTGTGCTAGGGTTATCGATTTTACCTGTATAAGATATGACCCATCCTGTGTGCTAGGGGTATCGATTTTACCTGTATAAGACATGAGCCATCCTGTGTACTAGAGGTATCTATTTTACCTGTATAAGACATGAGCCATCCTGTGTGCTAGGGGTATCGATTTTACCTCTTTAAGACATGAGCAATCCTGTGTGCTAGAGGTATCGATTTTACCTGTATAAGACATGAGCCATCCTGTGTGCTAGAGGTATCGATTTTACCTGTATAAGACATGAGCCATCGTGTCTGCTAGAGGTATCGATTTTACCTGTATAAGAGATGAGCCATCCTGTGTGCTAGTGGTATCGATTTTACCTGTATAAGACATGAGCCATCCTGTGTGCTAGGGGTATCGAGTTTACCTGTATAAGACATGAACCATCCTGCGTGCTAGAGGTATCGATTTTACCTGTATAAGACATGAGCCATCCTGTGTGCTAGAGGTGTCGATTTTACCTGTATAAGACATGAACCATCCTGTGTGCTAGAGGTATCGATTTTACCTGTATAAGACATGAGCCATCCTGTGTGCTAGGGGTATCGATTTTACCTGTATAAGACAAGAGCCATCCTGTGTGCTAGAGGTATCGTTTTTACCTGTATAAGACATGAGCCATCCTGTGTGCTAGAGGTATAAATTTTACCTGTATAAGACATGAACCATCCTGTGTGCTAGAGGTATCGATTTTACCTGTATAAGACATTAGCCATCCTGTGTGCTAGAAGTATCGATTTTACCTGTATAAAACATGAGCCATCCTTTGTGCTACAGGTATCGATTTTACCTGTATAAGACATGAGCCATCCTGTGTAATAGAGGTATCGATTTTACCTGTATAAAACATGAGCCATCCTGTGTGCTAGAGGTATCGATTTTACCTGTATAAGACAGGAGCCATCATGTGTGATAGAGGTATCGATTTTACCTGTATAAGACATGAGCCATCCTGTGCGCTAGAGGTGTCGATTTTACCTGTATAAGACATGAGCCATCGTGTGTGCTAGAGGTAGCTATTTTACCTGTATAAGACATGAGTCATCGTGTGTGCTAGAGGTATGGATATTACCTGTATAAGACATGAGCCATCCTGTGTGCTAGAGATATCGATTTTACCTGTATAAGACGAGCCATCGTGTGTGCTAGAGGTATCGATTTTACCTGTATAAGACATGAGCCATCCTGTGTGCTAGAGGTATCGGTTTTACCTGCATAAGACATGAGCCATCCTGTGTGCTAGAGGTATCGATTTTACCTGTATAAGACATGAGCCATCCTGTGTGCTAGAGGTGTCGATTTTACCTGTATAAGACATGAGCCATCGTGTGTGCTAGAGGTATCAATTTTAACTGCATAAGACATGAGCCATCGTGTGTGCTAGAGGTGTCGATTTTACCTGTATAAGACATGAGCCATCCTGTGTGCTAGAGATATCGATTTTACCTGTATAAGACATGAGCCATCCTGTGTGCTAGAGGTATCGATTTTACCTGTATAAGACATGAGTAATCCTGTGTGCTAGAGGTATCGATTTTACCTATATAAGACATGAGCCATCCTGTGTGATAGAGGTATCGACTTTAACTGTATAAGACATGAGCCATCCTGTGTGCTAGAGGCATCGATTTTACCTGAATAAGACATGAGCCATCCTGTGTGCTAGAGGTATCGATTTTACCTGTATAAGACATGAGCCATCCTGTGTGCTAGGGGTATCGATTTTACCTGTATAAGACATGAGCCATCCTGTGTGCTAGGGTATCGATTTTACCTGTATAAGACAAGAGCCATCCTGTGTGCTAGAGGTATCGTTTTTACCTGTATAAGACATGAGCCATCCTGTGTGCTAGAGGTATAAATTTTACCTGTATAAGACATGAACCATCCTGTGTGCTAGAGGTATCGATTTTACCTGTATAAGACATTAGCCATCGTGTGTGCTAGAGGTATCGATTTAACTTTTTAAGACATGAGCCATCCTGTGTGCTAGAGGTATCGATTTTACCTGTATAAGACATGAGCCATTCTGTGTGCTAGAGGTATCGATTTTACCTGTATAAGACATGAGCCATCCTGTGTGCTAGAGGTATCGATTTTACCTGTATAAGAAATGAGCCATCCTGTGTGCTAGAAGTATCGATTTTACCTGTATAAAACATGAGCCATCCTGTGTGCTAGAGGTATGGATTTTACCTGTATAAGACATGAGTAATCCTGTGTGCTATAGGTATCGATTTTACCTGTATAAAACATGAGCCATCCTGTGTGCTAGAGGTGTCGATTTTACCTGTATAAGACATGAGCCATCCTGTGTGCTAGAGGTATCGATTTTACCTGTATAAGACATGAGTAATCCTGTGTGCTAGATGTATCGATTTTACCTATATAAGACATGAGCCATCCTGTGTGCTAGAGGTATCGATTTTAACTGTATAAGACATGAGCCATCCTGTGTGCTAGAGGCATCGATTTTACCTGAATAAGACATGAGCCATCCTGTGTGTTAGAGATATCGATTTTACCTGTATAAGACATGAGCCATCCTGTGTGCTAGGGGTATCGATTTTACCTGTATAAGACAAGAGCCATCCTGTGTGCTAGGGGTATCGATTTTACCTGTATAAGATATGACCCTTCCTGTGTGCTAGAGGTATCGATTTTACCTGTATAAGACATGAGCCATCCTGTGTGCAAGGGGTATCGATTTTACCTGTATAAGACATGAGCCATCCTGTGTGCTAGAGGTGTCGATTTTACCTGTATAAGACATGAGCCATCCTGTGTGCTAGAGGTATCGATTTTACCTGTATAAGACATGAGCCATCCTGTTTGCTAGAGGTATCGATTTTACCTGTATAAGACATGAGCCATCCTGTGTGCTTGATGTGTCGATTTTACCTGTTCAAGACATGAGCCATCCTGTGTGCTAGAGGTATCGATTTTACCTGTATAAGACATGAGCCATTCTGTGTGCTAGAGGTATCGATTTTACCTGTAAAAGATATGAGCCATCCTGTGTGCTAGAGGTATCGATTTTACCTGTATAAGACATGAGCCATCCTGTGTGCTAGAGGTATCGATTTTACCTGTATAAGACATGAGCCATCCTGTGTACTAGAGGTATCGATTTTACCTGTATAAAACATGAACCATCCTGTGTACTAGAGGTATCGATTTTACCTCTATAAGACATGAGCCATCCTGTGTGTTAGAGGTATCGATTTTACCTGTATAAGACATGAGCCATCCTGTGTGCTAGAGGTATCGATTTTACCTGTATAAGACATGAGCCATCCTGTGCGCTAGAGGTGTCGATTTTACCTGTATAAGACATGAGCCATCCTGTGTGCTAGAGGTATCGATTTTACCTGTATAAGACATGAGCCATTCTGTGTGCTAGGGGTATCGATTTTACCTGTATAAGACATGAGCCATCCTTTGTGCTAGGGTTATCGATTTTACCTGTATAAGATATGACCCATCCTGTGTGCTAGGGGTATCGATTTTACCTGTATAAGACATGAGCCATCCTGTGTACTAGAGGTATCTATTTTACCTGTATAAGACATGAGCCATCCTGTGTGCTAGGGGTATCGATTTTACCTCTTTAAGACATGAGCAATCCTGTGTGCTAGAGGTATCGATTTTACCTGTATAAGACATGAGCCATCCTGTGTGCTAGAGGTATCGATTTTACCTGTATAAGACATGAGCCATCGTGTCTGCTAGAGGTATCGATTTTACCTGTATAAGAGATGAGCCATCCTGTGTGCTAGTGGTATCGATTTTACCTGTATAAGACATGAGCCATCCTGTGTGCTAGGGGTATCGAGTTTACCTGTATAAGACATGAACCATCCTGCGTGCTAGAGGTATCGATTTTACCTGTATAAGACATGAGCCATCCTGTGTGCTAGAGGTGTCGATTTTACCTGTATAAGACATGAACCATCCTGTGTGCTAGAGGTATCGATTTTACCTGTATAAGACATGAGCCATCCTGTGTGCTAGGGGTATCGATTTTACCTGTATAAGACAAGAGCCATCCTGTGTGCTAGAGGTATCGTTTTTACCTGTATAAGACATGAGCCATCCTGTGTGCTAGAGGTATAAATTTTACCTGTATAAGACATGAACCATCCTGTGTGCTAGAGGTATCGATTTTACCTGTATAAGACATTAGCCATCCTGTGTGCTAGAAGTATCGATTTTACCTGTATAAAACATGAGCCATCCTTTGTGCTACAGGTATCGATTTTACCTGTATAAGACATGAGCCATCCTGTGTAATAGAGGTATCGATTTTACCTGTATAAAACATGAGCCATCCTGTGTGCTAGAGGTATCGATTTTACCTGTATAAGACAGGATCCATCATGTGTGCTAGAGGTATCGATTTTACCTGTATAAGACATGAGCCATCCTGTGCGCTAGAGGTGTCGATTTTACCTGTATAAGACATGAGCCATCGTGTGTGCTAGAGGTATCTATTTTACCTGTATAAGACATGAGTCATCGTGTGTGCTAGAGGTATGGATATTACCTGTATAAGACATGAGCCATCCTGTGTGCTAGAGATATCGATTTTACCTGTATAAGACGAGCCATCGTGTGTGCTAGAGGTATCGATTTTACCTGTATAAGACATGAGCCATCCTGTGTGCTAGAGGTATCGGTTTTACCTGCATAAGACATGAGCCATCCTGTGTGCTAGAGGTATCGATTTTACCTGTATAAGACATGAGCCATCCTGTGTGCTAGAGGTGTCGATTTTACCTGTATAAGACATGAGCCATCGTGTGTGCTAGAGGTATCAATTTTAACTGCATAAGACATGAGCCATCGTGTGTGCTAGAGGTGTCGATTTTACCTGTATAAGACATGAGCCATCCTGTGTGCTAGAGATATCGATTTTACCTGTATAAGACATGAGCCATCCTGTGTGCTAGAGGTATCGATTTTACCTGTATAAGACATGAGTAATCCTGTGTGCTAGAGGTATCGATTTTACCTATATAAGACATGAGCCATCCTGTGTGATAGAGGTATCGACTTTAACTGTATAAGACATGAGCCATCCTGTGTGCTAGAGGCATCGATTTTACCTGAATAAGACATGAGCCATCCTGTGTGCTAGAGGTATCGATTTTACCTGTATAAGACATGAGCCATCCTGTGTGCTAGGGGTATCGATTTTACCTGTATAAGACATGAGCCATCCTGTGTGCTAGGGTATCGATTTTACCTGTATAAGACATGAGCTATCCTGTGTGTTAGAGGTATCGATTTTACCTGTATAAGACATGAGCCATCCTGTGTGCTAGAGATATCGATTTTACCTGTATAAGACATGAGCCATCCTGTGTGCTAGAGGTATCGATTTTACCTGTATAAGAAATGAGCCATCCTGTGCGCTAGAAGTATCGATTTTACCTGTATAAAACATGAGCCATCCTGTGTGCTAGAGGTATGGATTTTACCTGCATAAGACATGAGTAATCCTGTGTGCTAGAGGTATCGATTTTACCTGTATAAAACATGAGCCATCCTGTGTGCTAGAGGTGTCGATTTTACCTGTATAAGACATGAGCCATCCTGTGTGCTAGAGGTATCGATTTTACCTGTATAAGACATGAGTAATCCTGTGTGCTAGATGTATCGATTTTACCTATATAAGACATGAGCCATCCTGTGTGCTAGAGGTATCGATTTTAACTGTATAAGACATGAGCCATCCTGTGTGCTAGAGGCATCGATTTTACCTGAATAAGACATGAGCCATCCTGTGTGCTAGAGACATCGATTTTACCTGTATAAGACATGAGCCATCCTGTGTGCTAGGGGTATCGATTTTACCTGTATAAGACATGAGCCATCCTGTGTGCTAGGGGTATCGATTTTACCTGTATAGGATATGACCCTTCCTGTGTGCTAGGGGTATCGATTTTACCTGTATAATACATGAGCCATCCTGTGTGCTAGGGGTAACGATTTTACCTGTATAAGACATGAGCCATCCTGTGTGCTAGAGGTGTCGATTTTACCTGTATAAGACATGAGCCATCCTGTGTGCTAGAGGTATCGATTTTACCTGTATAAGACATGAGCCATCCTGTTTGCTAGAGGTATCGATTTTACCTGTATAAGACATGAGCCATCCTGTGTGCTTGAGGTGTCGATTTTACCTGTTCAAGACATGAGCCATCCTGTGTGCTAGAGGTATCGATTTTACCTGTATAAGACATGAGCCATTCTGTGTGCTAGAGGTATCGATTTTACCTGTAAAAGATATGAGCCATCCTGTGTGCTAGAGGTATCGATTTTACCTGTATAAGACATGATCCATCCTGTGTGCTAGAGGTATCGATTTTACCTGTATAAGAAATGAGCCATCCTGTGTACTAGAGGTATCGATTTTACCTGTATAAAACATGAGCCATCCTGTGTGCTAGAGGTATCGATTTTACCTGTATAAGACATGAGCCATCCTCTGTGTTAGAGGTATCGATTTTACCTGTATAAGACATGAGCCATCCTGTGTGCTAGAGGTATCGATTTTACCTGTATAAGACATGAGCCATCCTGTGCGCTAGAGGTGTCGATTTTACCTGTATAAGACATGAGCCATCCTGTGTGCTAGAGGTATCGATTTTACCTGTATAAGACATGAACCATTCTGTGTGCTAGGGGTATCGATTTTACCTGTATAAGACATGAGCCATCCTGTGTGCTAGGGGTATCGATTTTACCTGTATAAGATATGACACATCCTGTGTGCTAGAGATATCGATTTTACCTGTATAAGACATGAGCCATCCTGTGTACTAGAGGTATCGATTTTACCAGTATAAGACATGAATCATCCTGTGTACCATAGGTATTGATTTTACCTGTATAAGACATGAGCCATCCTGTGTGCTAGGGGTATCGATTTTACCTCTTTAAGACATGAGCAACCCTGTATGCTAGAGGTATCGATTTTACCTGTATAAGACATGAGCCATCCTGTGTGCTAGAGGTATCGATTTTACCTGTATAAGACATGAGCCATCCTGTCTGCTAGAGGTATCGATTTTACCTGTATAAGAGATGAGCCATCCTGTGTGCTAGTGGTATCGATTTTACCTGTATAAGACATGAGCCATCCTGTGTGCTAGGGGTATCGAGTTTACCTGTATAAGACATGAACCATCCTGTGTGCTAGAGGTGTCGATTTTACCTGTATAAGACATGAGCCATCCTGTGTGCTAGAGGTGTCGATTTTAACTGTATAAGACATGAGCCATCCTGTGTGCTAGAGGTTTCGATTTTACCTGTATAAGACATGAGCCATCCTGTTTGCTAGAGGTATCGATTTTACCTGTATAAGACATGAGCCATCCTGTGTGCTTGAGGTGTCGATTTTACCTGTTCAAGACATGAGCCATCCTGTGTGCTAGAGGTATCGATTTTACCTGTATAAGACATGAGCCATTCTGTGTGCTAGAGGTATCGATTTTACCTGTAAAAGATATGAGCCATCCTGTGTGCTAGAGGTATCGATTTTACCTGTATAAGACATGAGCCATCCTGTGTGCTAGAGGTATCGATTTTACCTGTATAAGACATGAGCCATCCTGTGTACTAGAGGTATCGATTTTACCTGTATAAAACATGAGCCATCCTGTGTGCTAGAGGTATCGATTTTACCTGTATAAGACATGAGCCATCCTCTGTGTTAGAGGTATCGATTTTACCTGTATAAGACATGAGCCATCATGTGTGCTAGAGGTATCGATTTTACCTGTATAAGACATGAGCCATCCTGTGCGCTAGAGGTGTCGATTTTACCTGTATAAGACTTGAGCCATCGTGTGTGCTAGAGGTATCGATTTTACCTGTATAAGACATGAGCCATCCTGTGTGCTAGGGGTATCGATTTTACCTGTATAAGACATGAGCCATCCTGTGTGCTAGAGGTATCGATTTTACCTGTATAAGATATGACCCATCCTGTGTGCTAGGGGTATCGATTTTACCTGTATAAGACATGAGTCATCCTGTGTACCAGAGGTATTGATTTTACCTGTATAAGACATGAGCCATCCTGTGTGCTAGGGGTATCGATTTTACCTCTTTAAGACATGAGCAATCCTGTATGCTAGAGGTATCGATTTTACCTGTATAAGACATGAGCCATCCTGTGTGCTAGAGGTATCGATTTTACCTGTATAAGACATGAGCCATCCTGTCTGCTAGAGGTATCGATTTTACCTGTATAAGAGATGAGCCATCCTGTGTGCTAGTGGTATCGATTTTACCTGTATAAGACATGAGCCATCCTGTGTGCTAGGGGTATCGAGTTTACCTGTATAAGACATGAACCATCCTGCGTGCTAGAGGTATCGATTTTACCTGTATAAGACATGAGCCATCCTGTGTGCTAGGGGTATCGATTTTACCTGTATAAGACATGAGCCATCCTGTGTGCTAGAGGTGTCGATTTTACCTGTATAAGACATGAGCCATCCTGTGTGCTAGAGGTATCGATTTTACCTGTATAAGACATGAGCCATCCTGTGTGCTAGGGGTATCGATTTTACCTGTATAAGACAAGAGCCATCCTGTGCGCTAGAGGTATCGATTTTACCTGTATAAGACATGAGCCATCCTGTGTGCTAGAGATATAAATTTTACCTGTATAAGACATGAACCATCCTGTGTGCTAGAGGTATCGATTTTACCTGTATAAGACATTAGCCATCCTGTGTGCTAGAAGTATCGATTTTACCTGTATAAGACATGAGCCATCCTTTGTGCTAGAGGTATCGATTTTACCTGTATAAGACATGAGCCATCCTTTGTACTAGAGGTATCGATTTTACCTGTATAAGACATGAGCCATCCTGTGTGCTAGAGGTATCGATTTTACCTGTATAAGACATGAGCCAGCATGTGTGCTAGAGGTATCGATTTTACCTGTATAAGACATGAGCCATCATGTGTGCTAGAGGTATCGATTTTACCTGTATAAGACATGAGCCATCCTGTGTGCTAGAGGTATCGATTTTACCTGTATAAGAAATGAGCCATTCTGTGTGCTAGAGGTATCGATTTTACCTGTACAAGACATGAGCCATCCTGTGTGCTAGTGGTATCGATTTTACCTGTATAAGACATGAGCCATCATGTGTGCTAGAGGTATCGATTTTACCTGTATAAGACATGAGCCATCCTGTGCGCTAGAGGTGTCGATTTTACCTGTATAAGACATGAGCCATCGTGTGTGCTAGAGGTATCTATTTTACCTGAATAAGACATGAGTCATCGTGTGTGCTAGAGGTATGGATTTTACCTGTATAAGACATGAGCCATCCTGTGTGCTAGAGATATCGATTTTACCTGTATAAGACGAGCCATCGTGTGTGCTAGAGGTATCGATTTTACCTGTATAAGACATGAGCCATCCTGTGTGCTAGAGGTATCGATTTTACCTGTATAAGACATGAGCCATTCTATGTGCTAGAGGTATCGATTTTACCTGTACAAGACATGAGCCATCCTGTGTGCTAGTGGTATCGATTTTACCTGTATAAGACATGAGCCATCCTGTGTGCTAGAGGTATCGATTTTACCTGTATAAGAAATGAGCCATCCTGTGTGCTAGAAGTATCGATTTTACCTGTATAAAACATGAGCCATCCTGTGTGCTAGAGGTATCGATTTTACCTGTATAAGACATGAGCCATCCTGTGTGCTAGAGGTATCGATTTTACCTGCATACGACATCAGCCATCCTGTGTGCTAGAGGTATCGATTTTACCTGTATAAGACATGAGCCATCCTGTGTGCTAGAGGTGTCGATTTTACCTGTATAAGACATGAGACATCGTGTGTGCTAGAGGTATCAATTTTAACTGCATAAGACATGAGCCATCGTGTGTGCTAGAGGTATCGATTTTACCTGTATAAGACATGAGCCATCCTGTGTGCTAGAGATATCGATTTTACCTGTATAAGACATGAGCCATCCTGTGTGCTAGAGGTGTCGATTTTAACTGTATAAGACATGAGCCATCCTGTGTGCTAGAGGTTTCGATTTTACCTGTATAAGACATGAGCCATCCTGTTTGCTAGAGGTATCGATTTTACCTGTATAAGACATGAGCCATCCTGTGTGCTTGAGGTGTCGATTTTACCTGTTCAAGACATGAGCCATCCTGTGTGCTAGAGGTATCGATTTTACCTGTATAAGACATGAGCCATTCTGTGTGCTAGAGGTATCGATTTTACCTGTAAAAGATATGAGCCATCCTGTGTGCTAGAGGTATCGATTTTACCTGTATAAGACATGAGCCATCCTGTGTGCTAGAGGTATCGATTTTACCTGTATAAGACATGAGCCATCCTGTGTACTAGAGGTATCGATTTTACCTGTATAAAACATGAGCCATCCTGTGTGCTAGAGGTATCGATTTTACCTGTATAAGACATGAGCCATCCTCTGTGTTAGAGGTATCGATTTTACCTGTATAAGACATGAGCCATCCTGTGTGCTAGAGGTATCGATTTTACCTGTATAAGACATGAGCCATCCTGTGCGCTAGAGGTGTCGATTTTACCTGTATAAGACTTGAGCCATCGTGTGTGCTAGAGGTATCGATTTTACCTGTATAAGACATGAGCCATCCTGTGTGCTAGGGGTATCGATTTTACCTGTATAAGACATGAGCTATCCTGTGTGCTAGAGGTATCGATTTTACCTGTATAAGATATGACCCATCCTGTGTGCTAGGGGTATCGATTTTACCTGTATAAGACATGAGTCATCCTGTGTACCAGAGGTATTGATTTTACCTGTATAAGACATGAGCCATCCTGTGTGCTAGGGGTATCGATTTTACCTCTTTAAGACATGAGCAATCCTGTATGCTAGAGGTATCGATTTTACCTGTATAAGACATGAGCCATCCTGTGTGCTAGAGGTATCGATTTTACCTGTATAAGACATGAGCCATCCTGTCTGCTAGAGGTATCGATTTTACCTGTATAAGAGATGAGCCATCCTGTGTGCTAGTGGTATCGATTTTACCTGTATAAGACATGAGTCATCCTGTGTGCTAGGGGTATCGAGTTTACCTGTATAAGACATGAACCATCCTGCGTGCTAGAGGTATCGATTTTACCTGTATAAGACATGAGCCATCCTGTGTGCTAGGGGTATCGATTTTACCTGTATAAGACATGAGCCATCCTGTGTGCTAGAGGTGTCGATTTTACCTGTATAAGACATGAGCCATCCTGTGTGCTAGAGGTATCGATTTTACCTGTATAAGACATGAGCCATCCTGTGTGCTAGGGGTATCGATTTTACCTGTATAAGACAAGAGCCATCCTGTGCGCTAGAGGTATCGATTTTACCTGTATAAGACATGAGCCATCCTGTGTGCTAGAGATATAAATTTTACCTGTATAAGACATGAACCATCCTGTGTGCTAGAGGTATCGATTTTACCTGTATAAGACATTAGCCATCCTGTGTGCTAGAAGTATCGATTTTACCTGTATAAGACATGAGCCATCCTTTGTGCTAGAGGTATCGATTTTACCTGTATAAGACATGAGCCATCCTTTGTACTAGAGGTATCGATTTTACCTGTATAAGACATGAGCCATCCTGTGTGCTAGAGGTATCGATTTTACCTGTATAAGACATGAGCCAGCATGTGTGCTAGAGGTATCGATTTTACCTGTATAAGACATGAGCCATCGTGTGTGCTAGAGGTATCGATTTTACCTGTATAAGACATGAGCCATCCTGTGTGCTAGAGGTATCGATTTTACCTGTATAAGAAATGAGCCATTCTGTGTGCTAGAGGTATCGATTTTACCTGTACAAGACATGAGCCATCCTGTGTGCTAGTGGTATCGATTTTACCTGTATAAGACATGAGCCATCATGTGTGCTAGAGGTATCGATTTTACCTGTATAAGACATGAGCCATCCTGTGCGCTAGAGGTGTCGATTTTACCTGTATAAGACATGAGCCATCGTGTGTGCTAGAGGTATCTATTTTACCTGAATAAGACATGAGTCATCGTGTGTGCTAGAGGTATGGATTTTACCTGTATAAGACATGAGCCATCCTGTGTGCTAGAGATATCGATTTTACCTGTATAAGACGAGCCATCGTGTGTGCTAGAGGTATCGATTTTACCTGTATAAGACATGAGCCATCCTGTGTGCTAGAGGTATCGATTTTACCTGTATAAGACATGAGCCATTCTATGTGCTAGAGGTATCGATTTTACCTGTACAAGACATGAGCCATCCTGTGTGCTAGTGGTATCGATTTTACCTGTATAAGACATGAGCCATCCTGTGTGCTAGAGGTATCGATTTTACCTGTATAAGAAATGAGCCATCCTGTGTGCTAGAAGTATCGATTTTACCTGTATAAAACATGAGCCATCCTGTGTGCTAGAGGTATCGATTTTACCTGTATAAGACATGAGCCATCCTGTGTGCTAGAGGTGTCGATTTTACCTGTATAAGACATGAGACATCGTGTGTGCTAGAGGTATCAATTTTAACTGCATAAGACATGAGCCATCGTGTGTGCTAGAGGTATCGATTTTACCTGTATAAGACATGAGCCATCCTGTGTGCTAGAGGTATCGATTTTACCTGTATAAGACATGAGTAATCCTGTGTGCTAGAGGTATCGATTTTACCTATATAAGACATGAGCCATCCTGTGTGATAGAGGTATCGATTTTAACTGTATAACACATGAGCCATCCTGTGTGCTAGAGGCATCGATTTTACCTGAATAAGACATGAGCCATCCTGTGTGCTAGAGGTATCGATTTTACCTGTATAAGACATGAGCCATCCTGTGTGCTAGGGGTATCGATTTTACCTGTATAAGACATGAGCCATACTGTGTGCTAGGGGTATCGATTTTACCTGTATAAGACATGAGCCATCCTGTGTGTTAGAGGTATCGATTTTACCTGTATAAGACATGAGCCATCCTGTGTGCTAGAGATATCGATTTTACCTGTATAAGACATGAGCCATCCTGTGCGCTAGAGGTGTCGATTTTACCTGTATAAGACATGAGCCATCGTGTGTGCTAGAGGTATCTATTTTACCTGTATAAGACATGAGTCATCGTGTGTGCTAGAGGTATGGATTTTACCTGTATAAGACATGAGCCATCCTGTGTGCTAGAGGTATCGATTTTACCTGTATAAGACGAGCCATCGTGTGTGCTAGAGGTATCGATTTTACCTCTATAAGACATGAGCCATCCTGTGTGCTAGAGGTATCGATTTTACCTGTATAAGACGAGCCAACCTGTTTGCTAGAGGTATCGATGTTACCTGTATAAGACATGAGCCATCCTGTGTGCTAGAGGTATCGATTTTACCTGTACAAGACATGAGCCATCCTGTGTCCTAGAGGTATCGATTTTACCTGTATAAGACATGAGCCATCCTGTGTGCTAGAGGCATCGATTTTACCTGTAAAAGATATGAGCCATCCTGTGTGCTAGAGATATCGATTTTACCTGTATAAGACATGAGCCATCCTGTGTGCTAGTGGTGTCGATTTTACCTGTATAAGACATGACCCATCCTGTGTGCTACAGGTATCCGTTTTACCTGTATAAGAAATGAGCCATCCTGTGTGCTAGAAGTATCGATTTTACCTGTATAAAACATGAGCCATCCTGTGTGCTAGAGGTATCGATTTTACCTGTATAAGACATGAGCCATCCTGTGTGCTAGAGGTATCGATTTTACCTGCATAAGACATGAGCCATCCTGTGTGCTAGAGGTGTCGATTTTACCTGTATAAGACATGAGCCATCGTGTGTGCTAGAGGTATCGATTTTACCTGTATAAGACATGAGCCATCCTGTGTGCTAGAGATATCGATTTTACCTGTATAAGACATGAGCCATCCTGTGTGCTAGAGGTATCGATTTTACCTGTATAAGACATGAGTAATCCTGTGTGCTAGAGGTATCGATTTTAACTGTAGAAGACATGAGCCATCCTGTGTGCTAGAGGCATCGATTTTACCTGAATAAGACATGAGCCATCCTGTGTGCTAGAGGTATCGATTTTACCTGTATAAGACATGAGCCATCCTGTGTGCTAGGGTATCGATTTTACCTCTATAAGACATGAGCCATCCTGTGTTCTAGGGGTATCGATTTTACCTGTATAAGATATGACCCATCCTGTGTGCTAGGGGTATCGATTTTACCTGTATAAGACATGAGCCATCCTGTGTGCTAGGGGTATCGATTTTACCTGTATAAGACATGAGCCATCCTGTGTGCTAGAGGTGTCGATTTTACCTGTATAAGACATGAGCCATCATGTGTGCTAGAGGTATCTATTTTACCTGTATAAGACATGAGTCATCGTGTGTGCTAGAGGTATGGATTTTACCTGTGTAAGACATGAGTCATCCTGTGTGCTAGAGGTATCGATTTTACCTGTATAAGACGAGCCATCGTGTGTGCTAGAGGTATCGATTTTACCTGTATAAGACATGAGCCATCCTGTGTGCTAGAGGTATCGATTTTACCTGTATAAGACGAGCCATCCTGTTTGCTAGAGGTATCGATTTTACCTGTATAAGACATGAGCCATCCTGTGTGCTAGAGGTATCGATTTTACCTGTACAAGACATGAGCCATCCTGTGTGCTAGAGGTGTCGATTTTACCTGTATAAGACATGAGCCATCCTGTGTGCTAGAGGTATCGATTTTACCTGAAAAAGATATGAGCCATCCTCTGTGCTAGAGGTATCGATTTTACCTGTATAAGACATGAGCCATCCTGTATGCTAGTGGTATCGATTTTACCTGTATAAGACATGAGCCATTCTGTGTGCTAGAGGTATCGGTTTTACCTGTATAAGAAATGAGCCATCCTGTGTGCTAGAAGTATCGATTTTACCTGTATAAAACATGAGCCATCCTGTGTGCTAGAGGTATCGATTTTACCTGTATAAGACATGAGCCATCCTGTGTGCTAGAGGTATCGATTTTACCTGCATAAGACATGAGCCATCCTGTGTGCTAGAGGTATCGATTTTACCTGTATAAGACATGAGCCATCCTGTGTGCTAGAGGTGTCGATTTTACCTGTATAAGACATGAGCCATCCTGTGTGCTAGAGGTATCGATTTTACCTGTATAAGACATGAGTAATCCTGTGTGCTAGAGGTATCGATTTTACCTGTATAAGACATGAGCCATCCTGTGTGCTCGGGGTGTCGATTTTACCTGTATAAGACATGAGCCATCCTGTGTGCTAGAGGTATCGATTTTACCTGTATAAGACATGAGCCATCCTGTGTGCTAGAGGTATCGATTTTACCTGTATAAGACATGAGCCATCCGGTGTGCTAGAGGTATCAATTTTACCTGTATAAGATATGAGCCATCCTGTGTGCTAGAGGTATCGATTTTACCTCTATAAGATATGACCCATCCTGTGTGCTAGGGATATCGATTTTACCTGTATAAGACAAGACCCATCCTGTGTGCTAGAGGTATCGTTTTCACCTGTATAAGACATGAGCCATCCTGTGTGCTAGAGGTATAAATTTTACCTGTATAAGACATGAGCCATCCTGTGTGCTAGAGGTATCGATTTTACCTGTATAAGACATGAGCCATCCCGTGTGCAGGAGGTATCGATTTTACCTGTATAAGACATGAGCCATCCTGTGTGCTAGTGGTTTCGATTTTACCTGTATAAAACTTGAGCCATTCTGTGTGCTAGAGGTATCGATTTTACCTGTATAAGACATGAGCCATCCTGTGTGCTAGAGGTATCGATTTTACCTGTATAAGAAATGAGCCATCCTGTGTGCTAGAGGTATCGATTTTACCTGTATAAGACATGAGCCATCTGTGTGCTAGAGGTATCGATTTTACCTGTATAAAACATGAGCCATCCTGCGTGCTAGGAGGTATCGATTTTACCTGTATAAGACATGAGCCATCCTGTGTGCTAGAGGTATCGATTTTACCTGTAAAAGATATGAGCCATCCTGTGTGCTAGAGATATCGATTTTACCTGTATAAGACATGAGCCATCCTGTGCGCTAGTGGTGTCGATTTTACCTATATAAGACATGACCCATCCTGTGTGCTACAGGTATCGGTTTTACCTGTATAAGACATGAGCCATCCTGTGTGCTAGAAGTATCGGTTTTACCTGTATAAAACATGAGCCATCCTGTGTGCTAGAGGTATCGATTTTACCTGTATAAGACATGAGCCATCCTGTGTGCTAGAGGTATCGATTTTACCTGCATAAGACATGAGCCATCCTGTGTGCTAGAGGTGTCGATTTTACCTGTATAAGACATGAGCCATCGTGTGTGCTAGAGGTATCTATTTTAACTGTATAAGACATGAGCCATCGTGTGTGCTAGAGGTATCGATTTTACCTGTATAAGACATGAGCCATCCTGTGTGCTAGAGATATCGATTTTACCTGTATAAGACATGAGCCATCCTGTGTGCTAGAGGTATCGATTTTACCTGTATAAGACATGAGTAATCCTGTGTGCTAGAGGTATCGATTTTACCTATATAAGACATGAGCCATCCTGTGTGCTAGAGGTATCGATTTTAACTGTAGAAGACATGAGCCATCCTGTGTGCTAGAGGCATCGATTTTACCTGAATAAGACATGAGCCATCCTGTGTGCTAGAGGTATCGATTTTACCTGTATAAGACATGAGCCATCCTGTGTGCTAGGGTATCGATTTTACCTGTATAAGACATGAGCCATCCTGTGTGCTAGGGGTATCGATTTTACCTGTATAAGATATGACCCATCCTGTGTGCTAGGGGTATCGATTTTACCTGTATAAGACATGAGCCATCCTGTGTGCTAGGGGTATCGATTTTACCTGTATAAGACATGAGCCATCCTGTGTGCTAGAGGTGTCGATTTTACCTGTATAAGACATGAGCCATCATGTGTGCTAGAGGTGTCGATTTTACCTGTATAAGACATGAGCCATCCTGTGTGCTAGAGGCATCGATTTTACCTGAATAAGACATGAGCCATCCTGTGTGCTAGAGGTATCGATTTTACCTGTATAAGACATGAGCCATCCTGTGTGCTAGGGGTATCGATTTTACCTGTATAAGACATGAGCCATACTGTGTGCTAGGGGTATCGATTTTACCTGTATAAGACATGAGCCATCCTGTGTGTTAGAGGTATCGATTTTACCTGTATAAGACATGAGCCATCCTGTGTGCTAGAGATATCGATTTTACCTGTATAAGACATGAGCCATCCTGTGCGCTAGAGGTGTCGATTTTACCTGTATAAGACATGAGCCATCGTGTGTGCTAGAGGTATCTATTTTACCTGTATAAGACATGAGTCATCGTGTGTGCTAGAGGTATGGATTTTACCTGTATAAGACATGAGCCATCCTGTGTGCTAGAGGTATCGATTTTACCTGTATAAGACGAGCCATCGTGTGTGCTAGAGGTATCGATTTTACCTCTATAAGACATGAGCCATCCTGTGTGCTAGAGGTATCGATTTTACCTGTATAAGACGAGCCAACCTGTTTGCTAGAGGTATCGATTTTACCTGTATAAGACATGAGCCATCCTGTGTGCTAGAGGTATCGATTTTACCTGTACAAGACATGAGCCATCCTGTGTACTAGAGGTATCGATTTTACCTGTATAAGACATGAGCCATCCTGTGTGCTAGAGGCATCGATTTTACCTGTAAAAGATATGAGCCATCCTGTGTGCTAGAGATATCGATTTTACCTGTATAAGACATGAGCCATCCTGTGTGCTAGTGGTGTCGATTTTACCTGTATAAGACATGACCCATCCTGTGTGCTACAGGTATCCGTTTTACCTGTATAAGAAATGAGCCATCCTGTGTGCTAGAAGTATCGATTTTACCTGTATAAAACATGAGCCATCCTGTGTGCTAGAGGTATCGATTTTACCTGTATAAGACATGAGCCATCCTGTGTGCTAGAGGTATCGCTTTTACCTGCATAAGACATGAGCCATCCTGTGTGCTAGAGGTATCGCTTTTACCTGCATAAGACATGAGCCATCCTGTGTGCTAGAGGTGTCGATTTTACCTGTATAAGACATGAGCCATCGTGTGTGCTAGAGGTATCTATTTTAACTGTATAAGACATGAGCCATCGTGTGTGCTAGAGGTATCGATTTTACCTGTATAAGACATGAGCCATCCTGTGTGCTAGAGATATCGATTTTACCTGTATAAGACATGAGCCATCCTGTGTGCTAGAGGTATCGATTTTACCTGTATAAGACATGAGTAATCCTGTGTGCTAGAGGTATCGATTTTATCTATATAAGACATGAGCCATCCTGTGTGCTAGAGGTATCGATTTTAACTGTAGAAGACATGAGCCATCCTGTGTGCTAGAGGCATCGATTTTACCTGAATAAGACATGAGCCATCCTGTGTGCTAGAGGTATCGATTTTACCTGTATAAGACATGAGCCATCCTGTGTGCTAGGGTATCGATTTTACCTCTATAAGACATGAGCCATCCTGTGTTCTAGGGGTATCGATTTTACCTGTATAAGATATGACCCATCCTGTGTGCTAGGGGTATCGATTTTACCTGTATAAGACATGAACCATCCTGTGTGCTAGGGGTATCGATTTTACCTGTATAAGACATGAGCCATCATGTGTGCTAGAGGTATCTATTTTACCTGTATAAGACATGAGTCATCGTGTGTGCTAGAGGTATCGATTTTACCTGTGTAAGACATGAGCCATCCTGTGTGCTAGAGGTATCGATTTTACCTGTATAAGACGAGCCATCGTGTGTGCTAGAGGTATCGATTTTACCTCTATAAGACATGAGCCATCCTGTGTGCTAGAGGTATCGATTTTACCTGTATAAGACGAGCCATCCTGTTTGCTAGAGGTATCGATTTTACCTGTATAAGACATGAGCCATCCTGTGTGCTAGAGGTATCGATTTTACCTGTACAAGACATGAGCCATCCTGTGTGCTAGAGGTGTCGATTTTACCTGTATAAGACATGAGCCATCCTGTGTGCTAGAGGTATCGATTTTACCTGAAAAAGATATGAGCCATCCTGTGTGCTAGAGGTATCGATTTTACCTGTATAAGACATGAGCCATCCTGTATGCTAGTGGTATCGATTTTACCTGTATAAGACATGAGCCATCCTGTGTGCTAGAGGTATCGGTTTTACCTGTATAAGAAATGAGCCATTCTGTGTGCTTGAGGTGTCGATTTTACCTGTTCAAGACATGAGCCATCCTGTGTGCTAGAGGTATCGATTTTACCTGTATAAGACATGAGCCATTCTGTGTGCTAGAGGTATCGATTTTACCTGTAAAAGATATGAGCCATCCTGTGTGCTAGAGGTATCGATTTTACCTGTATAAGACATGAGCCATCCTGTGTGCTAGAGGTATCGATTTTACCTGTATAAGAAATGAGCCATCCTGTGTACTAGAGGTATCGATTTTACCTGTATAAAACATGAGCCATCCTGTGTGCTAGAGGTATCGATTTTACCTGTATAAGACATGAGCCATCCTCTGTGTTAGAGGTATCGATTTTACCTGTATAAGACATGAGCCATCCTGTGTGCTAGAGGTATCGATTTTACCTGTATAAGACATAAGCCATCCTGTGCGCTAGAGGTGTCGATTTTACCTGTATAAGACATGAGCCATCCTGTGTGCTAGAGGTATCGATTTTACCTGTATAAGACATGAGCCATTCTGTGCGCTAGGGGTATCGATTTTACCTGTATAAGACATGAGCCATCCTGTGTGCTAGGGGTATCGATTTTACCTGTATAAGATATGACACATCCTGTGTGCTAGAGATATCGATTTTACCTGTATAAGACATGAGCCATCCTGTGTACTAGAGGTATCGATTTTACCAGTATAAGACATGAATCATCCTGTGTACCAGAGGTATTGATTTTACCTGTATAAGACATGAGCCATCCTGTGTGCTAGGGGTATCGATTTTACCTCTTTAAGACATGAGCAATCCTGTATGCTAGAGGTATCGATTTTACCTGTATAAGACATGAGCCATCCTGTGTGCTAGAGGTATCGATTTTACCTGTATAAGACATGAGCCATCCTGTCTGCTAGAGGTATCGATTTTACCTGTATAAGAGATGAGCCATCCTGTGTGCTAGTGGTATCGATTTTACCTGTATAAGACATGAGCCATCCTGTGTGCTAGGGGTATCGAGTTTACCTGTATAAGACATGAACCATCCTGCGTGCTAGAGGTATCGATTTTACCTGTATAAGACATGAGCCATCCTGTGTGCTAGGGGTATCGATTTTACCTGTATAAGACATGAGCCATCCTGTGTGCTAGAGGTGTCGATTTTACCTGTATAAGACATGAGCCATCCTGTGTGCTAGAGGTGTCGATTTTAACTGTATAAGACATGAGCCATCCTGTGTGCTAGAGGTATCGATTTTACCTGTATAAGACATGAGCCATCCTGTTTGCTAGAGGTATCGATTTTACCTGTATAAGACATGAGCCATCCTGTGTGCTTGAGGTGTCGATTTTACCTGTTCAAGACATGAGCCATCCTGTGTGCTAGAGGTATCGATTTTACCTGTATAAGACATGAGCCATTCTGTGTGCTAGAGGTATCGATTTTACCTGTAAAAGATATGAGCCATCCTGTGTGCTAGAGGTATCGATTTTACCTGTATAAGACATGAGCCATCCTGTGTGCTAGAGGTATCGATTTTACCTGTATAAGACATGAGCCATCCTGTGTGCTAGAGGTATCGATTTTACCTGTATAAGACATGAGCCATCCTGTGCGCTAGAGGTGTCGATTTTACCTGTATAAGACATGAGCCATCCTGTGTGCTAGAGGTATCGATTTTACCTGTATAAGACATGAGCCATTCTGTGTGCTAGGGGTATCGATTTTACCTGTATAAGACATGAGCCATCCTGTGTGCTAGGGGTATCGATTTTACCTGTATAAGATATGACCCATCCTGTGTGCTAGGGGTATCGATTTTACCTGTATAAGACATGAGCCATCCTGTGTACTAGAGGTATCGATTTTACCTGTATAAGACATGAGTCATCCTGTGTACCAGAGGTATTGATTTTACCTGTATAAGACATGAGCCATCCTGTGTGCTAGGGGTATCGATTTTACCTCTTTAAGACATGAGCAATCCTGTATGCTAGAGGTATCGATTTTACCTGTATAAGACATGAGCCATCCTGTGTGCTAGAGGTATCGATTTTACCTGTATAAGACATGAGCCATCCTGTCTGCTAAAGGTATCGATTTTACCTGTATAAGAGATGAGCCATCCTGTGTGCTAGTGGTATCGATTTTACCTGTATAAGACATGAGCCATCCTGTGTGCTAGGGGTATCGAGTTTACCTGTATAAGACATGAACCATCCTGCGTGCTAGAGGTATCGATTTTACCTGTATAAGACATGAGCCATCCTGTGTGCTAGGGGTATCGATTTTACCTGTATAAGACATGAGCCATCCTGTGTGCTAGAGGTGTCGATTTTACCTGTATAAGACATGAGCCATCCTGTGTGCTAGAGGTATTGATTTTACCTGTATAAGACATGAGCCATCCTGTGTGCTAGGGGTATCGATTTTACCTGTATAAGACAAGAGCCATCCTGTGCGCTAGAGGTATCGTTTTTACCTGTATAAGACATGAGCCATCCTGTGTGCTAGAGGTATAAATTTTACCTGTATAAGACATGAACCATCCTGTGTGCTAGAGGTATCGATTGTACCTGTATAAGACATTAGCCATCCTGTGTGCTAGAAGTATCGATTTTACCTGTATAAGACATGAGCCATCCTTTGTGCTAGAGGTATCGATTTTACCTGTATAAGACATGAGCCATCCTTTGTACTAGAGGTATCGATTTTACCTGTATAAAACATGAGCCATCCTGTGTGCTAGAGGTATCGATTTTACCTGTATAAGACATGAGCCAGCATGTGTGCTAGAGGTATCGATTTTACCTGTATAAGACATGAGCCATCGTGTGTGCTAGAGGTATCGATTTTACCTGTATAAGACATGAGCCATCCTGTGTGCTAGAGGTATCGATTTTACCTGTATAAGACATGAGCCATTCTGTGTGCTAGAGGTATCGATTTTACCTGTACAAGACATGAGCCATACTGTGTGCTAGTGGTATCGATTTTACCTGTATAAGACATGAGCCATCATGTGTGCTAGAGGTATCGATTTTACCTGTATAAGACATGAGCCATCCTGTGCGCTAGAGGTGTTGATTTTACCTGTATAAGACATGAGCCATCGTGTGTGCTAGAGGTATCTATTTTACCTGAATAAGACATGAGTCATCGTGTGTGCTAGAGGTATGGATTTTACCTGTATAAGACATGAGCCATCCTGTGTGCTAGAGATATCGATTTTACCTGTATAAGACGAGCCATCGTGTGTGCTAGAGGTATCGATTTTACCTGTATAAGACATGAGCCATCCTGTGTGCTAGAGGTATAGATTTTACCTGTATCAGACATGAGCCATTCTATGTGCTAGAGGTATCGATTTTACCTGTACAAGACATGAGCCATCCTGTGTGCTAGTGGTATCGATTTTACCTGTATAAGACATGAGCCATCCTGTGTGCTAGAGGTATCGATTTTACCTGTATAAGAAATGAGCCATCCTGTGTGCTAGAAGTATCGATTTTACCTGTATAAGACATGAGACATTGTGTGTGCTAGAGGTATCAATTTTAACTGCATAAGACATGAGCCATCGTGTGTGCTAGAGGTATCGATTTTACCTGTATAAGACATGAGCCATCCTGTGTGCTAGAGATATCGATTTTACCTGTATAAGACATGAGCCATCCTGTGTGCTAGAGGTATCGATTTTACCTGTATAAGACATGAGTAATCCTGTGTGCTAGAGGTATCGATTTTACCTATATAAGACATGAGCCATCCTGTGTGATAGAGGTATCGATTTTAACTGTATAACACATGAGCCATCCTGTGTGCTAGAGGCATCGATTTTACCTGAATAAGACATGAGCCATCCTGTGTGCTAGAGGTATCGATTTTACCTGTATAAGACATGAGCCATCCTGTGTGCTAGGGGTATCGATTTTACCTGTATAAGACATGAGCCATCCTGTGTGCTAGAGGTGTCGATTTTACCTGTATAAGACATGAGCCATCCTGTGTGCTAGAGGTATTGATTTTACCTGTATAAGACATGAGCCATCCTGTGTGCTAGGGGTATCGATTTTACCTGTATAAGACAAGAGCCATCCTGTGCGCTAGAGGTATCGTTTTTACCTGTATAAGACATGAGCCATCCTGTGTGCTAGAGGTATAAATTTTACCTGTATAAGACATGAACCATCCTGTGTGCTAGAGGTATCGATTGTACCTGTATAAGACATTAGCCATCCTGTGTGCTAGAAGTATCGATTTTACCTGTATAAGACATGAGCCATCCTTTGTGCTAGAGGTATCGATTTTACCTGTATAAGACATGAGCCATCCTTTGTACTAGAGGTATCGATTTTACCTGTATAAAACATGAGCCATCCTGTGTGCTAGAGGTATCGATTTTACCTGTATAAGACATGAGCCAGCATGTGTGCTAGAGGTATCGATTTTACCTGTATAAGACATGAGCCATCGTGTGTGCTAGAGGTATCGATTTTACCTGTATAAGACATGAGCCATCCTGTGTGCTAGAGGTATCGATTTTACCTGTATAAGACATGAGCCATTCTGTGTGCTAGAGGTATCGATTTTACCTGTACAAGACATGAGCCATACTGTGTGCTAGTGGTATCGATTTTACCTGTATAAGACATGAGCCATCCTGTGTGCTAGAGATATCGATTTTACCTGTATAAGACGAGCCATCGTGTGTGCTAGAGGTATCGATTTTACCTGTATAAGACATGAGCCATCCTGTGTGCTAGAGGTATCGATTTTACCTGTATAAGACATGAGCCATTCTATGTGCTAGAGGTATCGATTTTACCTGTACAAGACATGAGCCATCCTGTGTGCTAGTGGTATCGATTTTACCTGTATAAGACATGAGCCATCCTGTGTGCTAGAGGTATCGATTTTACCTGTATAAGAAATGAGCCATCCTGTGTGCTAGAAGTATCGATTTTACCTGTATAAGACATGAGACATCGTGTGTGCTAGAGGTATCAATTTTAACTGCATAAGACATGAGCCATCGTGTGTGCTAGAGGTATCGATTTTACCTGTATAAGACATGAGCCATCCTGTGTGCTAGAGATATCGATTTTACCTGTATAAGACATGAGCCATCCTGTGTGCTAGAGGTATCGATTTTACCTGTATAAGACATGAGTAATCCTGTGTGCTAGAGGTATCGATTTTACCTATATAAGACATGAGCCATCCTGTGTGATAGAGGTATCGATTTTAACTGTATAACACATGAGCCATCCTGTGTGCTAGAGGCATCGATTTTACCTGAATAAGACATGAGCCATCCTGTGTGCTAGAGGTATCGATTTTACCTGTATAAGACATGAGCCATCCTGTGTGCTAGGGGTATCGATTTTACCTGTATAAGACATGAGCCATACTGTGTGCTAGGGGTATCGATTTTACCTGTATAAGACATGAGCCATCCTGTGTGTTAGAGGTATCGATTTTACCTGTATAAGACATGAGCCATCCTGTGTGCTAGAGATATCGATTTTACCTGTATAAGACATGAGCCATCCTGTGCGCTAGAGGTGTCGATTTTACCTGTATAAGACATGAGCCATCGTGTGTGCTAGAGGTATCTATTTTACCTGTATAAGACATGAGTCATCGTGTGTGCTAGAGGTATGGATTTTACCTGTATAAGACATGAGCCATCCTGTGTGCTAGAGGTATCGATTTTACCTGTATAAGACGAGCCATCGTGTGTGCTAGAGGTATCGATTTTACCTCTATAAGACATGAGCCATCCTGTGTGCTAGAGGTATCGATTTTACCTGTATAAGACGAGCCAACCTGTTTGCTAGAGGTATCGATTTTACCTGTATAAGACATGAGCCATCCTGTGTGCTAGAGGTATCGATTTTACCTGTACAAGACATGAGCCATCCTGTGTACTAGAGGTATCGATTTTACCTGTATAAGACATGAGCCATCCTGTGTGCTAGAGGCATTGATTTTACCTGTAAAAGATATGAGCCATCCTGTGTGCTAGAGATATCGATTTTACCTGTATAAGACATGAGCCATCCTGTGTGCTAGTGGTGTCGATTTTACCTGTATAAGACATGACCCATCCTGTGTGCTACAGGTATCCGTTTTACCTGTATAAGAAATGAGCCATCCTGTGTGCTAGAAGTATCGATTTTACCTGTATAAAACATGAGCCATCCTGTGTGCTAGAGGTATCGATTTTACCTGTATAAGACATGAGCCATCCTGTGTGCTAGAGGTATCGATTTTACCTGCATAAGACATGAGCCATCCTGTGTGCTAGAGGTGTCGATTTTACCTGTATAAGACATGAGCCATCGTGTGTGCTAGAGGTATCTATTTTAACTGTATAAGACATGAGCCATCGTGTGTGCTAGAGGTATCGATTTTACCTGTATAAGACATGAGCCATCCTGTGTGCTAGAGATATCGATTTTACCTGTATAAGACATGAGCCATCCTGTGTGCTAGAGGTATCGATTTTACCTGTATAAGACATGAGTAATCCTGTGTGCTAGAGGTATCGATTTTACCTATATAAGACATGAGCCATCCTGTGTGCTAGAGGTATCGATTTTAACTGTAGAAGACATGAGCCATCCTGTGTGCTAGAGGCATCGATTTTACCTGAATAAGACATGAGCCATCCTGTGTGCTAGAGGTATCGATTTTACCTGTATAAGACATGAGCCATCCTGTGTGCTAGGGTATCGATTTTACCTCTATAAGACATGAGCCATCCTGTGTTCTAGGGGTATCGATTTTACCTGTATAAGATATGACCCATCCTGTGTGCTAGGGGTATCGATTTTACCTGTATAAGACATGAGCCATCCTGTGTGCTAGGGGTATCGATTTTACCTGTATAAGACATGAGCCATCCTGTGTGCTAGAGGTGTCGATTTTACCTGTATAAGACATGAGCCATCATGTGTGCTAGAGGTATCTATTTTACCTGTATAAGACATGAGTCATCGTGTGTGCTAGAGGTATGGATTTTACCTGTGTAAGACATGAGCCATCCTGTGTGCTAGAGGTATCGATTTTACCTGTATAAGACGAGCCATCGTGTGTGCTAGAGGTATCGATTTTACCTCTATAAGACATGAGCCATCCTGTGTGCTAGAGGTATCGATTTTACCTGTATAAGACGAGCCATCCTGTTTGCTAGAGGTATCGATTCTACCTGTATAAGACATGAGCCATCCTGTGTGCTAGAGGTATCGATTTTACCTGTACAAGACATGAGCCATCCTGTGTGCTAGAGGTGTCGATTTTACCTGTATAAGACATGAGCCATCCTGTGTGCTAGAGGTATCGATTTTACCTGAAAAAGATATGAGCCATCCTGTGTGCTAGAGGTATCGATTTTACCTGTATAAGACATGAGCCATCCTGTATGCTAGTGGTATCGATTTTACCTGTATAAGACATGAGCCATCCTGTGTGCTAGAGGTATCGGTTTTACCTGTATAAGAAATGAGCCATCCTGTGTGCTAGAAGTATCGATTTTACCTGTATAAAACATGAGCCATCCTGTGTGCTAGAGGTATCGATTTTACCTGTATAAGACATGAGCCATCCTGTGTGCTAGAGGTATCGATTTTACCTGCATAAGACATGAGCCATCCTGTGTGCTAGAGTTATCGATTTTACCTATATAAGACATGAGCCATCCTGTGTGCTAGAGGTATCGATTTTAACTGTAGAAGACATGAGCCATCCTGTGTGCTAGAGGCATCGATTTTACCTGAATAAGACATGAGCCATCCTGTGTGCTAGAGGTATCGATTTTACCTGTATAAGACATGAGCCATCCTGTGTGCTAGGGTATCGATTTTACCTCTATAAGACATGAGCCATCCTGTGTTCTAGGGGTATCGATTTTACCTGTATAAGATATGACCCATCCTGTGTGCTAGGGGTATCGATTTTACCTGTATAAGACATGAGCCATCCTGTGTGCTAGGGGTATCGATTTTACCTGTATAAGACATGAGCCATCCTGTGTGCTAGAGGTGTCGATTTTACCTGTATAAGACATGAGCCATCATGTGTGCTAGAGGTATCTATTTTACCTGTATAAGACATGAGTCATCGTGTGTGCTAGAGGTATGGATTTTACCTGTGTAAGACATGAGCCATCCTGTGTGCTAGAGGTATCGATTTTACCTGTATAAGACGAGCCATCGTGTGTGCTAGAGGTATCGATTTTACCTCTATAAGACATGAGCCATCCTGTGTGCTAGAGGTATCGATTTTACCTGTATAAGACGAGCCATCCTGTTTGCTAGAGGTATCGATTCTACCTGTATAAGACATGAGCCATCCTGTGTGCTAGAGGTATCGATTTTACCTGTACAAGACATGAGCCATCCTGTGTGCTAGAGGTGTCGATTTTACCTGTATAAGACATGAGCCATCCTGTGTGCTAGAGGTATCGATTTTACCTGAAAAAGATATGAGCCATCCTGTGTGCTAGAGGTATCGATTTTACCTGTATAAGACATGAGCCATCCTGTATGCTAGTGGTATCGATTTTACCTGTATAAGACATGAGCCATCCTGTGTGCTAGAGGTATCGGTTTTACCTGTATAAGAAATGAGCCATCCTGTGTGCTAGAAGTATCGATTTTACCTGTATAAAACATGAGCCATCCTGTGTGCTAGAGGTATCGATTTTACCTGTATAAGACATGAGCCATCCTGTGTGCTAGAGGTATCGATTTTACCTGCATAAGACATGAGCCATCCTGTGTGCTAGAGTTATCGATTTTACCTGTATAAGACATGAGCCATCCTGTGTGCTAGAGGTGTCGATTTTACCTGTATAAGACATGAGCCATCCTGTGTGCTAGAGGTATCGATTTTACCTGTATAAGACATGAGTAATCCTGTGTGCTAGAGGTATCGATTTTACCTGTATAAGACATGAGCCATCCTGTGTGCTCGGGGTGTCGATTTTACCTGTATAAGACATGAGCCATCCTGTGTGCTAGAGGTATCGATTTTACCTGTATAAGACATGAGCCATCCTGTGTGCTAGAGGTATCGATTTTACCTGTATAAGACACGAGCCATCCGGTGTGCTAGAGGTATCAATTTTACCTGTATAAGATATGAGCCATCCTGTGTGCTAGAGGTATCGATTTTACCTCTATAAGATATGACCCATCCTGTGTGCTAGGGATATCGATTTTACCTGTATAAGACAAGAGCCATCCTGTGTGCTAGAGGTATCGTTTTTACCTGTATAAGACATGAGCCATCCTGTGTGCTAGAGGTATAAATTTTACCTGTATAAGACATGAGCCATCCTGTGTGCTAGAGGTATCGATTTTACCTGTATAAGACATGAGCCATCCCGTGTGCAAGAGGTATCGATTTTACCTGTATAAGACATGAGCCATCCTGTGTTCTAGTGGTTTCGATTTTACCTGTATAAAACTTGAGCCATTCTGTGTGCTAGAGGTATCGATTTTACCTGTATAAGACATGAGCCATCCTGTGTGCTAGAGGTATCGATTTTACCTGTATAAGAAATGAGCCATCCTGTGTGCTAGAGGTATCGATTTTACCTGTATAAGACATGAGCCATCCTGTGTGCTAGTGGTGTCGATTTTACCTATATAAGACATGACCCATCCTGTGTGCTACAGGTATCGGTTTTACCTGTATAAGACATGAGCCATCCTGTGTGCTAGAAGTATCGATTTTACCTGTATAAAACATGAGCCATCCTGTGTGCTAGAGGTATCGATTTTACCTGTATAAGACATGAGCCATCCTGTGTGCTAGAGGTATCGATTTTACCTGCATAAGACATGAGCCATCCTGTGTGCTAGAGGTGTCGATTTTACCTGTATAAGACATGAGCCATCGTGTGTGCTAGAGGTATCTATTTTAACTGTATAAGACATGAGCCATCGTGTGTGCTAGAGGTATCGATTTTACCTGTATAAGACATGAGCCATCCTGTGTGCTAGAGATATCGATTTTACCTGTATAAGACATGAGCCATCCTGTGTGCTAGAGGTATCGATTTTACCTGTATAAGACATGAGCCATCCTGTGTGCTAGAGGTATCGATTTTACCTGTATAAGACATGAGTAATCCTGTGTGCTAGAGGTATCGATTTTACCTATATAAGACATGAGCCATCCTGTGTGCTAGAGGTATGGATTTTACCTGTAAAAGATATGAGCCATCCTGTGTGCTAGAGATATCGATTTTACCTGTATAAGACATGAGCCATCCTGTGTGCTAGTGGTGTCGATTTTACCTGTATAAGACATGACCCATCCTGTGTGCTACAGGTATCCGTTTTACCTGTATAAGAAATGAGCCATCCTGTGTGCTAGAAGTATCGATTTTACCTGTATAAAACATGAGCCATCCTGTGTGCTAGAGGTATCGATTTTACCTGTATAAGACATGAGCCATCCTGTGTGCTAGAGGTATCGATTTTACCTGCATAAGACATGAGCCATCCTGTGTGCTAGAGGTGTCGATTTTACCTGTATAAGACATGAGCCATCGTGTGTGCTAGAGGTATCTATTTTAACTGTATAAGACATGAGCCATCGTGTGTGCTAGAGGTATCGATTTTACCTGTATAAGACATGAGCCATCCTGTGTGCTAGAGATATCGATTTTACCTCTATAAGACATGAGCCATCCTGTGTGCTAGAGGTATCGATTTTACCTGTATAAGACATGAGTAATCCTGTGTGCTAGAGGTATCGATTTTACCTATATAAGACATGAGCCATCCTGTGTGCTAGAGGAATCGATTTTAACTGTAGAAGACATGAGCCATCCTGTGTGCTAGAGGCATCGATTTTACCTGAATAAGACATGAGCCATCCTGTGTGCTAGAGGTATCGATTTTACCTGTATAAGACATGAGCCATCCTGTGTGCTAGGGTATCGATTTTACCTCTATAAGACATGAGCCATCCTGTGTTCTAGGGGTATCGATTTTACCTGTATAAGATATGACCCATCCTGTGTGCTAGGGGTATCGATTTTACCTGTATAAGACATGAGCCATCCTGTGTGCTAGGGGTATCGATTTTACCTGTAAAAGACATGAGCCATCATGTGTGCTAGAGGTATCTATTTTACCTGTATAAGACATGAGTCATCGTGTGTGCTAGAGGTATGGATTTTACCTGTGTAAGACATGAGCCATCCTGTGTGCTAGAGGTATCGATTTTACCTGTATAAGACGAGCCATCGTGTGTGCTAGAGGTATCGATTTTACCTGTATAAGACATGAGCCATCCTGTGTGCTAGAGGTATCGATTTTACCTGTATAAGACGAGCCATCCTGTTTGCTAGAGGTATCGATTTTACCTGTATAAGACATGAGCCATCCTGTGTGCTAGAGGTATCGATTTTACCTGTACAAGACAGAAGCCATCCTGTGTGCTAGAGGTGTCGATTTTACCTGTATAAGACATGAGCCATCCTGTGTGCTAGAGGTATCGATTTTACCTGAAAAAGATATGAGCCATCCTGTGTGCTAGAGGTATCGATTTTACCTGTATAAGACATGAGCCATCCTGTATGCTAGTGGTATCGATTTTACCTGTATAAGACATGAGCCATCCTGTGTGCTAGAGGTATCGGTTTTACCTGTATAAGAAATGAGCCATCCTGTGTGCTAGAAGTATCGATTTTACCTGTATAAAACATGAGCCATCCTGTGTGCTAGAGGTATCGATTTTACCTGTATAAGACATGAGCCATCCTGTGTGCTAGAGGTATCGATTTTACCTGCATAAGACATGAGCCATCCTGTGTGCTAGAGGTATCGATTTTACCTGTATAAGACATGAGCCATCCTGTGTGCTAGAGGTGTCGATTTTACCTGTATAAGACATGAGCCATCCTGTGTGCTAGAGGTATCGATTTTACCTGTATAAGACATGAGTAATCCTGTGTGCTAGAGGTATCGATTTTACCTGTATAAGACATGAGCCATCCTGTGTGCTCGGGGTGTCGATTTTACCTGTATAAGACATGAGCCATCCTGTGTGCTAGAGGTATCGATTTTACCTGTATAAGACATGAGCCATCCTGTGTGCTAGAGGTATCGATTTTACCTGTATAAGACACGAGCCATCCGGTGTGCTAGAGGTATCAATTTTACCTGTATAAGATATGAGCCATCCTGTGTGCTAGAGGTATCGATTTTACCTGTATAAGATATGACCCATCCTGTGTGCTAGGGATATCGATTTTACCTGTATAAGACAAGAGCCATCCTGTGTGCTAGAGGTATCGTTTTTACCTGTATAAGACATGAGCCATCCTGTGTGCTAGAGGTATAAATTTTACCTGTATAAGACATGAGCCATTCTGTGTGCTAGAGGTATCGATTTTACCTGTATAAGACATGAGCCATCCCGTGTGCAAGAGGTATCGATTTTACCTGTATAAGACATGAGCCATCCTGTGTGCTAGTGGTTTCGATTTTACCTGTATAAAACTTGAGCCATTCTGTGTGCTAGAGGTATCGATTTTACCTGTATAAGACATGAGCCATCCTGTGTGCTAGAGGTATCGATTTTACCTGTATAAGAAATGAGCCATCCTGTGTGCTAGAGGTATCGATTTTACCTGTATAAGACATGAGCCATCTGTGTGCTAGAGGTATCGATTTTACCTGTATAAAACATGAGCCATCCTGCGTGCTAGAGGTATCGATTTTACCTGTATAAGACATGAGCCATCCTGTGTGCTAGAGGTATCGATTTTACCTGTAAAAGATATGAGCCATCCTGTGTGCTAGAGATATCGATTTTACCTGTATAAGACATGAGCCATCCTGTGTGCTAGTGGTGTCGATTTTACCTATATAAGACATGACCCATCCTGTGTGCTACAGGTATCGGTTTTACCTGTATAAGACATGAGCCATCCTGTGTGCTAGAAGTATCGATTTTACCTGTATAAAACATGAGCCATCCTGTGTGCTAGAGGTATCGATTTTACCTGTATAAGACATGAGCCATCCTGTGTGCTAGAGGTATCGATTTTACCTGCATAAGACATGAGCCATCCTGTGTGCTAGAGGTGTCAATTTTACCTGTATAAGACATGAGCCATCGTGTGTGCTAGAGGTATCTATTTTAACTGTATAAGACATGAGCCATCGTGTGTGCTAGAGGTATCGATTTTACCTGTATAAGACATGAGCCATCCTGTGTGCTAGAGATATCGATTTTACCTGTATAAGACATGAGCCATCCTGTGTGCTAGAGGTATCGATTTTACCTGTATAAGACATGAGTAATCCTGTGTGCTAGAGGTATCGATTTTACCTATATAAGACATGAGCCATCCTGTGTGCTAGAGGTATCGATTTTAACTGTAGAAGACATGAGCCATCCTGTGTGCTAGAGGCATCGATTTTACCTGAATAAGACATGAGCCATCCTGTGTGCTAGAGGTATCGATTTTACCTGTATAAGACATGAGCCATCCTGTGTGCTAGGGTATCGATTTTACCTGTATAAGACATGAGCCATCCTGTGTGCTAGGGGTATCGATTTTACCTGTATAAGATATGACCCATCCTGTGTGCTAGGGGTATCGATTTTACCTGTATAAGACATGAGCCATCCTGTGTGCTAGGGGTATCGATTTTACCTGTATAAGACATGAGCCATCCTGTGTGCTAGAGGTGTCGATTTTACCTGTATAAGACATGAGCCATCATGTGTGCTAGAGGTGTCGATTTTACCTGTATAAGACATGAGCCATCCTGTGTGCTAGAGGCATCGATTTTACCTGAATAAGACATGAGCCATCCTGTGTGCTAGAGGTATCGATTTTACCTGTATAAGACATGAGCCATCCTGTGTGCTAGGGGTATCGATTTTACCTGTATAAGACATGAGCCATACTGTGTGCTAGGGGTATCGATTTTACCTGTATAAGACATGAGCCATCCTGTGTGTTAGAGGTATCGATTTTACCTGTATAAGACATGAGCCATCCTGTGTGCTAGAGATATCGATTTTACCTGTATAAGACATGAGCCATCCTGTGCGCTAGAGGTGTCGATTTTACCTGTATAAGACATGAGCCATCGTGTGTGCTAGAGGTATCTATTTTACATGTATAAGACATGAGTCATCGTGTGTGCTAGAGGTATGGATTTTACCTGTATAAGACATGAGCCATCCTGTGTGCTAGAGGTATCGATTTTACCTGTATAAGACGAGCCATCGTGTGTGCTAGAGGTATCGATTTTACCTCTATAAGACATGAGCCATCCTGTGTGCTAGAGGTATCGATTTTACCTGTATAAGACGAGCCAACCTGTTTGCTAGAGGTATCGATTTTACCTGTATAAGACATGAGCCATCCTGTGTGCTAGAGGTATCGATTTTACCTGTACAAGACATGAGCCATCCTGTGTACTAGAGGTATCGATTTTACCTGTATAAGACATGAGCCATCCTGTGTGCTAGAGGCATCGATTTTACCTGTAAAAGATATGAGCCATCCTCTGTGCTAGAGATATCGATTTTACCTGTATAAGACATGAGCCATCCTGTGTGCTAGTGGTGTCGATTTTACCTGTATAAGACATGACCCATCCTGTGTGCTACAGGTATCCGTTTTACCTGTATAAGAAATGAGCCATCCTGTGTGCTAGAAGTATCGATTTTACCTGTATAAAACATGAGCCATCCTGTGTGCTAGAGGTATCGATTTTACCTGTATAAGACATGAGCCATCCTGTGTGCTAGAGGTATCGATTTTACCTGCATAAGACATGAGCCATCCTGTGTGCTAGAGGTGTCGATTTTACCTGTATAAGACATGAGCCATCGTGTGTGCTAGAGGTATCTATTGTAACTGTATAAGACATGAGCCATCGTGTGTGCTAGAGGTATCGATTTTACCTGTATAAGACATGAGCCATCCTGTGTGCTAGAGATATCGATTTTACCTGTATAAGACATGAGCCATCCTGTGTGCTAGAGGTATCGATTTTACCTGTATAAGACATGAGTAATCCTGTGTGCTAGAGGTATCGATTTTACCTATATAAGACATGAGCCATCCTGTGTGCTAGAGGTATCGATTTTAACTGTAGAAGACATGAGCCATCCTGTGTGCTAGAGGCATCGATTTTACCTGAATAAGACATGAGCCATCCTGTGTGTTAGAGGTATCGATTTTACCTGTATAAGACATGAGCCATCCTGTGTGCTAGAGGTATCGATTTTAACTGTAGAAGACATGAGCCATCCTGTGTGCTAGAGGCATCGATTTTACCTGAATAAGACATGAGCCATCCTGTGTGCTAGAGGTATCGATTTTACCTGTATAAGACATGAGCCATCCTGTGTGCTAGGGTATCGATTTTACCTCTATAAGACATGAGCCATCCTGTGTTCTAGGGGTATCGATTTTACCTGTATAAGATATGACCCATCCTGTGTGCTAGGGGTATCGATTTTACCTGTATAAGACATGAGCCATCCTGTGTGCTAGGGGTATCGATTTTACCTGTATAAGACATGAGCCATCCTGTGTGCTAGAGGTGTCGATTTTACCTGTATAAGACATGAGCCATCATGTGTGCTAGAGGTATCTATTTTACCTGTATAAGACATGAGTCATCGTGTGTGCTAGAGGTATGGATTTTACCTGTGTAAGACATGAGCCATCCTGTGTGCTAGAGGTATCGATTTTACCTGTATAAGACGAGCCATCGTGTGTGCTAGAGGTATCGATTTTACCTCTATAAGACATGAGCCATCTGTGTGCTAGAGGTATCGATTTTACCTGTATAAAACATGAGCCATCCTGCGTGCTAGAGGTATCGATTTTACCTGTATAAGACATGAGCCATCCTGTGTGCTAGAGGTATCGATTTTACCTGTAAAAGATATGAGCCATCCTGTGTGCTAGAGATATCGATTTTACCTGTATAAGATATGAGCCATCCTGTGTGCTAGTGGTGTCGATTTTACCTATATAAGACATGACCCATCCTGTGTGCTACAGGTATCGGTTTTACCTGTATAAGACATGAGCCATCCTGTGTGCTAGAAGTATCGATTTTACCTGTATAAAACATGAGCCATCCTGTGTGCTAGAGGTATCGATTTTACCTGTATAAGACATGAGCCATCCTGTGTGCTAGAGGTATCGATTTTACCTGCATAAGACATGAGCCATCCTGTGTGCTAGAGGTGTCGATTTTACCTGTATAAGACATGAGCCATCGTGTGTGCTAGAGGTATCTATTTTAACTGTATAAGATATGAGCCATCGTGTGTGCTAGAGGTATCGATTTTACCTGTATAAGACATGAGCCATCCTGTGTGCTAGAGATATCGATTTTACCTGTATAAGACATGAGCCATCCTGTGTGCTAGAGGTATCGATTTTACCTGTATAAGACATGAGTAATCCTGTGTGCTAGAGGTATCGATTTTACCTATATAAGACATGAGCCATCCTGTGTGCTAGAGGTATCGATTTTAACTGTAGAAGACATGAGCCATCCTGTGTGCTAGAGGCATCGATTTTACCTGAATAAGACATGAGCCATCCTGTGTGCTAGAGGTATCGATTTTACCTGTATAAGACATGAGCCATCCTGTGTGCTAGGGTATCGATTTTACCTGTATAAGACATGAGCCATCCTGTGTGCTAGGGGTATCGATTTTACCTGTATAAGATATGACCCATCCTGTGTGCTAGGGGTATCGATTTTACCTGTATAAGACATGAGCCATCCTGTGTGCTAGGGGTATCGATTTTACCTGTATAAGACATGAGCCATCCTGTGTGCTAGAGGTGTCGATTTTACCTGTATAAGACATGAGCCATCATGTGTGCTAGAGGTATCTATTTTACCTGTATAAGACATGAGTCATCGTGTGTGCTAGAGGTATGGATTTTACCTGTGTAAGACATGAGCCATCCTGTGTGCTAGAGGTATCGATTTTACCTGTATAAGACGAGCCATCGTGTGTGCTAGAGGTATCGATTTTACCTCTATAAGACATGAGCCATCCTGTGTGCTAGAGGTATCGATTTTACCTGTATAAGACGAGCCATCCTGTTTGCTAGAGGTATCGATTTTACCTGTATAAGACATGAGCCATCCTGTGTGCTAGAGGTATCGATTTTACCTGTATAAGAAATGAGCCATCCTGTGTGCTAGAAGTATCGATTTTACCTGTATAAGACATGAGACATCGTGTGTGCTAGAGGTATCAATTTTAACTGCATAAGACATGAGCCATCGTGTGTGCTAGAGGTATCGATTTTACCTGTATAAGACATGAGCCATCCTGTGTGCTAGAGATATCGATTTTACCTGTATAAGACATGAGCCATCCTGTGTGCTAGAGGTATCGATTTTACCTGTATAAGACATGAGTAATCCTGTGTGCTAGAGGTATCGATTTTATCTATATAAGACATGAGCCATCCTGTGTGCTAGAGGTATCGATTTTACCTGTATAAGACATGAGCCATCCTGTGTGCTAGGGTATCGATTTTACCTGTATAAGACATGAGCCATCCTGTGTGCTAGGGGTATCGATTTTACCTGTATAAGATATGACCCATCCTGTGTGCTAGGGGTATCGATTTTACCTGTATAAGACATGAGCCATCCTGTGTGCTAGAGGTGTCGATTTTACCTGTATAAGACATGAGCCATCATGTGTGCTAGAGGTATCTATTTTACCTGTATAAGACATGAGTCATCGTGTGTGCTAGAGGTATGGATTTTACCTGTGTAAGACATGAGCCATCCTGTGTGCTAGAGGTATCGATTTTACCTGTATAAGACGAGCCATCGTGTGTGCTAGAGGTATCGATTTTACCTCTATAAGACATGAGCCATCCTGTGTGCTAGAGGTATCGATTTTACCTGTATAAGACGAGCCATCCTGTTTGCTAGAGGTATCGATTTTACCTGTATAAGACATGAGCCATCCTGTGTGCTAGAGGTATCGATTTTACCTGTATAAGAAATGAGCCATCCTGTGTGCTAGAAGTATCGATTTTACCTGTATAAGACATGAGACATCGTGTGTGCTAGAGGTATCAATTTTAACTGCATAAGACATGAGCCATCGTGTGTGCTAGAGGTATCGATTTTACCTGTATAAGACATGAGCCATCCTGTGTGCTAGAGATATCGATTTTACCTGTATAAGACATGAGCCATCCTGTGTGCTAGAGGTATCGATTTTACCTGTATAAGACATGAGTAATCCTGTGTGCTAGAGGTATCGATTTTACCTATATAAGACATGAGCCATCCTGTGTGATAGAGGTATCGATTTTAACTGTATAACACATGAGCCATCCTGTGTGCTAGAGGCATCGATTTTACCTGAATAAGACATGAGCCATCCTGTGTGCTAGAGGTATCGATTTTACCTGTATAAGACATGAGCCATCCTGTGTGCTAGGGGTATCGATTTTACCTGTATAAGACATGAGCCATACTGTGTGCTAGGGGTATCGATTTTACCTGTATAAGACATGAGCCATCCTGTGTGTTAGAGGTATCGATTTTACCTGTATAAGACATGAGCCATCCTGTGTGCTAGAGATATCGATTTTACCTGTATAAGACATGAGCCATCCTGTGCGCTAGAGGTGTCGATTTTACCTGTATAAGACATGAGCCATCGTGTGTGCTAGAGGTATCTATTTTACCTGTATAAGACATGAGTCATCGTGTGTGCTAGAGGTATGGATTTTACCTGTATAAGACATGAGCCATCCTGTGTGCTAGAGGTATCGATTTTACCTGTATAAGACGAGCCATCGTGTGTGCTAGAGGTATCGATTTTACCTCTATAAGACATGAGCCATCCTGTGTGCTAGAGGTATCGATTTTACCTGTATAAGACGAGCCAACCTGTTTGCTAGAGGTATCGATTTTACCTGTATAAGACATGAGCCATCCTGTGTGCTAGAGGTATCGATTTTACCTGTACAAGACATGAGCCATCCTGTGTACTAGAGGTATCGATTTTACCTGTATAAGACATGAGCCATCCTGTGTGCTAGAGGCATCGATTTTACCTGTAAAAGATATGAGCCATCCTGTGTGCTAGAGATATCGATTTTACCTGTATAAGACATGAGCCATCCTGTGTGCTAGTGGTGTCGATTTTACCTGTATAAGACATGACCCATCCTGTGTGCTACAGGTATCCGTTTTACCTGTATAAGAAATGAGCCATCCTGTGTGCTAGAAGTATCGATTTTACCTGTATAAAACATGAGCCATCCTGTGTGCTAGAGGTATCGATTTTACCTGTATAAGACATGAGCCATCCTGTGTGCTAGAGGTATCGATTTTACCTGCATAAGACATGAGCCATCCTGTGTGCTAGAGGTGTCGATTTTACCTGTATAAGACATGAGCCATCGTGTGTGCTAGAGGTATCTATTTTAACTGTAGAAGACATGAGCCATCCTGTGTGCTAGAGGCATCGATTTTACCTGAATAAGACATGAGCCATCCTGTGTGCTAGAGGTATCGATTTTACCTGTATAAGACATGAGCCATCCTGTGTGCTAGGGTATCGATTTTACCTCTATAAGACATGAGCCATCCTGTGTTCTAGGGGTATCGATTTTACCTGTATAAGATATGACCCATCCTGTGTGCTAGGGGTATCGATTTTACCTGTATAAGACATGAGCCATCCTGTGTGCTAGGGGTATCGATTTTACCTGTATAAGACATGAGCCATCCTGTGTGCTAGAGGTGTCGATTTTACCTGTATAAGACATGAGCCATCATGTGTGCTAGAGGTATCTATTTTACCTGTATAAGACATGAGTCATCGTGTGTGCTAGAGGTATGGATTTTACCTGTGTAAGACATGAGCCATCCTGTGTGCTAGAAGTATCGATTTTACCTGTATAAGACGAGCCATCGTGTGTGCTAGAGGTATCGATTTTACCTGTATAAGACATGAGCCATCCTGTGTGCTAGAGGTATCGATTTTACCTGTATAAGACGAGCCATCCTGTTTGCTAGAGGTATCGATTTTACCTGTATAAGACATGAGCCATCCTGTGTGCTAGAGGTATCGATTTTACCTGTACAAGACATGAGCCATCCTGTGTGCTAGAGGTGTCGATTTTACCTGTATAAGACATGAGCCATCCTGTGTGCTAGAGGTGTCGATTTTACCTGAAAAAGATATGAGCCATCCTGTGTGCTAGAGGTATCGATTTTACCTGTATAAGACATGAGCCATCCTGTATGCTAGTGGTATCGATTTTACCTGTATAAGACATGAGCCATCCTGTGTGCTAGAGGTATCGGTTTTACCTGTATAAGAAATGAGCCATCCTGTGTGCTAGAAGTATCGATTTTACCTGTATAAAACATGAGCCATCCTGTGTGCTAGAGGTATCGATTTTACCTGTATAAGACATGAGCCATCCTGTGTGCTAGAGGTATCGATTTTACCTGCATAAGACATGAGCCATCCTGTGTGCTAGAGGTATCGATTTTACCTGTATAAGACATGAGCCATCCTGTGTGCTAGAGGTGTCGATTTTACCTGTATAAGACATGAGCCATCCTGTGTGCTAGAGGTATCGATTTTACCTGTATAAGACATGAGTAATCCTGTGTGCTAGAGGTATCGATTTTACCTGTATAAGACAAGAGCCATCCTGTGTGCTCGGGGTGTCGATTTTACCTGTATAAGACATGAGCCATCCTGTGTGCTAGAGGTATCGATTTTACCTGTATAAGACATGAGCCATCCTGTGTGCTAGAGGTATCGATTTTACCTGTATAAGACACGAGCCATCCGGTGTGCTAGAGGTATCAATTTTACCTGTATAAGATATGAGCCATCCTGTGTGCTAGAGGTATCGATTTTACCTCTATAAGATATGACCCATCCTGTGTGCTAGGGATATCGATTTTACCTGTATAAGACAAGAGCCATCCTGTGTGCTAGAGGTATCGTTTTTACCTGTATAAGACATGAGCCATCCTGTGTGCTAGAGGTATAAATTTTACCTGTATAAGACATGAGCCATCCTGTGTGCTAGAGGTATCGATTTTACCTGTATAAGACATGAGCCATCCCGTGTGCAAGAGGTATCGATTTTACCTGTATAAGACATGAGCCATCCTGTGTGCTAGTGGTTTCGATTTTACCTGTATAAAACTTGAGCCATTCTGTGTGCTAGAGGTATCGATTTTACCTGTATAAGACATGAGCCATCCTGTGTGCTAGAGGTATCGATTTTACCTGTATAAGAAATGAGCCATCCTGTGTGCTAGAGGTATCGATTTTACCTGTATAAGACATGAGCCATCTGTGTGCTAGAGGTATCGATTTTACCTGTATAAAACATGAGCCATCCTGCGTGCTAGAGGTATCGATTTTACCTGTATAAGACATGAACCATCCTGTGTGCTAGAGGTATCGATTTTACCTGTAAAAGATATGAGCCATCCTGTGTGCTAGAGATATCGATTTTACCTGTATAAGACATGAGCCATCCTGTGTGCTAGTGGTGTCGATTTTACCTATATAAGACATGAGCCATCCTGTGTGCTACAGGTATCGGTTTTACCTGTATAAGACATGAGCCATCCTGTGTGCTAGAAGTATCGATTTTACCTGTATAAAACATGAGCCATCCTGTGTGCTAGAGGTATCGATTTTACCTGTATAAGACATGAGCCATCCTGTGTGCTAGAGGTATCGATTTTACCTGCATAAGACATGAGCCATCCTGTGTGCTAGAGGTGTCGATTTTACCTGTATAAGACATGAGCCATCGTGTGTGCTAGAGGTATCTATTTTAACTGTATAAGACATGAGCCATCGTGTGTGCTAGAGGTATCGATTTTACCTGTATAAGACATGAGCCATCCTGTGTGCTAGAGATATCGATTTTACCTGTATAAGACATGAGCCATCCTGTGTGCTAGAGGTATCGATTTTACCTGTATAAGACATGAGTAATCCTGTGTGCTAGAGGTATCGATTTTACCTATATAAGACATGAGCCATCCTGTGTGCTAGAGGTATCGATTTTAACTGTAGAAGACATGAGCCATCCTGTGTGCTAGAGGCATCGATTTTACCTGAATAAGACATGAGCCATCCTGTGTGCTAGAGGTATCGATTTTACCTGTATAAGACATGAGCCATCTTGTGTGCTAGGGTATCGATTTTACCTGTATAAGACATGAGCCATCCTGTGTGCTAGGGGTATCGATTTTACCTGTATAAGATATGACCCATCCTGTGTGCTAGGGGTATCGATTTTACTTGTATAAGACATGAGCCATCCTGTGTGCTAGGGGTATCGATTTTACCTGTATAAGACATGAGCCATCATGTGTGCTAGAGGTGTCGATTTTACCTGTATAAGACATGAGCCATCCTGTGTGCTAGAGGCATCGATTTTACCTGAATAAGACATGAGCCATCCTGTGTGCTAGAGGTATCGATTTTACCTGTATAAGACATGAGCCATCCTGTGTGCTAGGGGTATCGATTTTACCTGTATAAGACATGAGCCATACTGTGTGCTAGGGGTATCGATTTTACCTGTATAAGATATGAGCCATCCTGTGTGTTAGAGGTATCGATTTTACCTGTATAAGACATGAGCCATCCTGTGTGCTAGAGATATCGATTTTACCTGTATAAGACATGAGCCATCCTGTGCGCTAGAGGTGTCGATTTTACCTGTATAAGACATGAGCCATCGTGTGTGCTAGAGGTATCTATTTTACCTGTATAAGACATGAGTCATCGTGTGTGCTAGAGGTATGGATTTTACCTGTATAAGACATGAGCCATCCTGTGTGCTAGAGGTAGCGATTTTACCTGTATAAGACGAGCCATCGTGTGTGCTAGAGGTATCGATTTTACCTCTATAAGACATGAGCCATCCTGTGTGCTAGAGGTATCGATTTTACCTGTATAAGACGAGCCAACCTGTTTGCTAGAGGTATCGATTTTACCTGTATAAGACATGAGCCATCCTGTGTGCTAGAGGCATCGATTTTACCTGTAAAAGATATGAGCCATCCTGTGTGCTAGAGATATCGATTTTACCTGTATAAGACATGAGCCATCCTGTGTGCTAGTGGTGTCGATTTTACCTGTATAAGACGAGCCATCGTGTGTGCTAGAGGTATCGATTTTACCTGTATAAGACATGAGCCATCCTGTGTGCTAGAGGTATCGATTTTACCTGTATAAGACGAGCCATCCTGTTTGCTAGAGGTATCGATTTTACCTGTATAAGACATGAGCCATCCTGTGTGCTAGAGGTATCGATTTTACCTGTAAAAGACATGAGCCATCCTGTGTGCTAGAGGTGTCGATTTTACCTGTATAAGACATGAGCCATCCTGTGTGCTAGAGGTGTCGATTTTACCTGAAAAAGATATGAGCCATCCTGTGTGCTAGAGGTATCGATTTTACCTGTATAAGACATGAGCCATCCTGTATGCTAGTGGTATCGATTTTACCTGTATAAGACATGAGCCATCCTGTGTGCTAGAGGTATCGGTTTTACCTGTATAAGAAATGAGCCATCCTGTGTGCTAGAAGTATCGATTTTACCTGTATAAAACATGAGCCATCCTGTGTGCTAGAGGTATCGATTTTACCTGTATAAGACATGAGCCATCCTGTGTGCTAGAGGTATCGATTTTACCTGCATAAGACATGAGCCATCCTGTGTGCTAGAGGTATCGATTTTACCTGTATAAGACATGAGCCATCCTGTGTGCTAGAGGTGTCGATTTTACCTGTATAAGACATGAGCCATCCTGTGTGCTAGAGGTATCGATTTTACCTGTATAAGACATGAGTAATCCTGTGTGCTAGAGGTATCGATTTTACCTGTATAAGACATGAGCCATCCTGTGTGCTCGGGGTGTCGATTTTACCTGTATAAGACATGAGCCATCCTGTGTGCTAGAGGTATCGATTTTACCTGTATAAGACATGAGCCATCCTGTGTGCTAGAGGTATCGATTTTACCTGTATAAGACACGAGCCATCCGGTGTGCTAGAGGTATCAATTTTACCTGTATAAGATATGAGCCATCCTGTGTGCTAGAGGTATCGATTTTACCTCTATAAGATATGACCCATCCTGTGTGCTAGGGATATCGATTTTACCTGTATAAGACAAGAGCCATTCTGTGTGCTAGAGGTATCGTTTTTACCTGTATAAGACATGAGCCATCCTGTGTGCTAGAGGTATAAATTTTACCTGTATAAGACATGAGCCATCCCGTGTGCAAGAGGTATCGATTTTACCTGTATAAGACATGAGCCATCCTGTGTGCTAGTGGTTTCGATTTTACCTGTATAAAACTTGAGCCATTCTGTGTGCTAGAGGTATCGATTTTACCTGTATAAGACATGAGCCATCCTGTGTGCTAGAGGTATCGATTTTACCTGTATAAGAAATGAGCCATCCTGTGTGCTAGAGGTATCGATTTTACCTGTATAAGACATGAGCCATCTGTGTGCTAGAGGTATCGATTTTACCTGTATAAAACATGAGCCATCCTGCGTGCTAGAGGTATCGATTTTACCTGTATAAGACATGAACCATCCTGTGTGCTAGAGGTATCGATTTTACCTGTAAAAGATATGAGCCATCCTGTGTGCTAGAGATATCGATTTTACCTGTATAAGACATGAGCCATCCTGTGTGCTAGTGGTGTCGATTTTACCTATATAAGACATGAGCCATCCTGTGTGCTACAGGTATCGGTTTTACCTGTATAAGACATGAGCCATCCTGTGTGCTAGAAGTATCGATTTTACCTGTATAAAACATGAGCCATCCTGTGTGCTAGAGGTATCGATTTTACCTGTATAAGACATGAGCCATCCTGTGTGCTAGAGGTATCGATTTTACCTGCATAAGACATGAGCCATCCTGTGTGCTAGAGGTGTCGATTTTACCTGTATAAGACATGAGCCATCGTGTGTGCTAGAGGTATCTATTTTAACTGTATAAGACATGAGCCATCGTGTGTGCTAGAGGTATCGATTTTACCTGTATAAGACATGAGCCATCCTGTGTGCTAGAGATATCGATTTTACCTGTATAAGACATGAGCCATCCTGTGTGCTAGAGGTATCGATTTTACCTGTATAAGACATGAGTAATCCTGTGTGCTAGAGGTATCGATTTTACCTGTATAAGACATGAGCCATCGTGTGTGCTAGAGGTATCTATTTTACCTGTATAAGACATGAGTCATCGTGTGTGCTAGAGGTATGGATTTTACCTGTATAAGACATGAGCCATCCTGTGTGCTAGAGGTATCGATTTTACCTGTATAAGACGAGCCATCGTGTGTGCTAGAGGTATCGATTTTACCTCTATAAGACATGAGCCATCCTGTGTGCTAGAGGTATCGATTTTACCTGTATAAGACGAGCCAACCTGTTTGCTAGAGGTATCGATTTTACCTGTATAAGACATGAGCCATCCTGTGTGCTAGAGGCATCGATTTTACCTGTAAAAGATATGAGCCATCCTGTGTGCTAGAGATATCGATTTTACCTGTATAAGACATGAGCCATCCTGTGTGCTAGTGGTGTCGATTTTACCTGTATAAGACGAGCCATCGTGTGTGCTAGAGGTATCGATTTTACCTGTATAAGACATGAGCCATCCTGTGTGCTAGAGGTATCGATTTTACCTGTATAAGACGAGCCATCCTGTTTGCTAGAGGTATCGATTTTACCTGTATAAGACATGAGCCATCCTGTGTGCTAGAGGTATCGATTTTACCTGTAAAAGACATGAGCCATCCTGTGTGCTAGAGGTGTCGATTTTACCTGTATAAGACATGAGCCATCCTGTGTGCTAGAGGTGTCGATTTTACCTGAAAAAGATATGAGCCATCCTGTGTGCTAGAGGTATCGATTTTACCTGTATAAGACATGAGCCATCCTGTATGCTAGTGGTATCGATTTTACCTGTATAAGACATGAGCCATCCTGTGTGCTAGAGGTATCGGTTTTACCTGTATAAGAAATGAGCCATCCTGTGTGCTAGAAGTATCGATTTTACCTGTATAAAACATGAGCCATCCTGTGTGCTAGAGGTATCGATTTTACCTGTATAAGACATGAGCCATCCTGTGTGCTAGAGGTATCGATTTTACCTGCATAAGACATGAGCCATCCTGTGTGCTAGAGGTATCGATTTTACCTGTATAAGACATGAGCCATCCTGTGTGCTAGAGGTGTCGATTTTACCTGTATAAGACATGAGCCATCCTGTGTGCTAGAGGTATCGATTTTACCTGTATAAGAAATGAGTAATCCTGTGTGCTAGAGGTATCGATTTTACCTGTATAAGACATGAGCCATCCTGTGTGCTCGGGGTGTCGATTTTACCTGTATAAGACATGAGCCATCCTGTGTGCTAGAGGTATCGATTTTACCTGTATAAGACATGAGCCATCCTCTGTGCTAGAGGTATCGATTTTACCTGTATAAGACACGAGCCATCCGGTGTGCTAGAGGTATCAATTTTACCTGTATAAGATATGAGCCATCCTGTGTGCTAGAGGTATCGATTTTACCTCTATAAGATATGACCCATCCTGTGTGCTAGGGATATCGATTTTACCTGTATAAGACAAGAGCCATCCTGTGTGCTAGAGGTATCGTTTTTACCTGTATAAGACATGAGCCATCCTGTGTGCTAGAGGTATAAATTTTACCTGTATAAGACATGAGCCATCCTGTGTGCTAGAGGTATCGATTTTACCTGTATAAGACATGAGCCATCCCGTGTGCAAGAGGTATCGATTTTACCTGTATAAGACATGAGCCATCCTGTGTGCTAGTGGTTTCGATTTTACCTGTATAAAACTTGAGCCATTCTGTGTGCTAGAGGTATCGATTTTACCTGTATAAGACATGAGCCATCCTGTGTGCTACAGGTATCGGTTTTACCTGTATAAGACATGAGCCATCCTGTGTGCTAGAAGTATCGATTTTACCTGTATAAAACATGAGCCATCCTGTGTGCTAGAGGTATCGATTTTACCTGTATAAGACATGAGCCATCCTGTGTGCTAGAGGTATCGATTTTACCTGCATAAGACATGAGCCATCCTGTGTGCTAGAGGTGTCGATTTTACCTGTATAAGACATGAGCCATCGTGTGTGCTAGAGGTATCTATTTTAACTGTATAAGACATGAGCCATCGTGTGTGCTAGAGGTATCGATTTTACCTGTATAAGACATGAGCCATCCTGTGTGCTAGAGATATCGATTTTACCTGTATAAGACATGAGCCATCCTGTGTGCTAGAGGTATCGGTTTTACCTGTATAAGACATGAGTAATCCTGTGTGCTAGAGGTATCGATTTTACCTATATAAGACATGAGCCATCCTGTGTGCTAGAGGTATCGATTTTGACTGTAGAAGACATGAGCCATCCTGTGTGCTAGAGGCATCGATTTTACCTGAATAAGACATGAGCCATCCTGTGTGCTAGAGGTATCGATTTTACCTGTATAAGACATGAGCCATCTTGTGTGCTAGGGTATCGATTTTACCTGTATAAGACATGAGCCATCCTGTGTGCTAGGGGTATCGATTTTACCTGTATAAGACATGAGCCATCCTGTGTGCTAGGGGTATCGATTTTACCTGTATAAGACATAAGCCATCATGTGTGCTAGAGGTGTCGATTTTACCTGTATAAGACATGAGCCATCCTGTGTGCTAGAGGCATCGATTTTACCTGAATAAGACATGAGCCATCCTGTGTGCTAGAGGTATCGATTTTACCTGTATAAGACATGAGCCATCCTGTGTGCTAGGGGTATCGATTTTACCTGTATAAGACATGAACCATACTGTGTGCTAGGGGTATCGATTTTACCTGTATAAGACATGAGCCATCCTGTGTGCTAGAGGTATCGATTTTACCTGTATAAGACATGAGCCATCCTGTGTGCTAGAGATATCGATTTTACCTGTATAAGACATGAGCCATCCTGTGCGCTAGAGGTGTCGATTTTACCTGTATAAGACATGAGCCATCGTGTGTGCTAGAGGTATCTATTTTACCTGTATAAGACATGAGTCATCGTGTGTGCTAGAGGTATGGATTTTACCTGTATAAGACATGAGCCATCCTGTGTGCTAGAGGTATCGATTTTACCTGTATAAGACGAGCCATCGTGTGTGCTAGAGGTATCGATTTTACCTCTATAAGACATGAGCCATCCTGTGTGCTAGAGGTATCGATTTTTCCTGTATAAGACGAGCCAAACTGTTTGCTAGAGGTATCGATTTTACCTGTATAAGACATGAGCCATCCTGTGTGCTAGAGGCATCGATTTTACCTGTAAAAGATATGAGCCATCCTGTGTGCTAGAGATATCGATTTTACCTGTATAAGACATGAGCCATCCTGTGTGCTAGTGGTGTCGATTTTACCTGTATAAGACATGACCCATCCTGTGTGCTACAGGTATCCGTTTTACCTGTATAAGAAATGAGCCATCCTGTGTGCTAGAAGTATCGATTTTACCTGTATAAAACATGAGCCATCCTGTGTGCTAGAGGTATCGATTTTACCTGTATAAGACATGAGCCATCCTGTGTGCTAGAGGTATCGATTTTACCTGCATAAGACATGAGCCATCCTGTGTGCTAGAGGTGTCGATTTTACCTGTATAAGACATGAGCCATCGTGTGTGCTAGAGGTATCTATTTTAACTGTATAAGACATGAGCCATCGTGTGTGCTAGAGGTATCGATTTTACCTGTATAAGACATGAGCCATCCTGTGTGCTAGAGATATCGATTTTACCTGTATAAGACATGAGCCATCCTGTGTGCTAGAGGTATCGATTTTACCTGTATAAGACATGAGTAATCCTGTGTGCTAGAGGTATCGATTTTACCTATATAAGACATGAGCCATCCTGTGTGCTAGAGGTATCGATTTTAACTGTAGAAGACATGAGCCATCCTGTGTGCTAGAGGCATCGATTTTACCTGAATAAGACATGAGCCATCCTGTGTGCTAGAGGTATCGATTTTACCTGTATAAGACATGAGCCATCCTGTGTGCTAGGGTATCGATTTTACCTCTATAAGACATGAGCCATCCTGTGTTCTAGGGGTATCGATTTTACATGTATAAGATATGACCCATCCTGTGTGCTAGGGGTATCGATTTTACCTGTATAAGACATGAGCCATCCTGTGTGCTAGGGGTATCGATTTTACCTGTATAAGACATGAGCCATCCTGTGTGCTAGAGGTTTCGATTTTACCTGTATAAGACATGAGTCATCATGTGTGCTAGAGGTATCTATTTTACCTGTATAAGACATGAGTCATCGTGTGTGCTAGAGGTATGGATTTTACCTGTGTAAGACATGAGCCATCCTGTGTGCTAGAGGTATCGATTTTACCTGTATAAGACGAGCCATCGTGTGTGCTAGAGGTATCGATTTTACCTCTATAAGACATGAGCCATCCTGTGTGCTAGAGGTATCGATTTTACCTGTATAAGACGAGCCATCCTGTTTGCTAGAGGTATCGATTTTACCTGTATCAGACATGAGCCATCCTGTGTGCTAGAGGTATCGATTTTACCTGTACAAGACATGAGCCATCCTGTGTGCTAGAGGTGTCGATTTTACCTGTATAAGACATGAGCCATCCTGTGTGCTAGAGGTATCGATTTTACCTGAAAAAGATATGAGCCATCCTGTGTGCTAGAGGTATCGATTTTACCTGTATAAGACATGAGCCATCCTGTATGCTAGTGGTATCGATTTTACCTGTATAAGACATGAGTCATCCTGTGTGCTAGAGGTATCGGTTTTACCTGTATAAGAAATGAGCCATCCTGTGTGCTAGAAGTATCGATTTTACCTGTATAAAACATGAGCCATCCTGTGTGCTAGAGGTATCGATTTTACCTGTATAAGACATGAGCCATCGTGTGTGCTAGAGGTATCGATTTTACCTGCATAAGACATGAGCCATCCTGTGTGCTAGAGGTATCGATTTTACCTGTATAAGACATGAGCCATCCTGTGTGCTAGAGGTGTCGATTTTACCTGTATAAGACATGAGCCATCCTGTGTGCTAGAGGTATCGATTTTACCTGTATAAGACATGAGTAATCCTGTGTGCTAGAGGTATCGATTTTACCTGTAAAAGACATGAGCCATCCTGTGTGCTCGGGGTGTCGATTTTACCTGTATAAGACATGAGCCATCCTGTGTGCTAGAGGTATCGATTTTACCTGTATAAGACATGAGCCATCCTGTGTGCTAGAGGTATCGATTTTACCTGTATAAGACACGAGCCATCCGGTGTGCTAGAGGTATCAATTTTACCTGTATAAGATATGAGCCATCCTGTGTGCTAGAGGTATCGATTTTACCTCTATAAGATATGACCCATCCTGTGTGCTAGGGATATCGATTTTACCTGTATAAGACAAGAGCCATCCTGTGTGCTAGAGGTATCGTTTTTACCTGTATAAGACATGAGCCATCCTGTGTGCTAGAGGTATAAATTTTACCTGTATAAGACATGAGCCATCCTGTGTGCTAGAGGTATCGATTTTACCTGTATAAGACATGAGCCATCCCGTGTGCAGGAGGTATCGATTTTACCTGTATAAGAAATGAGCCATCCTGTGTGCTAGAGGTATCGATTTTACCTGTATAAGACATGAGCCATCTGTGTGCTAGAGGTATCGATTTTACCTGTATAAAACATGAGCCATCCTGCGTGCTAGAGGTATCGATTTTACCTGTATAAGACATGAGCCATCCTGTGTGCTAGAGGTATCGATTTTACCTGTAAAAGATATGAGCCATCCTGTGTGCTAGAGATATCGATTTTACCTGTATAAGACATGAGCCATCCTGTGTGCTAGTGGTGTCGATTTTACCTATATAAGACATGACCCATCCTGTGTGCTACAGGTATCGGTTTTACCTGTATAAGACATGAGCCATCCTGTGTGCTAGAAGTATCGATTTTACCTGTATAAAACATGAGCCATCCTGTGTGCTAGAGGTATCGATTTTACCTGTATAAGACATGAGCCATCCTGTGTGCTAGAGGTATCGATTTTACCTGCATAAGACATGAGCCATCCTGTGTGCTAGAGGTGTCGATTTTACCTGTATAAGACATGAGCCATCGTGTGTGCTAGAGGTATCTATTTTAACTGTATAAGACATGAGCCATCGTGTGTGCTAGAGGTATCGATTTTACCTGTATAAGACATGAGCCATCCTGTGTGCTAGAGATATCGATTTTACCTGTATAAGACATGAGCCATCCTGTGTGCTAGAGGTATCGATTTTACCTGTATAAGACATGAGTAATCCTGTGTGCTAGAGGTATCGATTTTACCTATATAAGACATGAGCCATCCTGTGTGCTAGAGGTATCGATTTTAACTGTAGAAGACATGAGCCATCCTGTGTGCTAGAGGCATCGATTTTACCTGAATAAGACATGAGCCATCCTGTGTGCTAGAGGTATCGATTTTACCTGTATAAGACATGAGCCATCATGTGTGCTAGGGTATCGATTTTACCTGTATAAGACATGAGCCATCCTGTGTGCTAGGGGTATCGATTTTACCTGTATAAGATATGACCCATCCTGTCTGCTAGGGGTATCGATTTTACCTGTATAAGACATGAGCCATCCTGTGTGCTAGGGGTATCGATTTTACCTGTATTAGACATGAGCCATCCTGTGTGCTAGAGGTATCGATTTTACCTGTATAAGACATGAGCCATCATGTGTGCTAGAGGTATCTATTTTACCTGTATAAGACATGAGTCATCGTGTGTGCTAGAGGTATCGATTTTACCTGTGTAAGACATGAGCCATCCTGTGTGCTAGAGGTATCGATTTTACCTGTATAAGACGAGCCATCGTGTGTGCTAGAGGTATCGATTTTACCTCTATAAGACATGAGCCATCCTGTGTGCTAGAGGTATCGATTTTACCTGTATAAGACGAGCCATCCTGTTTGCTAGAGGTATCGATTTTACCTGTATAAGACATGAGCCATTCTGTGTGCTAGAGGTATCGATTTTACCTGTACAAGACATGAGCCATCCTGTGTGCTAGAGGTGTCGATTTTACCTGTATAAGACATGAGCCATCCTGTGTGCTAGAGGTATCGATTTTACCTGAAAAAGATATGAGCCATCCTGTGTGCTAGAGGTATCGATTTTACCTGTATAAGACATGAGCCATCCTGTGTGCTAGTGGTATCGATTTTACCTGTATAAGACATGAGCCATCCTGTGTGCTAGAGGTATCGGTTTTACCTGTATAAGAAATGAGCCATCCTGTGTGCTAGAAGTATCGATTTTACCTGTATAAAACATGAGCCATCCTGTGTGCTAGAGGTATCGATTTTACCTGTATAAGACATGAGCCATCCTGTGTGCTAGAGGTATCGATTTTACCTGCATAAGACATGAGCCATCCTGTGTGCTAGAGGTATCGATTTTACCTGTATAAGACATGAGCCATCCTGTGTGCTAGAGGTGTCGATTTTACCTGTATAAGACATGAGTAATCCTGTGTGCTAGAGGTATCGATTTTACCTGTATAAGACATGAGCCATCCTGTGTGCTAGGGGTGTCGATTTTACCTGTATAAGACATGAGCCATCCTGTGTGCTAGAGGTATCGATTTTACCTGTATAAGACATGAGCCATCCTGTGTGCTAGAGGTATCGATTTTACCTGTATAAGACACGAGCCATCCGGTGTGCTAGAGGTATCAATTTTACCTGTATAAGACATGAGCCATCCTGTGTGCTAGAGGTATCGATTTTACCTCTATAAGATATGACCCATCCTGTGTGCTAGGGATATCGATTTTACCTGTATAAGACAAGAACCATCCTGTGTGCTAGAGGTATCGTTTTTACCTGTATAAGACATGAGCCATCCTGTGTGCTAGAGGTATAAATTTTACCTGTATAAGACGTGAGCCATCCTGTGTGCTAGAGGTATCGATTTTACCTGTATAAGACATGAGCCATCCCGTGTGCAGGAGGTATCGATTTTACCTCTATAAGACATGAGCCATCCTGTGTGCTAGTGGTTTCGATTTTACCTGTATAAAACTTGAGCCATCCTGTGTGCTAGAGGTATCGATTTTACCTGTATAAGACATGAGCCATCCTGTGTGCTAGAGGTATCGATTTTACCTGTATAAGAAATGAGCCATCCTGTGTGCTAGAGGTATCCATTTAACCTGTATAAGACATGAGCCATCTGTGTGCTAGAGGTATCGATTTTACCTGTATAAAACATGAGCCATCCTGCGTGCTAGAGGTATCGATTTTACCTGTATAAGACATGAGCCATCCTGTGTGCTAGAGGTATCGATTTTACCTGTATAAAACATGAGCCATCATGGGTGCTAGAGGTATCGATTTTAACTGTATAAGACATGAGCCATCCTGTGTGCTAGAGGCATCGATTTTACCTGAATAAGACATGAGCCATCCTGTGTGCTAGAGGTATCGATGTTACCTCTATAAGATATGACCCATCCTGTGTGCTAGGGATATCGATTTTACCTGTATAAGACATGAGCCATCCTGTGTGCTAGAGGCATCGATTTTACCTGAATAAGACATGAGCCATCCTGTGTGCTAGAGGTATCGATTTTACCTCTATAAGATATGACCCATCCTGTGTGCTAGGGGTATCGATTTTACCTGTATAAGACAAGAGCCATCCTGTGTGCTAGAGGTATCGTTTTTACCTGTATAAGACATGAGCCATCCTGTGTGCTAGAGGTATAAATTTTACCTGTATAAGACATGAGCCATCCTGTGTGCTAGAGGTATCGGTTTTACCTGTATAAGACATGAGCCATCCCGTGTGCAGGAGGTATCGATTTAACCTGTATAAGACATGAGCCATCCTGTGTGCTAGTGGTTTCGATTTTACCTGTATAAAACTTGAGCCATTCTGTGTGCTAGAGGTATCGATTTTACCTGTATAAGACATGAGCCATCCTGTGTGCTAGAGGTATCGATTTTACCTGTATAAGAAATGAGCCATCCTGTGTGCTAGAGGTATCGATTTTACCTGTATAAGACATGAGCCATCTGTGTGCTAGAGGTATCGATTTTACCTGTATAAAACATGAGCCATCCTGCGTGCTAGAGGTATCGATTTTACCTGTATAAGATATGAGCCATCCTGTGTGCTAGAGATATCGATTTTACCTGTATAAGACATGAGCCATCCTGTGTGCTAGTGGTGTCGATTTTACCTATATAAGACATGACCCATCCTGTGTGCTACAGGTATCGGTTTTACCTGTATAAGACATGAGCCATCCTGTGTGCTAGAAGTATCGATTTTACCTGTATAAAACATGAGCCATCCTGTGTGCTAGAGGTATCGATTTTACCTGTATAAGACATGAGCCATCCTGTGTGCTAGAGGTATCGATTTTACCTGCATAAGACATGAGCCATCCTGTGTGCTAGAGGTGTCGATTTTACCTGTATAAGACATGAGCCATCGTGTGTGCTAGAGGTATCTATTTTAACTGTATAAGACATGAGCCATCGTGTGTGCTAGAGGTATCGATTTTACCTGTATAAGACATGAGCCATCCTGTGTGCTAGAGATATCGATTTTACCTGTATAAGACATGAGCCATGCTGTGTGCTAGAGGTATCGATTTTACCTGTTTAAGACATGAGTAATCCTGTGTGCTAGAGGTATCGATTTTACCTATTTAAGACATGAGCCATCCTGTGTGCTAGAGGTATCGATTTTAACTGTAGAAGACATGAGCCATCCTGTGTGCTAGAGGCATCGATTTTACCTGAATAAGACATGAGCCATCCTGTGTGTTAGAGGTATCGATTTTACCTGTATAAGACATGAGCCATCCTGTGTGCTAGGGTATCGATTTTACCTGTATAAGACATGAGCCATCCTGTGTGCTAGGGGTATCGATTTTACCTGTATAAGATATGACCCATCCTGTGTGCTAGGGGTATCGATTTTACCTGTATAAGACATGAGCCATCCTGTGTGCTAGGGGTATCGATTTTACCTGTATAAGACATGAGCCATCCTGTGTGCTAGAGGTGTCGATTTTACCTGTATAAGACATGAGCCATCATGTGTGCTAGAGGTATCTATTTTACCTGTATAAGACATGAGTCATCGTGTGTGCTAGAGGTATGGATTTTACCTGTGTAAGACATGAGCCATCCTGTGTGCTAGAGGTATCGATTTTACCTGTATAAGACGAGCCATCGTGTGTGCTAGAGGTATCGATTTTACCTCTATAAGACATGAGCCATCCTGTGTGCTAGAGGTATCGATTTTACCTGTATAAGACATGAGCCATCCTGTGTGCTAGAGGTATCGATTTTACCTGAAAAAGATATGAGCCATCCTGTGTGCTAGAGGTATCGATTTTACCTGTATAAGACATGAGCCATCCTGTGTGCTAGTGGTATCGATTTTACCTGTATAAGACATGAGCCATCCTGTGTGCTAGAGGTATCGATTTTACCTGTATAAAACATGAGCCATCATGGGTGCTAGAGGTATCGATTTTAACTGTATAAGACATGAGCCATCCTGTGTGCTAGAGGCATCGATTTTACCTGAATAAGACATGAGCCATCCTGTGTGCTAGAGGTATCGATGTTACCTCTATAAGATATGACCCATCCTGTGTGCTAGGGATATCGATTTTACCTGTATAAGACATGAGCCATCCTGTGTGCTAGAGGCATCGATTTTACCTGAATAAGACATGAGCCATCCTGTGTGCTAGAGGTATCGATTTTACCTCTATAAGATATGACCCATCCTGTGTGCTAGGGGTATCGATTTTACCTGTATAAGACAAGAGCCATCCTGTGTGCTAGAGGTATCGTTTTTACCTGTATAAGACATGAGCCATCCTGTGTGCTAGAGGTATAAATTTTACCTGTATAAGACATGAGCCATCCTGTGTGCTAGAGGTATCGGTTTTACCTGTATAAGACATGAGCCATCCCGTGTGCAGGAGGTATCGATTTAACCTGTATAAGACATGAGCCATCCTGTGTGCTAGTGGTTTCGATTTTACCTGTATAAAACTTGAGCCATTCTGTGTGCTAGAGGTATCGATTTTACCTGTATAAGACATGAGCCATCCTGTGTGCTAGAGGTATCGATTTTACCTGTATAAGAAATGAGCCATCCTGTGTGCTAGAGGTATCGATTTTACCTGTATAAGACATGAGCCATCTGTGTGCTAGAGGTATCGATTTTACCTGTATAAAACATGAGCCATCCTGCGTGCTAGAGGTATCGATTTTACCTGTATAAGATATGAGCCATCCTGTGTGCTAGAGATATCGATTTTACCTGTATAAGACATGAGCCATCCTGTGTGCTAGTGGTGTCGATTTTACCTATATAAGACATGACCCATCCTGTGTGCTACAGGTATCGGTTTTACCTGTATAAGACATGAGCCATCCTGTGTGCTAGAAGTATCGATTTTACCTGTATAAAACATGAGCCATCCTGTGTGCTAGAGGTATCGATTTTACCTGTATAAGACATGAGCCATCCTGTGTGCTAGAGGTATCGATTTTACCTGCATAAGACATGAGCCATCCTGTGTGCTAGAGGTGTCGATTTTACCTGTATAAGACATGAGCCATCGTGTGTGCTAGAGGTATCTATTTTAACTGTATAAGACATGAGCCATCGTGTGTGCTAGAGGTATCGATTTTACCTGTATAAGACATGAGCCATCCTGTGTGCTAGAGATATCGATTTTACCTGTATAAGACATGAGCCATGCTGTGTGCTAGAGGTATCGATTTTACCTGTTTAAGACATGAGTAATCCTGTGTGCTAGAGGTATCGATTTTACCTATTTAAGACATGAGCCATCCTGTGTGCTAGAGGTATCGATTTTAACTGTAGAAGACATGAGCCATCCTGTGTGCTAGAGGCATCGATTTTACCTGAATAAGACATGAGCCATCCTGTGTGTTAGAGGTATCGATTTTACCTGTATAAGACATGAGCCATCCTGTGTGCTAGGGTATCGATTTTACCTGTATAAGACATGAGCCATCCTGTGTGCTAGGGGTATCGATTTTACCTGTATAAGATATGACCCATCCTGTGTGCTAGGGGTATCGATTTTACCTGTATAAGACATGAGCCATCCTGTGTGCTAGGGGTATCGATTTTACCTGTATAAGACATGAGCCATCCTGTGTGCTAGAGGTGTCGATTTTACCTGTATAAGACATGAGCCATCATGTGTGCTAGAGGTATCTATTTTACCTGTATAAGACATGAGTCATCGTGTGTGCTAGAGGTATGGATTTTACCTGTGTAAGACATGAGCCATCCTGTGTGCTAGAGGTATCGATTTTACCTGTATAAGACGAGCCATCGTGTGTGCTAGAGGTATCGATTTTACCTCTATAAGACATGAGCCATCCTGTGTGCTAGAGGTATCGATTTTACCTGTATAAGACATGAGCCATCCTGTGTGCTAGAGGTATCGATTTTACCTGAAAAAGATATGAGCCATCCTGTGTGCTAGAGGTATCGATTTTACCTGTATAAGACATGAGCCATCCTGTGTGCTAGTGGTATCGATTTTACCTGTATAAGACATGAGCCATCCTGTGTGCTAGAGGTATCGGTTTTACCTGTATAAGAAATGAGCCATCCTGTGTGCTAGAAGTATCGATTTTACCTGTATAAAACATGAGCCATCCTGTGTGCTAGAGGTATCGATTTTACCTGTATAAGACATGAGCCATCCTGTGTGCTAGAGGTATCGATTTTACCTGCATAAGACATGAGCCATCCTGTGTGCTAGAGGTATCGATTTTACCTGTATAAGACATGAGCCATCCTGTGTGCTAGAGGTGTCGATTTTACCTGTATAAGACATGAGCCATCCTGTGTGCTAGAGGTATCGATTTTACCTGTATAAGACATGAGTAATCCTGTGTGCTAGAGGTATCGATTTTACCTGTATAAGACATGAGCCATCCTGTGTGCTAGGGGTGTCGATTTTACCTGTATAAGACATGAGCCATCCTGTGTGCTAGAGGTATCGATTTTACCTGTATAAGACATGAGCCATCCTGTGTGCTAGAGGTATCGATTTTACCTGTATAAGACACGAGCCATCCGGTGTGCTAGAGGTATCAATTTTACCTGTATAAGACATGAGCCATCCTGTGTGCTAGAGGTATCGATTTTACCTCTATAAGATATGACCCATCCTGTGTGCTAGGGATATCGATTTTACCTGTATAAGACAAGAGCCATCCTGTGTGCTAGAGGTATCGTTTTTACCTGTATAAGACATGAGCCATCCTGTGTGCTAGAGGTATAAATTTTACCTGTATAAGACATGAGCCATCCTGTGTGCTAGAGGTATCGATTTTACCTGTATAAGACATGAGCCATCCCGTGTGCAGGAGGTATCGATTTTACCTCTATAAGACATGAGCCATCCTGTGTGCTAGTGGTTTCGATTTTACCTGTATAAAACTTGAGCCATCCTGTGTGCTAGAGGTATCGATTTTACCTGTATAAGACATGAGCCATCCTGTGTGCTAGAGGTATCGATTTTACCTGTATAAGAAATGAGCCATCCTGTGTGCTAGAGGTATCCATTTAACCTGTATAAGACATGAGCCATCTGTGTGCTAGAGGTATCGATTTTACCTGTATAAAACATGAGCCATCCTGCGTGCTAGAGGTATCGATTTTACCTGTATAAGACATGAGCCATCCTGTGTGCTAGAGGTATCGATTTTACCTGTATAAAACATGAGCCATCATGGGTGCTAGAGGTATCGATTTTAACTGTATAAGACATGAGCCATCCTGTGTGCTAGAGGCATCGATTTTACCTGAATAAGACATGAGCCATCCTGTGTGCTAGAAGTATCGATTTTACCTCTATAAGATATGACCCATCCTGTGTGCTAGGGATATCGATTTTACCTGTATAAGACATGAGCCATCCTGTGTGCTAGAGGTATAAATTTTACCTGTATAAGACATGAGCCATCCTGTGTGCTAGAGGTATCGGTTTTACCTGTATAAGACATGAGCCATCCCGTGTGCAGGAGGTATCGATTTTACCTGTATAAGACATGAGCCATCCTGTGTGCTAGTGGTTTCGATTTTACCTGTATAAAACATGAGCCATTCTGTGTGCTAGAGGTATCGATTTTACCTGTATAAGACATGAGCCATCCTGTGTGCTAGAGGTATCGATTTTACCTGTATAAGAAATGAGCCATCCTGTGTGCTAGAGGTATCGATTTTACCTGTATAAGACATGAGCCATCTGTGTGCTAGAGGTATCGATTTTACCTGTATAAAACATGAGCCATCCTGCGTGCTAGAGGTATCGATTTTACCTGTAAAAGATATGAGCCATCCTGTGTGCTAGAGATATCGATTTTACCTGTATAAGACATGAGCCATCCTGTGTGGTAGTGGTGTCGATTTTACCTATATAAGACATGACCCATCCTGTGTGCTACAGGTATCGGTTTTACCTGTATAAGACATGAGCCATCCTGTGTGCTAGAAGTATCGATTTTACCTGTATAAAACATGAGCCATCCTGTGTGCTAGAGGTATCGATTTTACCTGTATAAGACATGAGCCATCCTGTGTGCTAGAGGTATCGATTTTACCTGCATAAGACATGAGCCATCCTGTGTGCTAGAGGTGTCGATTTTACCTGTATAAGACATGAGCCATCGTGTGTGCTAGAGGTATCTATTTTAACTGTATAAGACATGAGCCATCGTGTGTGCTAGAGGTATCGATTTTACCTGTATAAGACATGAGCCATCCTGTGTGCTAGAGATATCGATTTTACCTGTATAAGACATGAGCCATGCTGTGTGCTAGAGGTATCGATTTTACCTGTATAAGACATGAGTAATCCTGTGTGCTAGAGGTATCGATTTTACCTATATAAGACATGAGCCATCCTGTGTGCTAGAGGTATTGATTTTAACTGTAGAAGACATGAGCCATCCTGTGTGCTAGAGGCATCGATTTTACCTGAATAAGACATGAGCCATCCTGTGTGCTAGAGGTATCGATTTTACCTGTATAAGACATGAGCCATCCTGTGTGCTAGGGTATCGATTTTACCTGTATAAGACATGAGCCATCCTGTGTTCTAGGGGTATCGATTTTACCTGTATAAGATATGACCCATCCTGTGTGCTAGGGGTATCGATTTTACCTGTATAAGACATGAGCCATCCTGTGTGCTAGGGGTATCGATTTTACCTGTATAAGACATGAGCCATCCTGTGTGCTAGAGGTGTCGATTTTACCTGTATAAGACATGAGCCATCATGTGTGCTAGAGGTATCTATTTTACCTGTATAAGACATGAGTCATCGTGTGTGCTAGAGGTATGGATTTTACCTGTGTAAGACATGAGCCATCCTGTGTGCTAGAGGTATCGATTTTACCTGTATAAGACGAGCCATCGTGTGTGCTAGAGGTATCGATTTTACCTCTATAAGACATGAGCCATCCTGTGTGCTAGAGGTATCGATTTTACCTGTATAAGACGAGCCATCCTGTTTGCTAGAGGTATCGATTTTACCTGTATAAGACATGAGCCATCCTGTGTGCTAGAGGTATCGATTTTACCTGTACAAGACATGAGCCATCCTGTGTGCTAGAGGTGTCGATTTTACCTGTATAAGACATGAGCCATCCTGTGTGCTAGAGGTATCGATTTTTTCCTGAAAAAGATATGAGCCATCCTGTGTGCTAGAGGTATCGATTTTACCTGTATAAGACATGAGCCATCCTGTGTGCTAGTGGTATCGATTTTACCTGTATAAGACATGAGCCATCCTGTGTGCTAGAGGTATCGGTTTTACCTATATAAGAAATGAGCCATCCTGTGTGCTAGAAGTATCGATTTTACCTGTATAAAACATGAGCCATCCTGTGTGCTAGAGGTATCGATTTTACCTGTATAAGACATGAGCCATCCTGTGTGCTAGAGGTATCGATTTTACCTGCATAAGACATGAGCCATCCTGTGTGCTAGAGGTATCGATTTTACCTGTATAAGACATGAGCCATCCTGTGTGCTAGAGGTGTCGATTTTACCTGTATAAGACATGAGCCATCCTGTGTGCTAGAGGTATCGATTTTACCTGTATAAGACATGAGTAATCCTGTGTGCTAGAGGTATCGATTTTACCTGTATAAGACATGAGCCATCCTGTGTGCTAGGGGTGTCGATTTTACCTGTATAAGACATGAGCCATCCTGTGTGCTAGAGGTATCGATTTTACCTGTATAAGACATGAGCCATCCTGTGTGCTAGAGGTATCGATTTTACCTGTATAAGACACGAGCCATCCGGTGTGCTAGAGGTATCAATTTTACCTGTATAAGACATGAGCCATCCTGTGTGCTAGAGGTATCGATTTTACCTCTATAAGATATGACCCATCCTGTGTGCTAGGGATATCGATTTTACCTGTATAAGACAAGAGCCATCCTGTGTGCTAGAGGTATCGTTTTTACCTGTATAAGACATGAGCCATCCTGTGTGCTAGAGGTATAAATTTTACCTGTATAAGACATGAGCCATCCTGTGTGCTAGAGGTATCGATTTTACCTGTATAAGACATGAGCCATCCCGTGTGCAGGAGGTATCGATTTTACCTCTATAAGACATGAGCCATCCTGTGTGCTAGTGGTTTCGATTTTACCTGTATAAAACTTGAGCCATCCTGTGTGCTAGAGGTATCGATTTTACCTGTATAAGACATGAGCCATCCTGTGTGCTAGAGGTATCGATTTTACCTGTATAAGAAATGAGCCATCCTGTGTGCTAGAGGTATCGATTTAACCTGTATAAGACATGAGCCATCTGTGTGCTAGAGGTATCGATTTTACCTGTATAAAACATGAGCCATCCTGCGTGCTAGAGGTATCGATTTTACCTGTATAAGACATGAGCCATCCTGTGCGCTAGAGGTATCGATTTTACCTGTATAAAACATGAGCCATCATGGGTGCTAGAGGTATCGATTTTAACTGTATAAGACATGAGCCATCCTGTGTGCTAGAGGCATCGATTTTACCTGAATAAGACATGAGCCATCCTGCGTGCTAGAGGTATCGATTTTACCTGCATAAGACATGAGCCATCCTGTGTGCTAGGGGTATCCATTTTACCTGTATATGACATGAGCTATCCTGTGTGCTAGGGGTATCGATTTTACCTGTATAAGACATGAGCCATCCTGTGTGCTAGGGGTATCGATTTTACCTGTATAAGACATGAACCATCCTGTGTGCTAGAGGTATCGATTTTACCTCTATAAGATATGACCCATCCTGTGTGCTAGGGGTATCGATTTTACCTCTATAAGACAAGAGCCATCCTGTGTGCTAGAGGTATCGTTTTTACCTGTATAAGACATGAGCCATCCTGTGTGCTAGAGGTATAAATTTTACCTGTATAAGACATGAGCCATCCTGTGTGCAGGAGGTATCGATTTTACCTGTATAAGACATGAGCCATCCTGTGTGCTAGTGGTTTCGATTTTACCTGTATTAAACTTGAGCCATCCTGTGTGCTAGAGGTATCGATTTTACCTGTATAAGACATGAGCCATCCTGTGTGCTAGAGGTATCGATTTTACCTGTATAAGACATGAGCCATCCTGTGTGCTAGAGGTATCGATTTTACCTGTATAAGACATGAGCCATCTGTGTGCTAGAGGTATCGATTTTACCTGTATAAAACATGAGCCATCCTGCGTGCTAGAGGTATCGATTTTACCTGTATAAGACATGAGCCATCCTGTGTGCTGGAGGTATCGATTTTACCTGTATAAAACATGAGCCATCATGGGTGCTAGAGGTATCGATTTTATCTGTATAAGACATGAGCCATCTGTGTGCTAGAGGTATCGATTTTACCTGTATAAGACATGAGCCATCCTGTGTGCTAGAGGTATCGATTTTACCTGTATAAAACATGAGCCATCATGGGTGCTAGAGGTATCGATTTTAACTGTATAAGACATGAGCCATCCTGTGTGCTAGAGGCATCGATTTTACCTGAATAAGACATGAGCCATCCTGCGTGCTAGAGGTATCGATTTTACTTGCATAAGACATGAGCCATCCTGTGTGCTAGGGGTATCCATTTTACCTGTATATGACATGAGCTATCCTGTGTGCTAGGGTATCGATTTTACCTGTATAAGACATGAGCCATCCTGTGTGCTAGGGGTATCGATTTTACCTGTATAAGACATGAACCATCCTGTGTGCTAGAGGTATCGATTTTACCTCTATAAGATATGACCCATCCTGTGTGCTAGGGGTATCGATTTTACCTCTATAAGACAAGAGCCATCCTGTGTGCTAGAGGTATCGTTTTTACCTGTATAAGACATGAGCCATCCTGTGTGCTAGAGGTATAAATTTTACCTGTATAAGACATGAGCCATCCTGTGTGCAGGAGGTATCGATTTTACCTGTATAAGACATGAGCCATCCTGTGTGCTAGTGGTTTCGATTTTACCTGTATAAAACTTGAGCCATCCTGTGTGCTAGAGGTATCGATTTTACCTGTATAAGACATGAGCCATCCTGTGTGCTAGAGGTATCGATTTTACCTGTATAAGACATGAGCCATGCTGTGTGCTAGAGGTATCGATTTTACCTGTATAAGACATGAGCCATCTGTGTGCTAGAGGTATCGATTTTACCTGTATAAAACATGAGCCATCCTGCGTGCTAGAGGTATCGATTTTACCTGTATAAGACATGAGCCATCCTGTGTGCTGGAGGTATCGATTTTACCTGTATAAAACATGAGCCATCATGGGTGCTAGAGGTATCGATTTTACCTGTATAAGACATGAGCCATCTGTGTGCTAGAGGTATCGATTTTACCTGTATAAAACATGAGCCATCCTGCGTGCTAGAGGTATCGATTTTACCTGTATAAGACATGAGCCATCCTGTGTGCTAGAGGTATCGATTTTACCTCTATAAGACATGAGCCATCCTGTGTGCTAGTGGTTTCGATTTTACCTGTATAAAACTTGAGCCATCCTGTGTGCTAGAGGTATCGATTTTACCTGTATAAGACATGAGCCATCCTGTGTGCTAGAGGTATCGATTTTACCTGTATAAGAAATGAGCCATCCTGTGTGCTAGAGGTATCGATTTAACCTGTATAAGACATGAGCCATCTGTGTGCTAGAGGTATCGATTTTACCTGTATAAAACATGAGCCATCCTGTGTGCTAGAGGTATCGATTTTACCTGTATAAGACATGAGCCATCCTGTGTGCTAGAGGTATCGATTTTACCTGTATAAAACATGAGCCATCATGGGTGCTAGAGGTATCGATTTTAACTGTATAAGACATGAGCCATCCTGTGTGCTAGAGGCATCGATTTTACCTGAATAAGACATGAGCCATCCTGTGTGCTAGAGGTATCGATTTTACCTGCATAAGACATGAGCCATCCTGTGTGCTAGGGGTATCCATTTTACCTGTATAAGACATGAGCTATCCTGTGTGCTAGGGGTATCGATTTTACCTGTATAAGACATGAGCCATCCTGTGTGCTAGGGGTATCGATTTTACCTGTATAAGACATGAACCATCCTGTGTGCTAGAGGTATCGATTTTACCTCTATAAGATATGACCCATCCTGTGTGCTAGGGGTATCGATTTTACCTCTATAAGACAAGAGCCATCCTGTGTGCTAGAGGTATCGTTTTTACCTGTATAAGACATGAGCCATCCTGTGTGCTAGAGGTATAAATTTTACCTGTATAAGACATGAGCCATCCTGTGTGCAGGAGGTATCGATTTTACCTGTATAAGACATGAGCCATCCTGTGTGCAAGTGGTTTCGATTTTACCTGTATAAAACTTGAGCCATCCTGTGTGCTAGAGGTATCGATTTTACCTGTATAAGACATGAGCCATCCTGTGTGCTAGAGGTATCGATTTTACCTGTATAAGACATGAGCCATCCTGTGTGCTAGAGGTATCGATTTTACCTGTATAAGACATGAGCCATCTGTGTGCTAGAGGTATCGATTTTACCTGTATAAAACATGAGCCATCCTGCGTGCTAGATGTATCGATTTTACCTGTATAAGACATGAGCCATCCTGTGTGCTGGAGGTATCGATTTTACCTGTATAAAACATGAGCCATCATGGGTGCTAGAGGTATCGATTTTACCTGTATAAGACATGAGCCATCTGTGTGCTAGAGGTATCGATTTTACCTGTATAAAACATGAGCCATCCTGCGTGCTAGAGGTATCGATTTTACCTGTATAAGACATGAGCCATCCTGTGTGCTAGAGGTATCGATTTTACCTGTATAAAACATGAGCCATCATGGGTGCTAGAGGTGTCGATTTTATCTGTATAAGACATGAGCCATCCTGTGTGCTAGAGGCATCGATTTTACCTGAATAAGATATGAGCCATCCTGTGTGCTAGAGGTATCGATTTTACCTGTATAAGACATGAGCCATCCTGTGTGCTAGGGGTATCCATTTTACCTGTATAAGACATGAGCTATCCTGTGTGCTAGGGGTATCGATTTTACCTGTATAAGACATGAGCCATCCTGTGTGCTAGGGGTATCGATTTTACCTGTATAAGACATGAACCATCCTGTGTGCTAGGGGTATCGATTTTACCTGTATAAGACATGAGCCATCCTGTGTGCTAGAGGTGTCGATTTTCCCTGTATAAGACATGAGCCATCCTGTGTGCTAGGGGTATCGATTTTACCTGTATAAGATATGATCCATCCTGTGTGCTAGGGGTATCGATTTTACCTGTATAAGACAAGAGCCATCCTGTGTGCTAGAGGTATCGTTTTTACCTGTATAAGACATGAGCCATCCTGTGTGCTAGAGGTATAAATTTTACCTGTATAAGACATGAGCCATCCTGTGTGCTAGAGGTATCGATTTTACCTGAATAAGACATGAGCCATCACGTGTGCAGGAGGTATCGATTTTACCTGTATAAGACATGAGCCATCCTGTGTGCTAGTGGTTTCGATTTTACCTGTATAAAACTTGAGCCATCCTGTGTGTTAGAGGTATCGATTTTACCTGTATAAGACATGAGCCATCCTGTGTGCTAGAGGTATCGATTTTACCTGTATAAGAAATGAGCCATCCTGTGTGCTAGAGGTATCGATTTTACCTGTATAAAACATGAGCCATCTGTGTGCTAGAGGTATCGATTTTACCTGTATAAAACATGAGCCATCCTGCGTGCTAGAGGTATCGATTTTACCTGTATAAGACATGAGCCATCGTGTGTGCTGGAGGTATCGATTTTACCTGTATAAAACATGAGCCATCATGTGTGCTAGGGATATCGATTTTAACTGTATAAGACATGAGCCATCCTGTTTGCTAGAGGCATCGATTTTACCTGTATAAGAAATGAGCCATCCTGTGTGCTAGAGGTATCGATTTTACCTGTATAAGACATGAGCCATCTGTGTGCTAGAGGTATCGATTTTACCTGTATAAAACATGAGCCATGCTGCGTGCTAGAGGTATCGATTTTACCTGTATAAAACATGAGCCATCATGTGTGCTAGAGGTATCGATTTTAACTGTATAAGACATGAGCCATCCTGTTTGCTAGAGGCATCGATTTTACCTGAATAAGACATGAGCCATCCTGTGTGCTAGAGGTATCGATTTTACCTGTATAAGACATGAGCCATCCTGTGTGCTAGGGGTATCGATTTTACCTGTATAAGACATGAGTCATCCTGTGTGCTAGAGGTATCGATTTTACCTGTATAAGACATGAGCCATCCCGTGTGCTAGAGGTATCGATTTTACCTGTATAAGACATGAGCCATCATGTGTGCTAGTGGTTTCGATTTTACCTGTATAAGACATGAGTCATCCTGTGTGCTAGAGGTATCGATTTTACCTGTATAAGACATGAGCTATCCTGTGTGCTAGAGGTATCGATTTTACCTGTACAAGACATGATCCATCCTGTGTGCTAGAGGTATCGATTTTACCTGTATAAGATATGAGCCATCCTGTGTGCTAGAGGTATCGATTTTACCTGTAAAAGATATGAGCCATCCTGTGTGCTAGAGGTATCGATTTTACCTGTATAAAACATGAGCCATCCTGTGTGCTAGAGGTATCGATTTTACCTGTATAAGACATGAGCCATTCTGTGTGCTAGAGATATCGATTTTACCTGTATAAGACATGAGCCATGCTGTGTGCTAGAGGTATCTATTTTACCTGTATAAGACATGAGCCATCGTGTGTGCTAGAGGTATCGATTTTACCTGTATAAGACATGAGCCATCCTGTGTGCTAGAGGTATCTATTTTACCTGTATAAGACATGAGCCATCCTGTGTGCTAGAGGTATCGATTTTACCTGTGTAAGACATGAGCCATCCTGTGTGCTAGAGGTATCGATTTTACCTGTATAAGAAATGAGCCATCCTGTGTGCTAGAGGTATCGATTTTACCTGTATAAGACATGAGTAATCCTGTGTGCTAGAGGTATCGATTTTACCTATATAAGACATGAGCCATCCTGTGTGCTAGAGGTATCGATTTTACCTGTATAAAACATGAGCCATCCTGTGTGCTAGGGGTATCGATTTTACCTGTATAAGACATGAGCCACCCTGTGTGCTAGAGGTATCGATTTTACCTGTATAAGACATGAGCCATCCTGCGTGCTAGAGGTATCGATTTTACCCGAATAAGACATGAGCAATCCTGTGTGCTAGAGGTATCGATTTTACCTGTATAAAACATGAGCCATCCTGTGTGCTAGAGGTATCGATTTTACCTGTATAAGACATGAGCCATCGTGTGTGCTAGAGGTATCGATTTTACCTGTATAAGACATGAGCTATCGTGTGTGCTAGAGGTATCGATTTTACCTGTATAGGACATGAGTCATCCTGTGTGCTAGAGGTATCGATTTTACCTGTATAAGACATGAGCCATCCTGTGTGCTAGAGGTATCGATTTTACCTGTATAAGACATGAGCCATCCTGTGTGCTAGAGGTATCGATTTTACCTGTATAAGACATGAGTCATCCTGTGTGCTAGAGGTATCGATTTTACCTGTATAAGACATGAGCCATCCTGTGTGCTAGAGATATCGATTTTACCTGTATAAGACATGAGCCACCCTGTGTGCTAGAGGTATCGATTTTACCTGTATAAGACATGAGCCATCCTGTGTGCTAGAGGTATCGATTTTACCTGTACAAGACATGATCCATCCTGTGTGCTAGAGGTATCGATTTTACCTGTATAAGATATGAGCCATCCTGTGTGCTAGAGGTATCGATTTTACCTGTAAAAGATATGAGCCATCCTGTGTGCTAGAGGTATCGATTTTACCTGTATAAAACATGAGCCATCCTGTGTGCTAGAGGTATCGATTTTACCTGTATAAGACATGAGCCATTCTGTGTGCTAGAGGTATCGATTTTACCTGTATAAGACATGAGCCATGCTGTGTGCTAGAGGTATCTATTTTACCTGTATAAGACATGAGCCATCGTGTGTGCTAGTGGTATCGATTTTACCTGTATAAGACATGAGCCATCCTTTGTGCTAGAGGTATCTATTTTACCTGTATAAGACATGAGCCATCCTGTGTGCTAGAGGTATCGATTTTACCTGTATAAGACATGAGCCATCCTGTGTGCTAGAGGTATCGATTTTACCTGTATAAGAAATGAGCCATCCTGTGTGCTAGAGGTATCGATTTTACCTGTATAAGACATGAGTAAACCTGTTTGCTAGAGGTATCGATTTTACCTATATAAGACATGAGCCATCCTGTGTGCTAGAGGTATCGATTTTACCTGTATAAGACATGAGCCATCCTGTGTGCTAGAGGTATCGATTTTACCTATATAAAACATGAGCCATCATGGGTGCTAGAGGTGTCGATTTTATCTGTATAAGACATGAGCCATCCTGTGTGCTAGAGGCATCGATTTTACCTGAATAAGATATGAGCCATCCTGTGTGCTAGAGGTATCGATTTTACCTGTATAAGACATGAGCCATCCTGTGTGCTAGGGGTATCCATTTTACCTGTATAAGACATGAGCTATCCTGTGTGCTAGGGGTATCGATTTTACCTGTATAAGACATGAGCCATCCTGTGTGCTAGGGGTATCGATTTTACCTGTATAAGACATGAACCATCCTGTGTGCTAGGGGTATCGATTTTACCTGTATAAGACATGAGCCATCCTGTGTGCTAGAGGTGTCGATTTTCCCTGTATAAGACATGAGCCATCCTGTGTGCTAGGGGTATCGATTTTACCTGTATAAGATATGATCCATCCTGTGTGCTAGGGGTATCGATTTTACCTGTATAAGACAAGAGCCATCCTGTGTGCTAGAGGTATCGTTTTTACCTGTATAAGACATGAGCCATCCTGTGTGCTAGAGGTATAAATTTTACCTGTATAAGACATGAGCCATCCTGTGTGCTAGAGGTATCGATTTTACCTGAATAAGACATGAGCCATCACGTGTGCAGGAGGTATCGATTTTACCTGTATAAGACATGAGCCATCCTGTGTGCTAGTGGTTTCGATTTTACCTGTATAAAACTTGAGCCATCCTGTGTGTTAGAGGTATCGATTTTACCTGTATAAGACATGAGCCATCCTGTGTGCTAGAGGTATCGATTTTACCTGTATAAGAAATGAGCCATCCTGTGTGCTAGAGGTATCGATTTTACCTGTATAAGACATGAGCCATCTGTGTGCTAGAGGTATCGATTTTACCTGTATAAAACATGAGCCATCCTGCGTGCTAGAGGTATCGATTTTACCTGTATAAGACATGAGCCATCGTGTGTGCTGGAGGTATCGATTTTACCTGTATAAAACATGAGCCATCATGTGTGCTAGGGATATCGATTTTAACTGTATAAGACATGAGCCATCCTGTTTGCTAGAGGCATCGATTTTACCTGTATAAGAAATGAGCCATCCTGTGTGCTAGAGGTATCGATTTTACCTGTATAAGACATGAGCCATCTGTGTGCTAGAGGTATCGATTTTACCTGTATAAAACATGAGCCATGCTGCGTGCTAGAGGTATCGATTTTACCTGTATAAAACATGAGCCATCATGTGTGCTAGAGGTATCGATTTTAACTGTATAAGACATGAGCCATCCTGTTTGCTAGAGGCATCGATTTTACCTGAATAAGACATGAGCCATCCTGTGTGCTAGAGGTATCGATTTTACCTGTATAAGACATGAGCCATCCTGTGTGCTAGGGGTATCGATTTTACCTGTATAAGACATGAGTCATCCTGTGTGCTAGAGGTATCGATTTTACCTGTATAAGACATGAGCCATCCCGTGTGCTAGAGGTATCGATTTTACCTGTATAAGACATGAGCCATCATGTGTGCTAGTGGTTTCGATTTTACCTGTATAAGACATGAGTCATCCTGTGTGCTAGAGGTATCGATTTTACCTGTATAAGACATGAGCTATCCTGTGTGCTAGAGGTATCGATTTTACCTGTACAAGACATGATCCATCCTGTGTGCTAGAGGTATCGATTTTACCTGTATAAGATATGAGCCATCCTGTGTGCTAGAGGTATCGATTTTACCTGTAAAAGATATGAGCCATCCTGTGTGCTAGAGGTATCGATTTTACCTGTATAAAACATGAGCCATCCTGTGTGCTAGAGGTATCGATTTTACCTGTATAAGACATGAGCCATTCTGTGTGCTAGAGATATCGATTTTACCTGTATAAGACATGAGCCATGCTGTGTGCTAGAGGTATCTATTTTACCTGTATAAGACATGAGCCATCGTGTGTGCTAGAGGTATCGATTTTACCTGTATAAGACATGAGCCATCCTGTGTGCTAGAGGTATCTATTTTACCTGTATAAGACATGAGCCATCCTGTGTGCTAGAGGTATCGATTTTACCTGTGTAAGACATGAGCCATCCTGTGTGCTAGAGGTATCGATTTTACCTGTATAAGAAATGAGCCATCCTGTGTGCTAGAGGTATCGATTTTACCTGTATAAGACATGAGTAATCCTGTGTGCTAGAGGTATCGATTTTACCTATATAAGACATGAGCCATCCTGTGTGCTAGAGGTATCGATTTTACCTGTATAAAACATGAGCCATCCTGTGTGCTAGGGGTATCGATTTTACCTGTATAAGACATGAGCCACCCTGTGTGCTAGAGGTATCGATTTTACCTGTATAAGACATGAGCCATCCTGCGTGCTAGAGGTATCGATTTTACCCGAATAAGACATGAGCAATCCTGTGTGCTAGAGGTATCGATTTTACCTGTATAAAACATGAGCCATCCTGTGTGCTAGAGGTATCGATTTTACCTGTATAAGACATGAGCCATCGTGTGTGCTAGAGGTATCGATTTTACCTGTATAAGACATGAGCTATCGTGTGTGCTAGAGGTATCGATTTTACCTGTATAGGACATGAGTCATCCTGTGTGCTAGAGGTATCGATTTTACCTGTATAAGACATGAGCCATCCTGTGTGCTAGAGGTATCGATTTTACCTGTATAAGACATGAGCCATCCTGTGTGCTAGAGGTATCGATTTTACCTGTATAAGACATGAGTCATCCTGTGTGCTAGAGGTATCGATTTTACCTGTATAAGACATGAGCCATCCTGTGTGCTAGAGATATCGATTTTACCTGTATAAGACATGAGCCACCCTGTGTGCTAGAGGTATCGATTTTACCTGTATAAGACATGAGCCATCCTGTGTGCTAGAGGTATCGATTTTACCTGTACAAGACATGATCCATCCTGTGTGCTAGAGGTATCGATTTTACCTGTATAAGATATGAGCCATCCTGTGTGCTAGAGGTATCGATCTTACCTGTAAAAGATATGAGCCATCCTGTGTGCTAGAGGTATCGATTTTACCTGTATAAAACATTAGCCATCCTGTGTGCTAGAGGTATCGATTTTACCTGTATAAGACATGAGCCATTCTGTGTGCTAGAGGTATCGATTTTACCTGTATAAGACATGAGCCATGCTGTGTGCTAGAGGTATCTATTTTACCTGTATAAGACATGAGCCATCGTGTGTGCTAGTGGTATCGATTTTACCTGTATAAGACATGAGCCATCCTTTGTGCTAGAGGTATCTATTTTACCTGTATAAGACATGAGCCATCCTGTGTGCTAGAGGTATCGATTTTACCTGTATAAGACATGAGCCATCCTGTGTGCTAGAGGTATCGATTTTACCTGTATAAGAAATGAGCCATCCTGTGTGCTAGAGGTATCGATTTTACCTGTATAAGACATGAGTAAACCTGTTTGCTAGAGGTATCGATTTTACCTATATAAGACATGAGCCATCCTGTGTGCTAGAGGTATCGATTTTACCTGTATAAGACATGAGCCATCCTGTGTGCTAGAGGTATCGATTTTACCTGTATAAGACATGAGCCATCCTGTGTGCTAGAGGTATCGATTTTACCTGTATAAGACATGAGTCATCCTGTGTGCTAGAGGTATCGATTTTACCTGTATAAGACATGAGCCATCCTGTGTGCTAGAGATATCGATTTTACCTGTATAAGACATGAGCCATCCTGTGTGCTAGAGGTATCGATTTTACCTGTATAAGACATGAGCCATCCTGTGTGCTAGAGATATCGATTTTACCTTATAAGACATGAGCCACCCTGTGTGCTAGAGGTATCGATTTTAACTGTATAAGACATGAGCCATCCTGTGTGCTAGAGGTATCGATTTTACCTGTATAAGACATGAGCCATTCTGTGTGCTAGAGGTATCGATTTTACCTGTATAAGACACGAGCCATCCTGTGTGCTAGAGGTATCAATTTTACCTGTATAAAACATGAGCCATCATGTGTGCTAGAGATATCGATTTTACCTGTGTAAGACATGAGACATCCTGTGTGCTAGAGGTATCGATTTTACCTGTATAAGACATGAGCCATCCTGTGTGCTAGAGGTATCGATTTTACCTGTATAAGACATGAGCCATCCTGTGTGCTAGAGGTATCGATTTTACCTGTATAAGACACGAGCCATCCTGTGTGCTAGAGGTATCGATTTTACCTGTATAAGACATGAGCCATCCTGTGTGTTAGAGGTATCGATTTTACCTGTATAAGACATGAGCCATCCTGTGTGCTAGAGGTATCGATTTTACCTGTATAAGACATGAGCCATCCTGTGTGCTAGAGGTATCGATTTTACCTGTATAAGACATGAGCCATCCTGTGTGCTAGAGGTATCGATTTTACCTGTATAAGACATGAGCCATCCCGTGTGCTAGAGGTATCGATTTTACCTGTATAAGACATGAGCCATCATGTGTGCTAGTGGTTTCGATTTTACCTGTATAAGACATGAGTCATCCTGTGTGCTAGAGGTATCGATTTTACCTGTATAAGACATGAGCCATCCTGTGTGCTAGAGGTATCGATTTTACCTGTACAAGACATGATCCATCCTGTGTGCTAGAGGTATCGATTTTACCTGTATAAGATATGAGCCATCCTGTGTGCTAGAGGTATCGATTTTACCTGTAAAAGATATGAGCCATCCTGTGTGCTAGAGGTATCGATTTTACCTGTATAAAACATGAGCCATCCTGTGTGCTAGAGGTATCGATTTTACCTGTATAAGACATGAGCCATTCTGTGTGCTAGAGGTATCGATTTTACCTGTATAAGACATGAGCCATGCTGTGTGCTAGAGGTATCTATTTTACCTGTATAAGACATGAGCCATCGTGTGTGCTAGAGGTATCGATTTTACCTGTATAAGACATGAGCCATCCTGTGTGCTAGAGGTATCTATTTTACCTGTATAAGACATGAGCCATCCTGTGTGCTAGAGGTATCGATTTTACCTGTATAAGACATGAGCCATCCTGTGTGCTAGAGGTATCGATTTTACCTGTATAAGAAATGAGCCATCCTGTGTGCTAGAGGTATCGATTTTACCTGTATAAGACATGAGTAATCCTGTGTGCTAGAGGTATCGATTTTACCTATATAAGACATGAGCCATCCTGTGTGCTAGAGGTATCGATTTTACCTGTATAAAACATGAGCCATCCTGTGTGCTAGGGGTATCGATTTTACCTGTATAAGACATGAGCCACCCTGTGTGCTAGAGGTATCGATTTTACCTGTATAAGACATGAGCCATCCTGCGTGCTAGAGGTATCGATTTTACCCGAATAAGACATGAGCAATCCTGTGTGCTAGAGGTATCGATTTTACCTGTATAAAACATGAGCCATCCTGTGTGCTAGAGGTATCGATTTTACCTGTATAAGACATCAGCCATCGTGTGTGCTACAGGTATCGATTTTACCTGTATAAGACATGAGCTATCGTGTGTGCTAGAGGTATCGATTTTACCTGTATAGGACATGAGTCATCCTGTGTGCTAGAGGTATCGATTTTACCTGTATAAGACATGAGCCATCCTGTGTGCTAGAGGTATCGATTTTACCTGTATAAGACATGAGCCATCCTGTGTGCTAGAGGTATCGATTTTACCTGTATAAGACATGAGTCATCCTGTGTGCTAGAGGTATCGATTTTACCTGTATAAGACATGAGCCATCCTGTGTGCTAGAGATATCGATTTTACCTGTATAAGACATGAGCCACCCTGTGTGCTAGAGGTATCGATTTTACCTGTATAAGACATGAGCCATCCTGTGTGCTAGAGATATCGATTTTACCTGTATAAGACATGAGTCATCCTGTGTGCTAGAGGTATCGATTTTACCTGTATAAGACATGAGCCATCCTGTGTGCTAGAGATATCGATTTTACCTGTATAAGACATGAGCCATCCTGTGTGCTAGAGGTATCGATTTTACCTGTATAAGACATGAGCCATCCTGTGTGCTAGAGATATCGATTTTACCTTATAAGACATGAGCCACCCTGTGTGCTAGAGGTATCGATTTTAACTGTATAAGACATGAGCCATCCTGTGTGCTAGAGGTATCGATTTTACCTGTATAAGACATGAGCCATTCTGTGTGCTAGAGGTATCGATTTTACCTGTATAAGACACGAGCCATCCTGTGTGCTAGAGGTATCAATTTTACCTGTATAAAACATGAGCCATCATGTGTGCTAGAGATATCGATTTTACCTGTGTAAGACATGAGACATCCTGTGTGCTAGAGGTATCGATTTTACCTGTATAAGACATGAGCCATCCTGTGTGCTAGAGGTATCGATTTTACCTGTATAAGACATGAGCCATCCTGTGTGCTAGAGGTATCGATTTTACCTGTATAAGACACGAGCCATCCTGTGTGCTAGAGGTATCGATTTTACCTGTATAAGACATGAGCCATCCTGTGTGTTAGAGGTATCGATTTTACCTGTATAAGACATGAGCCATCCTGTGTGCTAGAGGTATCGATTTTACCTGTATAAGACATGAGCCATCCTGTGTGCTAGAGGTATCGATTTTACCTGTATAAGACATGAGCCATCCTGTGTGCTAGAGGTATCGATTTTACCTGTATAAGACATGAGCCATCCCGTGTGCTAGAGGTATCGATTTTACCTGTATAAGACATGAGCCATCATGTGTGCTAGTGGTTTCGATTTTACCTGTATAAGACATGAGTCATCCTGTGTGCTAGAGGTATCGATTTTACCTGTATAAGACATGAGCCATCCTGTGTGCTAGAGGTATCGATTTTACCTGTACAAGACATGATCCATCCTGTGTGCTAGAGGTATCGATTTTACCTGTATAAGATATGAGCCATCCTGTGTGCTAGAGGTATCGATTTTACCTGTAAAAGATATGAGCCATCCTGTGTGCTAGAGGTATCGATTTTACCTGTATAAAACATGAGCCATCCTGTGTGCTAGAGGTATCGATTTTACCTGTATAAGACATGAGCCATTCTGTGTGCTAGAGGTATCGATTTTACCTGTATAAGACATGAGCCATGCTGTGTGCTAGAGGTATCTATTTTACCTGTATAAGACATGAGCCATCGTGTGTGCTAGAGGTATCGATTTTACCTGTATAAGACATGAGCCATCCTGTGTGCTAGAGGTATCTATTTTACCTGTATAAGACATGAGCCATCCTGTGTGCTAGAGGTATCGATTTTACCTGTATAAGACATGAGCCATCCTGTGTGCTAGAGGTATCGATTTTACCTGTATAAGAAATGAGCCATCCTGTGTGCTAGAGGTATCGATTTTACCTGTATAAGACATGAGTAATCCTGTGTGCTAGAGGTATCGATTTTACCTATATAAGACATGAGCCATCCTGTGTGCTAGAGGTATCGATTTTACCTGTATAAAACATGAGCCATCCTGTGTGCTAGGGGTATCGATTTTACCTGTATAAGACATGAGCCACCCTGTGTGCTAGAGGTATCGATTTTACCTGTATAAGACATGAGCCATCCTGCGTGCTAGAGGTATCGATTTTACCCGAATAAGACATGAGCAATCCTGTGTGCTAGAGGTATCGATTTTACCTGTATAAAACATGAGCCATCCTGTGTGCTAGAGGTATCGATTTTACCTGTATAAGACATCAGCCATCGTGTGTGCTACAGGTATCGATTTTACCTGTATAAGACATGAGCTATCGTGTGTGCTAGAGGTATCGATTTTACCTGTATAGGACATGAGTCATCCTGTGTGCTAGAGGTATCGATTTTACCTGTATAAGACATGAGCCATCCTGTGTGCTAGAGGTATCGATTTTACCTGTATAAGACATGAGCCATCCTGTGTGCTAGAGGTATCGATTTTACCTGTATAAGACATGAGTCATCCTGTGTGCTAGAGGTATCGATTTTACCTGTATAAGACATGAGCCATCCTGTGTGCTAGAGATATCGATTTTACCTGTATAAGACATGAGCCACCCTGTGTGCTAGAGGTATCGATTTTACCTGTATAAGACATGAGCCATCCTGTGTGCTAGAGATATCGATTTTACCTTATAAGACATGAGCCATCCTGTGTGCTAGAGGTATCGATTTTACCTGTATAAGACATGAGCCATCCTGTGTGCTAGAGGTATCGATTTTACCTGTACAAGACATGATCCATCCTGTGTGCTAGAGGTATCGATTTTACCTGTATAAGATATGAGCCATCCTGTGTGCTAGAGGTATCGATTTTACCTGTAAAAGATATGAGCCATCCTGTGTGCTAGAGGTATCGATTTTACCTGTATAAAACATGAGCCATCCTGTGTGCTAGAGGTATCGATTTTACCTGTATAAGACATGAGCCATTCTGTGTGCTAGAGGTATCGATTTTACCTGTATAAGACATGAGCCATGCTGTGTGCTAGAGGTATCTATTTTACCTGTATAAGACATGAGCCATCGTGTGTGCTAGAGGTATCGATTTTACCTGTATAAGACATGAGCCATCCTGTGTGCTAGAGGTATCTATTTTACCTGTATAAGACATGAGCCATCCTGTGTGCTAGAGGTATCGATTTTACCTGTATAAGACATGAGCCATCCTGTGTGCTAGAGGTATCGATTTTACCTGTATAAGAAATGAGCCATCCTGTGTGCTAGAGGTATCGATTTTACCTGTATAAGACATGAGTAATCCTGTGTGCTAGAGGTATCGATTTTACCTATATAAGACATGAGCCATCCTGTGTGCTAGAGGTATCGATTTTACCTGTATAAAACATGAGCCATCCTGTGTGCTAGGGGTATCGATTTTACCTGTATAAGACATGAGCCACCCTGTGTGCTAGAGGTATCGATTTTACCTGTATAAGACATGAGCCATCCTGCGTGCTAGAGGTATCGATTTTACCCGAATAAGACATGAGCAATCCTGTGTGCTAGAGGTATCGATTTTACCTGTATAAAACATGAGCCATCCTGTGTGCTAGAGGTATCGATTTTACCTGTATAAGACATGAGCTATCGTGTGTGCTAGAGGTATCGATTTTACCTGTATAGGACATGAGTCATCCTGTGTGCTAGAGGTATCGATTTTACCTGTATAAGACATGAGCCATCCTGTGTGCTAGAGGTATCGATTTTACCTGTATAAGACATGAGCCATCCTGTGTGCTAGAGGTATCGATTTTACCTGTATAAGACATGAGTCATCCTGTGTGCTAGAGGTATCGATTTTACCTGTATAAGACATGAGCCATCCTGTGTGCTAGAGATATCGATTTTACCTGTATAAGACATGAGCCACCCTGTGTGCTAGAGGTATCGATTTTACCTGTATAAGACATGAGCCATCCTGTGTGCTAGAGATATCGATTTTACCTTATAAGACATGAGCCACCCTGTGTGCTAGAGGTATCGATTTTACCTGTATAAGACATGAGCCATCCTGTGTGCTAGAGGTATCGATTTTACCTGTATAAGACATGAGCCATTCTGTGTGCTAGAGGTATCGATTTTACCTGTATAAGACACGAGCCATCCTGTGTGCTAGAGGTATCAATTTTACCTGTATAAAACATGATCCATCATGTGTGCTAGAGATATCGATTTTACCTGTGTAAGACATGAGCCATCCTGTGTGCTAGAGGTATCGATTTTACCTGTATAAGACATGAGCCATCCTGTGTGCTAGAGGTATCGATTTTACCTGTATAAGACATGAGCCATCCTGTGTGCTAGAGGTATCGATTTTACCTGTATAAGACACGAGCCATCCTGTGTGCTAGAGGTATCGATTTTACCTGTATAAGACATGAGCCATCCTGTGTGTTAGAGGTATCGATTTTACCTGTATAAGACATGAGCCATCCTGTGTGCTAGAGGTATCGATTTTACCTGTATAAGACATGAGCCATCCTGTGTGCTAGAGGTATCGATTTTACCTGTATAAGACATGAGCCATCCTGTGTGCTAGAGGTATCGATTTTACCTGTATAAGACATGAGCCATCCTGTGTGCTAGGGGTATCGATTTTACCTGTATAAGACATGAGCCATCCCGTGTGCTAGGGGTATCGAGTTTCCGTACATTAAATCATTTCTTCGTGGACAGCGGTTCGATGATTTACCGGAACTAAGACAGGAAGTGATGAATATAATTCTAAATATGAAAACGGAACAATTTGAGAAAATATTTGATGACTGGTTAGAGATGTAAGAAATGTGTTGAGTTGAACGGGGACTACGTCGAGAAAAGTTAACTTTTACTACTGTTGACGTCGTTGAACGTCAGGAATTTTTTCCGTGCTCCGGGTGTGAGTTACTATTGATTTTTAAATTGACGGAATACAATTATTTAAGCATGTACTGTGATAAAATTTTGTACAATTAATCAGTAAATCATGTTATTAATTATATACTAGTTTCAATTATTTCGGACATGTCAGTCAGATTGTATTGAGATAGTCCACGAACTTTACGGACAACCCTCGTATAAGACATGAGCCATCCTGATTTTACCTGTTTCTTAAATTTTTCGATTGGATTTTGGAATTTTTCGGACGGTGGGGTATTTTTTCTTTATTTTATTGCATGAACAACTATATATACTATTTCTGTCATAATAGAAATTCATATACATTGCATCTACCTCTTGCTAGGAACCGCTCATAGGTCTCCTATTGAATCATATACAATATCCTTGGTTAACCAGAGGAAGAATTACAGTCACACGATTATATTGGCAAACGGACCATAGATATTAAATCTAATGATAATTCAAATTCAATTTACAATGTGGTATCTGATTAAAATGTGCAGCCACCTCTAAGCTCTTTTCTTTCTGTCTACACAAAGCCCACGTGACATGTGTTATGTTCTACTGAACTACGGGGGTGATGCAAATAAAATAAACTATTTGTAACTAAAACAAATAAGGCAAGGTGAAATGTCACTATATAGTATCATGAAAATTATGGTGCGGTATAGAGGCCAAAATTAATAGTTACGTAAATCGAATTCCGTATATACTGTAATATTCTTGTGTATGGCATGCATAAATCGAATTCCGTATATACTGAATTATGTATGTCATACGTAAATCGAATTCGGTATATCCTGAATACAAAATGCAACAGTTGTTTGATAATTAGAAAACGTAAATCTTTTAGAGTTATCTCCCATTTACCATAGAAATTAGAAAAACATCGGATTTCAAAACTATTTGTTTTAAAAAAAAAATCAAAAGGTATCGAGGCGTAATTCAAAGCGAAAATTACAAAACATGGTAAAAAGAAAAATGACATGGACGAAATTGGAAATATTCTGTTAAAACACATTTTTACCTGTCTATTACTTAGCTAAAAAAAAATGGAGGCTGGCAACACCCCCCATGGATCCGACTATGGTAGCCCCGAACTTGAGATTGATTTGATTATTTTTTTGTGTTTTAACGCCACTTTCAGCAATATTTCAGCTGTATCATGGCGACCAGTTTTAGTGGTGGAAGAAGCCGGAGTACCCGGAGAGAACCACCCACCACGGACAAGCAACTGGTAAACTTTATCACCTGCGGCTGCGAGTCGAGTGCACCCTTTTTGTAATTTACAAAGCCGGACCCGAACCCACGCCGTATTGATGATAGGCTTGTATGAGTTGTTACGTAATCCAACTACCTAACTCATTGAGCCAACCGGGCCCTCCCGAACTTGAGACAAATATAAATATCAAGTCATATATAAATGGTTAAATCAAACACTATTTTTTGTTGGTTAATTAATGACCATTACAGGTATGTATAATTATATGTCCTTTGATTCTTATCAAAATAACTTCAAAAAGATTAAATACACGATAAAATCAAAGTAGTCGCTATAATTCCTACATAATATGTTATCAACCAATCAGAGGTCATGCTAAGGTATCTTATATAACTTGAACTGTATAAGCACAATTGAAAAAGCAACTAATTAGGTATTAATTAAGGTTTTATGTATTAAATATACATTCAGTATTTCGTGTATAAATGTATCCTATTTGAACCCGTTTGATTTATAGACAAATACAATGTATGTTTTATTTCTAAACGTCTTCAAGATGTCTAAGTTAACATAAAATTAGTTCACGCCACGATATAGCTGAAATATTGCTAAAGTTGTCGCTAATCACCAATCAATCAATCAATCAATCAATAAAAAGTCATATTTGATCAATCATATCACTGTATCCTACTTGATAACATTTGTCACATTACGTGTCAAATAGTTTCACACTGGTGGATAATGAGGTTATTATTTTTTAAAGGTTTTTTGGGGGGGATATGTTATGGGTGTAAAGGACCCCATTGGTTATAAGCTAAAAAAAATGGGTTATTTTGTTTTTATGGTTCTTGGGGGGGGGGGGGGGGGGGGGGGGGGATGTTATGGATGTTAAAGACACCATTGGAAATCAGGTAAAAGGCTTGCATGTGTTATCCTTGGTTGACAATTGTCAACATATGATAATTAAGTGGCATGAAGATATCGATCGAAAATTAAAATTGTAAATTCTATTTTTAAGATGAATTATAAATTTTCAGTCACTTGTGTATTTTGTTGATATATTTTTAACCTTAATATAATTTACCTTTTATCTTAAGGAGCCGTCTTGATCGTGATCGTATGGTGGTTGGATTAACAACTACTTATGCAACCAGTGGCTATCACCACTAAAGTTGTGAGTTCGAATCCCGGTATTGGCGAGGTGTAATCGATACGACATTATGGGATAAAATTTGTCAGTGACTTACGGCAGGTAGGTGGTTTTCTCCGGGTACTCCGGTTTCCTCCACCAGTAAAACTGACATCCACGATATAACTAAAATATTGTTGAAAGTGGCGTTAAACAACATACCACCATACTCCTAACCGTAACCATTTTATCTTAATACCACTTTCAGCAATATTTCAGTTAAAGCGTTGTTGTTTTTTTGTTGGTGTTAGCAGTTGTCGGCAAACTATTCAATCCTATTAATCAACTCCCATTTTCATTGTAACAACCAAAATGCCAGTCCATAGGCCATACACTACCAGTGTCATCTGTTTATTTGAATAAATTACTGTTTACAATTGTAAACTTGCGGTCGTCATGAATATAACAGAATTCTCAGATAGCGTTAAGCAACAAACACTCTATTAATCTGTCATATTCTGTCGGTCAGATTTTGTTTTATCGGGAGAAACCGAAAAACTCGAGAGAAAAAATGTTCTATGTATAGATTGTAAATACATTGACCCAGTGGCGGATATACTACGAAACTAACTACGGCCCCTGAAGCTACTTTTTAATGAGTGAATTTTTCAACCAAATCGATGGAGATTTTTTAAGTGTTTGTTATTAAAATAAGGTTATTTATTCTAATATTGACGCTAGAATATGCTCTAATACCAATTTCATATGACCACCAAATGTCTAATATCAAAATTTTCTTGGGTGCTTCCAGTACTCGAACTCCCAGCCTGTATAAGCTCGTTGAACTCACTGGAATCTATTCATAGCCTACATAAGACAGTAGGATCCTCGAAGCTTTCGTTGATGCATGGTTCAATAGTTCTACATCTCAGACCTTAGGCTATAGTCATTCGGAACCATAAAAGGCATCTGAATTTTCAATCCAGGCTGAATTCTTCTCGTTTGTGTATTTTAACACAAATCAAAATAGATTTTGGTTCTGGTGAGCTTAAAAGTTTTTGGGATCCGGAGCAACAGATTGGAAAGCTAAAAAACGTTACAGAACACCGACGGAGCAATGAAAAATGGACAATCCAGAAAAACTGGCAACATAAGGTACACAAGACTCAGAAAAACTGGCAACATAGGGTACACAAGACTCAGAAAAACTGGCAACATAGGGTACACAAGACTCAGAAAAACAAAACAAAAACACAACATGTGTTGGACAGCAAACAATCACACGTAAATAAGACATGAGCCAGCCTACAAACAACTGGAGGAAAAGACGAACCGAACATTGTTTATGCCGAAATCGAAACGGACAACACAACACGGATCTCAGAACGTAATGGCACATAACGGGACAACACAAAAAACTAAAAAGATGAGCAACACGGATCCCACCAAAAAAACCGGGGATGAACTCAGATGCTCGCGAAGGGTAAGCAGTCTTATAAGATACCAGCCATGTTACTCATATATACAGTCAAGTCCGGTAAAAGTATTGGGTGAGTGAGTGATTGTTTTTTAACGCCAATTCAGCAATTTTTCAGCTATAATATGGAGAGAACAAGTTAATTTTCAATGAGATGATGACGAGTTCCACTTTGTTCTAGACCAAAACGCTGAGTTAGATTTTTAGTGCTAGCTCACTGAAACAACAGTCCGCGGGTAGACATGTCGCTCCACTCAGACACATTATTCTGATTCCGAACCGACCAGTCTTTGCTCTTACTCCTTAATGCTGTGTGATTAGCGGAGAAGCAACAAATACCAATTTAATAGTCTCTGGTCCGAGGCTCGAACCCACAATCTACCACACTCGAGGCGAGCACGCTAACCATTGCGCCTCCGATGCGGTTTAAAAGCAAGTAATAATACAGGAAAGAAAACATCTACGTAAAAAGTAAAAGATCCATTGTCATTTGAGATATGGATATTTCGTAACGGTCAACCAGATTGTGATGACGACCGTAGAATTATTGTAGAGATGACTTCAACCTAGGAGCAACGTAGCCTTGTTTGAGTAGCCTTTGTGTCACCAGCTGAGCTCTGGCAAGACAATCGCTGTACTGGGCACAAACACTAGAATAACGTATGAACTGTGAAATGTAAACTCCATACGCTAGTGTTGCTGGAATATTGCTAATGATGAAGGGGAAGTTGACTATTGGAAAAGTGAAGTCATCGCGTTTGTCGTAGAGTTTTGTTTTTTAATATTGCAGCGTTTACGATTTCAATGTTAAGGTCGAGGTAAAAAGCAGATTTTTCGAGAATCAACATTTGGACGGATGCGATGTTGATAATCACCGAATAGAAAAGTGTTCAGTGATAGAACACCATTTATATAGCGGAAGCGGGAATTAAAGGTCTGGGCTAATTTTCTATCTTTATTCTTGAGAACCCCTTGAAGGTAATCTGCCTCATAAGCATGTATAAACAAATCAGCGAGTAGCAGAGCACAATTCGTACCCATTGGAATATCAATCGTTTGTTGAAACACCCGTCCCTACCAATAACAAGATTTATCCGTTCTTCTTTGAGGAGCAACGCTGAATCAATTCTTTAATTCTAGATTTTAGTAGCGTATGTGGGATGGTGGTATATAAGGTCGAGAAATCAAATGTTTTAATGATGTTACAAACATACTGAGATCTAGAACTTAAAGTCTCCAGCCAGTTTTTGAGTTTTTTTAATAATCACATTAGATTAACTCCACTTCTAGAAAAGCAGGTATTGTGATATTTCTGGAGGCCCGTTTTAACAGCTCTTAGAATACTAGTTACAATCTTAGAAAGAGACTTGTCAGGTCCTGCGATATAAAGTTGCTTGTATGGACACTTGCGTAATTTAGGTATCCAATACATTAGGCAGACGAGGCTGCTTCGTCTGATTTTCTGAAGAAAAATTGTTTTCAGAGTTTGGTTCCGTTAATTTATACCCCGTTGGATCCGTCCTTGTTTTCTCTATTTTGCAAGTGCTCCGATTTAGTGGGTCTCTAAATCTAGAGCTTTCCATAGAGATTAGTATAATATCTTTTATTTCCTGAATAAACAATATCTAATAGACCATCATACATGTACTACTGCAAAATGCTTATGAAATAATTTGATAGGCTTCCCATGAACATTAAAAATTGATATTTTCCAGTTACTTTCCAGTGTCATTTGATCATACTAAAGGACATATTGTACAAACATAAACTAAAATAATCTTCTATAAAGAGGTTGACAGATGGGGGGCAAAATGTAGCCGCTGAAACATAGCTTGCCAACACACTTGCAGACTCAAGTTCTTATGCTGACACTGACTTATACCCAAATGTTCATGTGATTTTAAAGCTAATACTAACATTATCAGTCGGTTCCTGTACATGTGAGAGGTCTTTCTCGACTCCTCGGTGCCTCAGGACTTGGCGTTTCTAGCAACAATGACTGGAGATAGCCTATATGGGTTGGCGATGATTCACGTCCACCATAATGATACTGTCGGACAGGTAATTCCAGAAGCTGTTCTCAAAAGACGGGATTCGAGTGGCAATAGGAAAATTCATCTTGCATTTACCGACTTAGTACTGTCATTTGAAATTGTTCATTAAAATAATATTTAAAAAATCAATCAGTTGTGTTATGTTTAATTTTCCATAGCATAGAAGATTCGACGGTGGGGTGGCTATTTACGATAGAAACTAGTATATAAAGCATCTCAATAATATAGAAATCAGTTTAAAAAATGCGTTCTTTTATGCCGTTAAGTCACAATTTTCGGCAGCCTGGGGACAAACAACAGCCTTAATCGGTGGTCACCTAGCTGCAATAATGTAGCTCCTGTGACAAACTTGTGTCTCGGCAGAGCTACAACGCGGTCCCATTCGTCACAATGGAGCAAAATAAAGTTGCAGTTGAAACATAAAAACTCACTATTTACGCTTCAAACATTTCATTATAACTATTACTGATGATCCCAGTCCTTGTTAAATCGGTTTGGCTGAGAAATATATGCTTTTCAAAGTTAGCAACAACCTTGTTCAAATTTATCGATCGTTTTCCATAACCGGAAACTACGGAAGGCGGAGCTTTTCTAAATATGGTATTTCTTACTACAAGCTGATGTAACATTCCAATCGTAACTACTCGGCCATTCTCGCTATCCTGTTATTTGCAGGGTAGCGAGAATGGCCGAGTAGTTACGATTGGTAAACATTCACGCCTAAATCGCCAAATATGGTATCGACATCCAAATAGTGAGGCCGGAAATGACGAAATTCAAAATGTAAACATGGATTTTTATTGTGGGAATTACATTCTAAAATACTGGTAGGTGATAAAAACTTGTTATAATAATGGACAAAAGGAACGGTTATGTCTTATTATTGATAAATGCAGGCGTCAGAAGCTCTGTAAGCGAGCGCAAAAAATCTCGGCGGCTGCTCCATTACGTGTAATGGCATCCCGTTATAACCCTTGCGAGTAAGCGAGCATTTAGGGTTTTATTATTAGAACTAGTGGTCACCATATCCGTGCCTCCCCTGTTTTAAACCCCTAGTTACGGCACTGTCAAGGGACCATCACAATCCTCATCTTTCATGGAAAGACCAAATGAAGACAAGACTGACATGTAATTATCAATGATTTCCTCTTTTGGTAGTGTAGTAGCTGTATATGTAGAATTACCTTGTTAGCTATCCAAGTCTAATTCTATCATTAAGCAGTCAATGTAATGCTTCTTCCAGACAAGGATGATGTTGTTAATGGCTTTATCTGCAGGAACTACAACATAGTTGTCGTGCATAGTGGACAGGGTTTCTACAACTTCAGGATCTTTGAATACAGACGTTGTTTTTGTGCTCATTGACCCGAGTTTTTCGATTCGAATTTGAATCAACAACCAAACAGCTTTGACCCATTCTGTAATGGTATCAACCTCCTATTGTTCTCGTTTTATCCATTTTGTGGTAGTCATCCACAAGAAGTCTGAAGTTGTATTTACAATGTATAGACTGTGGCTCACGATATTTTGGACCTTTTGCAAGGATTTTACGGAGATTCTCACTGTCTATGATGCTCAAATCCCCTGTAATAACGTGGCCAGTAGGACTCTAACATAAACGTCTCTGGCAGCATGAACACCAAACGGCCTAAACAAAATAGATGAACATTACCTGTGACTGAGGGAGATTAACCTTAGGCTAACAAGATATGATTATAATCTAACGATTATGAAGTCTCCCAAACCGGCCATTGACACTATCTACCCACATATCAAATTGTTATGATATCGGACAATGTTGAATTTTTACCCCCCATTTTTATGCCGTGTTTTGGCAGCCATTTTGAAAATGGCAGACATCTTGAAAATTTTGAAAACGCAGAATTGCTCCTCTAATGGTGCCCTATCACTATGTCAAATTTTATGTCTCTATCATTATCCAGTTAGAAGTTATCAACATTAATGTACGAAATTTCAAGTTTCCCATAGGATTCTATAGTAACCCCCACCCCCTTTGAACCCCCAAAAATATGGCTTTGACCCCCTTTACCACAAATCTGAAAACTTTAGGATCAACTAGAAACATATATCTATAACTCCACCAAGTTTCATGAAATTCTGTCCTGTAGTTCCTGAGATCTGCCGTGGACAAGTTCATGCTTCGTGGAAAGAAAGAATAAGAATAAGAATAATAAGAAAAATAATAAGAAACGGAGCAAAAACAATAAGTCCCCCAAACTTTGTTTGGGAGACTTAATAATTGATACATTACTTAAGACCTGTAAATTTCAAATAAAAATACTATTTATTTACAAACAGAATGTCAATGTCGATGCAATGGCTACTAGCTAGCTAAATGATATCCTCGGGGACTAATAGTTCACCATCAGAGATATCGACTCAGTGACTTTGCATGAATGATCACAAGATGGTCTTTTAAAATTTGTGCATGTTTGTATCATTAAGAAATTTAAGACGAAGACTGCTGCAGGCAAAATGTTTTACAAATATTTCTTCTTTGATACCATTGAACCATTCGTAAGCAATGACATCGTGTAGGCTGTAGCCAGTGCCGGATTTAGATAAAGAGAGGCCCTAGGCTATCTCACTCGTGAGGCCCCTCCCATGCAATTCCCCACTTTCACGACTGGAGGAAGATGGATGTGTATTTAATCAATCTGAATAAAGGCGAAGATGATCAGGGGTGTTTAAAATTCTGCAATATTCTGAAATGGAGTGCAACTGTAATGAAAATTACCGAAAGGTTGTTTAGAAAGTACAGTACGCTATGACAGGATTGACAGCATAAGTGTGAAAGTTCAATAACAGTGTCAAAAATAACACACACCTTGGCCGGAGCCCCCCTAAATGTTGAGGTCCTAGGTTTCAGCCTTATCGAGCCTATAGGTAAATCCAGTGTAGCCATAGTTAAAATTCATAAAAATCGTAGATATAATATTAATTTCTAGAATAACATTCGTCAGGTATGCTAATAACATTCGTCAGGTATACTAATAACATTCGTCAGGTATACTAATAACATTCGTCAGGTATGCTAATATCTTCTGGGATAAAAAAAAACAAATCATAAGCGATACTTCTAACCGATTTAATATTAAGTTAGTCATAAAACATCTTTATAAAATTGAATGGTCGTCGTGGTAGACCAGAACAAACATGTCATCAATTTGTTGGAATTAAATATTGAATATAAAATGGTAATACAATAGTAAATGAAATATAACAGTACTGATATAATTACTAGCTGTAATATGTGCCTACTAGTTTTAAACAGCAGATTGTATATATTTATGATTTACAACTACCTATGGAATTAGTTACTAGTTCGTATCCCGCTCATGGCGATATGTACACGATTTATATAATAGTGACTTATGCATAGGGCATTATCGTGATTTATAGACTGCCCAAGGGACAGTAGTATTGACTGAAACAGTGATAATGCCCGAGTCGTAGGTGAGTGCATTATCAGTGTTGAAGTCAATACTACTGTCCCAATGGCAGTTTATCTATCACGATAATGACCTATACATAAGTAACTATTATTTTTATTTCATTGAAGGAAATAAGACTTTCTAAATAATTTTGCTCAATTTAGTATAATGTTCCTTTACATTGACTACTACACGATCTCTGTTGCGTTTTAAAAAAGGGACGTCGCAACTCTAAAACCTCGAGTCATTAACATGATAATGCCCGCGGGCATTATCATGTTAATGACTGGTAAATTTCTTTAACGCAGATTAATGCATGTCACATGATCATCTCTACACCAATGAAAAAGTCGAATTTAGAACTAATAAGAAATAAACAACATTATGTGATAAGAGTTTGTCACTAACTTGTGGTAGGTTGGTGGTTTTCGCCGGATACTCCGGTTTCCTCCACCAATAAAACTGATCTCCACGATATAACTGACATGTTGTTGATAGTGCCGTTAAACACCATATGGTGATAGGCACTGATGTATAGATAGAAATAAATCAAACTACCACACGATCACGATGGCCTCTGTGTAGATAAAACAGTCAATGGCTTAGCTATATCGTCGTGTGAATATTATACTGTGTTATATGTCCATGTTCTAAAAAGTCTTGACAGACACAATCTCATGACTATATGAGGTATGTTCTTTCTCTCTATAGTTATTGAGGGTCTTTTATCAGTTTTAAGACTACAGTGAAGTTTCTATGCTGTTATATGTCAATGGTAAATGGGCTATTCTCCTTCTGAGTGTGACAAATGTTCGAGTGAGTGAGTGAGTGAGTGATTGTTGTTTACTGCCAACTCAGCAATTATTTAGCTGTATCATGGCGAGAACAAGTTAATTTTCAATGAGATGATGATGAGGTCCGCTTTCTACTAGATCAGCACGCATAGTTGGATTTTGATAGTGCTAGATAACTGAAACAACAGTCCGCGGAGAGACATGTCGCCCCACTCAGACAACCAGTCGTTGTTCTTTCTCCTTAACGCTTCGCGATTAGCGAAGAAGGAACAAATACCCATTTTAATTTTATGATATTTGGTTTGACCCGACCCGAGGGATCGAACCAACAATCTATCGCACTCGAGGCGAGCACGCTAACCATTACATCACCGATGTGGTTCTCCAGATGTTCGAATAACCAGTCCTCAAATATTGGTTCAACAAAACTAATCCATGACAAATGATTGTTTTCATGAGTTTTCATATACAACAATCTATATATCATCGATGATCATTTTGATTGTTTCCCGTTAATTATTTTCGACCAGAATGACAAAATTTTCAACTTTACTGTTTAATTCAGAGGTTATCTACCAAAATCACCACCTAACATAGAATTTGGTCACAGGCGCTCGTGGCACGGACCACCCCCCTTTTTTCTAACTTTCTGTTTACAAATTTATTTTCAATAAAATGTCTTTATTTCTTTATTATTTCATCTCTTTTTCCTTATTTTAACTTGTTCGTGTCAATATTCATACAATCTTATGTTAACATCAAATTGCATGTGTCTACCCTATATAGATACCAATAATACACAAGGCATGCAACTCGGCAGGTTTAAATATCGTACCCCTGCTCGCTTCGAGTACATTTATTGCACCTTATTTCCATCATGCATCCATTTCTAAAAGACGCATCTTTTTTCTCCTGATTTTGTTTTGTGCATACGATAGCTCAGTTCTCCAGAATTTTAAGATTTTCACACATTTATTGCCAAATTTTTCCTATAAGGACCCACGGCTGACGGAAGTGACGTACCACTGCATTAACTTCAACGATAGGGTCAGAAAAGTTCCACATTTGAACATTTAAAACTTGTATAAGTGCGGAAATACTTTGATATTGACGGATTTTATAATTATACGAGGAACTCTATAGAAGAATTCGGTTCTCCTGACAAAGGAGGGAACTTCTGGATAGGTAATCAGGTATGAAATAGGATTTCCAGTCAAATCGGCCCCAAGTCAAATCGGCCTCAAAATGAAAGTCAAACCGGAACCAAAATAAAAAAATAAAAAAAGAATAAATAAATAAAAATTATGTATTAATATAAATTAATATTTTTGGTTAAAAGATGTAAAATTTAAATTTTATTGATGAGCGGATTCTTTTGTAAGGATCAACGAAATTAATTAATGATTAATTTATGGCATAATTAAGTGATTAGCAATTTACATAAAACGTGACTGCTATCAAGGCAGAGTTCCTAGACAAGTAGTCATATGGAAGGTAGCCAACCTTGGGCTGAAGACGTCCTACAACGAAAAGAAGGGCGTTCACATCTTCGTGAGGAAACTCCCGGCGTTGCCATATTTACCAGCTGACCACATCAGACCCGCATTCAACAACATCAGACAAACCACATCCATTCAACTACAGCTGCTGATCAACTATCTGACCAATAATGGCTCAATAACACAACATGGAGTGTCCAGCAGTGGTCTGTGTTCCGTCAGGATCAACAATGATGTCGAAGGTAATTTTTATATTTTATTTATTTATACTCAGATATATACATATACATTATATGTTATTCAGCTATCAGACAGGGTATATAATGTGACATTCCCGGCTTAGGACTTATATTCCCTGAGGCGCAGCCGAAGGGAATATATAGCATAAGCCGGGAATGTCACATTATATACCCTGTCTGATAGCTGAATAACAGATATATTACGGATTTAACCATTGCTTTTTTTTTAATACAACATCCAACTGTCTTTAATAAATTTGCCTCTTTTATTTTCATTTTTCGTATCTCTAGATGTCCGTTTCCGTACCTTTGACGTCATTCTTCAATGACGTCAAAATATGTGTCGCGTCATATTTCATATATGGGGTGTCTCATGAAGGAAAATACTGTACTAAATTTCTAAATCAATACAGTTTCATATGTAGTAAATTTCATAAACTTTATAAATATAACATTAATATATCACATAACAAAACAACGGGTTTGCGAAACAGTTTCAATAATTTAAATGTTAACAACATGTAAATTAAACCTTGGTGTGGCCCCATGACGTCGAAAGTTTTCAAGGCTCAACGTTTTGTTTATTTGTTATGGTAGAGCCGTGGAACATAGGAGTTTGCTGAATCGATCAGGTATTTGTGACGGAATTAACCGTTGTAATATATTTTTGTTCATGCAGACGTTTTGAGTATAAAAACAGCATTTAATTTGGTAAAAATACAATTATTATTCCGTATTATACCATTGATTCAGTCAAGCGTAATGTTTTGTCGTCCATGTTTTAATCGTTTTGGGGGACTGAAATATGTACCCCGTCTGTTTTCCGAATATATGCTGACATTCAGGGTTGAAGAACCAATGAAAATATGTGTAACAAACTAAATCCGTAATATATGCTGACATTCAGGGTTGAAGAACTAATGAAAATATGTGTAACAAACTAAATCCGTAATATATTAATATAACTTGTAAGACAGCTATGTGGATGTAAAATAAAGAAAATAAACATTATATAAATATTACTGTAGTCTGTTAATGTTTTTATTTAAAGGGGCATTATCTGACAAAATCGTAAATTTTTGTTACCCATAAAAACAATCAGATATGATTGATGCCTTGATAAAACGTGTTTCTGTAACTTATAAATGTTATGAAATGTACGCGCATCGCCCGGGGGAAAAAAGGTGCAACTGCTCGTGTTTTGAGATCGATCAAGAAATGGACGCCATCTTATTAATTGCATACAGTTGCATACGGAGAAAGCGAGGTCAAATTATTTTCTTGGTACGATAAGCTGTTTAATTTGAAATATTTACCTTTATTTCATCATTTTAAAGCTATTTACCAATTTCCAAAACATATAATTTTTTGATCAAAATCGTAGCTAATGCCTCTTTAACAATTTGTATACCTCAATATAATAACTCATTCTTACATTTCAGGTTGGCATCGCTGGTGGGTCAAACCTGCACTTGTACAAGTTGGTTCCTGCACTTATGAAAGAAGCCAGATCCGTCGGGGTAACTGTCCGTCTAGTTGAAGAACAGTCGTTGCGTAGATACCAGAGTCACCTTCAAGAAATCTCAGGGCAGACTGACAGAGTTGTGGGACAAATATGAAGCCAAGACTATCACGACTTCAGACTTTCTAAGAAGTGTTGGCAATATTTATGCAACCGCGGTACCAACATCCCAGGACAGTGTTAGCGAGTCATAACTCTATTGTGTTTGTATGCTATATGCATAGCATTGTGAATGTATCTTATATAAGTCATAACTCTTTTGTATAATGATGTGTTTATATACTGATCAACTTAATGGTTTATAGTAAAGAATTGAAATATAATTAGTGTGAAAAAAAAACATAATAATACAATGATTTGATCCGAAGCCGATTTGACTTGGGGCCGATTTGACTGGGGCCGATTTGGTTTGGGGCCAATTTGACCTGCTACCATTTAGAATGTCATACAAACTGACCGTGTTTGAAATAACAGCTTGCCTCGAACTCCTTGTCCGTAAAAGTTGAATTTGCGTCGGGCAAGTAAACCCCGAAGTTACTCTGCCAACGAGCATCAAAGTACTTACAATCCACAAGGAAGCATACTTGGACCCTTGCTTTTTCTTTTGTATAGAAATGATTTACCTCTTTATGTAGACCATAGTATGTCAGATTTGTATGCAGATGATACCACTATACACTTCTCATCTAATTCCATATCTGACATTAACATTAAGTTGAATGAAGATATGGAAAAGGTACAGGGATGGTGCACTAGTAATGATATGGTTATAAATACTATGAAATCAAAATCAATGATAATGGGTTCATCTAGAAAGATACAATATCTTGAGTCTAATTTTAATATTTTTTATGACGATGTTTTATTGAATGATGTAAAATATGAAAAATTACTTGGAATTACTATTGACAATTGTTTGTCTTGGTGTCAGCAAATTAATAATATTGTTTCAAAGATTTCATCAAGGCTTGGATTGATGTGTCGTTTGCGAACATACTTACCTACTGAAGGCTTAATCATGTACTATAATGGATATATTCTACCACTGTTTGATTATTGTTGTACTGTATTGGGAGAAACCACAAATTTGAATCTTGAAAAACTATGTAAATTACAAAAGCGTGCAGCAAGAATTATTCTTAATGCAAAATATGATATACCATCTCTTCAATTATTTAAAAAACTTGGTTGGCTGTCTATTCAAAATAGATTAGAATATCATAAAAGTGTTTTAATGTATAAATGTATAAATAATTCTGCTCCTGATTATTTGTGTAATTTATTTGATATGAATACAAATTCTAATATTTATTCATTAAGATCATCTGCAAAGGGAAATTTGTTCTCCCAAGACCAAATTCTAATTTTATGAAACGAACTTTTCACTACTCTGGAACTATTTTATGGAATTCTTTACCTCCTAATTTAAAATTAATTCAAGACATTGATCTATTCAAAAAGAAATATACAGATTATTTGATGTCAAAACAAAATAACGAATGATTATATTCATTATACCAAGGATTTATCCTTGATTATACTCAGATTGTGATATTTCGTCGTGAATATGTCACAGGCGCATGGGGCATGGATTTCGTTTCCTCCTTCCCCTTTTCTCTACTACCCCCCCCCTTTTTTTCAAAATTTTCATATAAATCATTCCTTTTTCAAAATTTTCATAATCATTCGTTTTTTCTTCATTTGACAATATCATTAGATGTCATACATCATGAATAATACGTGTATTCTGTGTCCACAGTTTTTCGACTGATACAGTATAAAAGAGAAGGTAAGCAACTCCATTTTCATATTTCGCGCCATATCGCTCACCTCGGTTGAGAAACCCCCATGTTTTTTTACACTTTTTACCTTGTCTACATATGGCACTGTCGTATCAAACTGTTTCTAAGACACTTACCTAATTGCCCATGTTCGAATTTCAGTCGGTACGTCGATCTTTTCCAAGAAATCTCGCCGAGAATAGCGAAGCAGTTTCGTTTCTAGGTCAAACTACATCATATAAGACGGAAGTGCAAGAACGGGAACCCTGGGTTTTTTACGAATGGATTACCTGCAATGAAAAACCCAGATGCGCTCCGAATATTCCCCCCCCCCCCCCCCCCCCCCCCCGGAATGTTTTGGCGGGAAATATAAACCGCTGAAAAAACATAACAGCAGACGGATTATTTCGTAAAAACCTCAATATCCATACATCAATGAAGTTATTATTACAGTTTGTGTTAAAACTGCCATTTTTTCCATTGAAAAGGTAAATTTTCTTTGTTCAATCAAAATTTCAGATAATTCCCGAAATTGATACAATTTCAATAATTGTCGAATATTATAATATTAAATGTTCAAGTGTTTGGTATTATTTTGATCCTATAACTGTATACTACAAGGTGAAAACTATCAGCAACCCCAATTCTGACACTGGTATGAACTATGTCCTGGTTCATTAGCCCTCTACCTGGAAATTTAATAAAAATAATATTCCAATTATAGCCCCGTATTCCATGAAAAGTCTTATTTGGATTATCAGATATGTTCTCTGTACAATTTATAAGCCAGCCTTGAAGTTATTTTATCTTTTAAACATTTAATTAGCACATTTTATACATTAATTTCATTTTTTTTGTCTGGGAAAAATCTCAAATTTGACAATTTTAGCTGATTTAAGCTAACAGTTCATGCGATTAGAAAGTCCCAAATTTTCAAAGTTATCATTTTTATTGTCACAAATCAATAAACTGTTATCTTCTACTATTATTTATAATCTTAATTCATAACAGTCTTCAATGTCACTCTCTTTTCCTTTATATACTATAATTTTACATTTGACGACTACAAATAGTAGTTCATGACCAACTTATTCCAAATGAAATCTTTGTGATTTCTTTAAATTGTGTGTTTTGTGATCCTATGCATATCCAATGCATATTTGATTAACTGAATCATAATCAACAGCATCAACTTTCAGAAGTGTCATTTTAATGATTTAAAACTCTTAATGATCTACTGAGATGCCACGATCACACCTGTAAAATAAAAATAAACATTTAAAATATGTTATACAGAATAAAAATAAAGAATTAAAAATAATTTATCTTTTCCAGAAATAGTTTATCATACATGTACAAATGAAAAAAGCTTTAATACAATGCACTCTTCGACTAAAAATTATCTTTATCAAAGTATGCATATATGCTTGGTGGCAAATAGATTCTATATGAAAAATAGCATTATTCCAGAAATGTTTGCTGCATGCATCATAAATGTTCTGTCATACCAAACAAGTTTGCACACAGTAATGGTGTAATGAAAAAAATGTAATTAATTAAACTTAGCATATCACATGCACTGCCACTGATTACATTGTATATAGCCAGAATGTTAATACATTCACATACTGTAATGTATGCATTAAGCATATATTTCATAAAGCTTCCCTAATAGCACTGAAACATAATAATTATGTTTTATAACAATTTAAATAAATTGTTTCAAAAATGTTGCATGGAAATTCATGTTACTATTTTAGTATTTAAAAACAATTGTCCTATGTATTGCTACAATATACACTAGGAACTTAATGAGAAATGCATAAAAAGTTTTCATGTAGACAAATTTCATTTAAAACCAACAAATCTAAAAAATCTTGAACATTTCACAAAAGATCCCCCCTTTTCTAAAAATATCAAAGAATACCGGAACAACTCCTTTATATAGATGTATTAATAAATCCCGATAATTTCCGAACAGCCATGATTACGTCACCAAAGCTCTGCTTGGATAAAGTTATTTATAGATTGGGAGAATTTGACAACTTTATATTGATGCTTGCCGTTTTCGCCATTTTTCGAGTAAAATAATAAAATCGTGAATTAAATCCCATCCCTTTTTCATTTATCGAAGCAAAGATATATACTTATTCAGTTCGTGTAAAGTTTCTGTGCGATTTTTGTGCATCTTTTGTTTTCAAAATTAACCCCCATTTGATCCGGTTGAAAACGATATTTCTTTTGAGAATGAAACTATATTTTAGAAGAAGTTTTGTTACTTACCGCGCATGATTGACCTCCGTGGTCTGAATACATCAATGCTAGATAATTATTGTATCAATTGGTAGAACAATACGTCGGTAAATTCCATTTTTCTTTGGTACAACTCTGAAATTGTCCTGGCCAAGATGGCGGAAGACATACATCCCGGTCATGCGCCACACAACGTCCGATAACTCTTCCCGCTCAACTCTGATTGCAAAGTCAGAAAATATGGACCGAACATCCAATGATTTCCGGGAGCTATTACTGCTTATCCATTGAAACCTTGGCGGCATATCTTTAGAGGAAGGTTCAGATTATTGATATCTGACTGTTAACTCCTGTGAAACGCAACTCATTGAATTCGTGGATGACATCTCCAAGAACTTACAAGAAGGCCAACAAACAGATATCCTCATATTGGACTTTGCTAAGGCTTTTGACAAAGTCAACCATAGCCTACTCATACACAAACTGCAGCATTATGGTATCATAGGAAAATCAGTCAGGTGGATACAAAACTGGCTTGCAAACAGAAAACAATCTGTAGTAATTGATGGATCTACCTCTGAGGCAGTCAGTGTGGACTCAGGAGTTCCCCCAAGGCTCCGTCCTAGGTCCAGGGCTCTTCCTCTACTACATAAACGACCTCCAATCAAGACTAACATCAACAGTAAGACTCTTTGCCGACGACACAATAGCGTACCTGACAATATCCAATAACAACGATGCTGAAACCCTACAAAAAGATCTAGATAAGCTGGGACATTGGGAAAATGAATGGTGCATGAAATTCCACCCTGATAAATGCACAGTACTCAGAGTAACCAACAAAAAGAAAATAATTGATGCCAAATACCAACTCCACGACATACGCTAGAGTCAGTTACATCCGCCAAATATTTAGGCCTCGCGTTCACAAACAAATTACAATGGGACCAGCACATAAATTGTATTACCAGCAAAGCAAATAAAACTCTTGGCTTTCTGCGTAGAAACCTGAAAATCCCATCTATCAGGATAAAAGAACAAGCATATTTCACTCTTGCACGCCCACTAGTAGAATATGCTAGTACAGTCTGGGACCCATATACACAAGCTGATATAAACAAGGTGGAGGCAGTGCAGAGAAGAGCGGCTAGATATGTAGCAAACAATCACAGAAATAGATCTAGTGTAAGTAACATCATACAAAGACTAAAATGGAAACCACTTGCAGACAGAAGAAAGGACGCTAGACTTGTGATGCTATATAAAATCGATAGAGAACTTGTAGCCATCAACAAAGAAAACAGGCTAATTCCAACAGGCCGAAAAACCAGAAAATCACACAACAGGTCATTCCCGATACCATCCTCCCGTATTGACACCAGGAAAATGTCATTCTTTCCAAGAACGGTACGAGACTGGAACCTACTAGCTCCAGACATTGTTGAATTGGACACACCTGAGCCCTTTAAGGCAAGGATCGTGTCCCTATAGTCCAGACAGTGACAACTGTATATAGTTTTAATTGTAAATTCAATTTGGTTATTATTATTTAATATTATCATCTACTTGGAAACTTATTTAAACTTTGGCTTCACTATTCATTGGGCATGCCGCACAAAAATCAAAATTGCATAATCTTCAATATGATGAAGGAGGCAATCATATGGCAGAAACAGAAACTTTTTGCGGAAAAGCTGTAAGCGAGTTTAAAACAATGTTTGTAAACTTTTATATTTTACGTTACGATTTTGACTTTAAAAAAATTCTTAACAGTCGGATTGGTAAAATTGAAGACTTTCTGCAAATTTTAAGCTATGCATGAAGAATATTGGTCCAGGGATAGCTCCCGGAATTATTTTTGAAAATGGGCTGTACGTTGACACATAAATCAAGATGGCGTCCGATTTTCTCGAAACGACTTCACTTTGGACGTTCAGTAGTAGTACCCAATCATATTTTTAATGCTTATAACTACCAAATAAATAAAGTTCTAGTTTTCAAGTTTTATCTGATATATTTTTTATCACGAAATAATAAATTTTAGGTGTTTTTCTAATGAAATGAAAAAGGTGAAAATTCGGGTTTTTCTACTCCGACAGAAAATAATAACGCTATCGACGACTACGTTTGTCCTCTCTTATACTGTATCAGTCGAAAAACTGTGGACACAGAATACACGTATTATTTATGATGTATGACGTCTACTGATATTGTCAAATGAAGAAAAAACGAATGATTATGAAAATTTTGAAAAAGGAATGATTTATATGAAAATTTTGAAAAAAGGGGGGAGGAGGAAACGAAATCCATGCCCCATGCTCTTGTGGATTATGTATGTACAGTGTATTGTTTGTGTGCATTCATGTATTATGTATTAATTAATGTGATGTGTTCTCTTTATTCTTTCTTTCTAATTGTTTCTATCTTTCTGCATTCATATGAGTCATTGTGCATGTGTTTATTCATTTGTGTTTTACCAAAATTAAGACAAAGGGTTTATATTCTAAATGAAACAGTATGAAAATGCATATTTTAAGTGTTGATACTTTCCTCAATGTTTAATTGGAGTTATTAACCAACATTCAAAAGCCCTTATAACTTACATTGAAATTTAAGTGTAATAATGTGTTTTAACTTTAAGCTGTTAAGACCTACTACAAAAAATCCCTATTTTAAGTTTCCCAATACTTGAATCAGACTTCAGGAAGTCATACAGTCTACAATGAATGTAATATGTCAAATTTGCATTTCTTATACAACTAATATTTCTGACTTTTACAGGTTACAGGCTTACTGAAATAAACACCACTCCAGCATGGGTGCACAAAGGAAAAGTTGTCAACACCACCTTCAATGTGTATGTAAGTACTTTTTGTTCTTTTTATCAAGCATTGATCTATAATTAGAGGAAATCCTGGATAGAAGGTTAATGGGGTATACAATAATGGCTTTTAAAATGTTAACTATAGCAAGAGAAAGACAAAAAATAACTTCTGGACTTTTGTGTAAAATGTCAACACCAATATTTTCTTACTATTACTGAACACGAATGCTAATGCTATGCTTATTACCCCGTTTTCCTGGATCTGCCCCTTCTCTAGGATCTTTGTTTTAATTTATTTATCTTATTGCAGTACATATATTTAAAATACCTCATGAGGCTATGATATATATATTGGTCTAGAAACCCGGCAACCTGTCACCAAACTGTGGAAAAGGCAAACCAGATTATATATTAATGTGTATTTATTTGAAAACTGACTGCTTTGCCTATGAATCATAGTTACTATGATGTATCAATTATATTTAAGCCTTTCTGATCTTGCTTAAGCTCGCATTTACAGGTAGTGCCTGTCTCATATTATTGTTTTGAGGGCCACAGGGAAGATTAGCTTATTGTTGCTAACTGTGCTACCCTCTTGAAATAAAGTCATTACTTACTTACTTACATTTACAGACATAAGATTTCCCGCCAAAAAATGACTTATCTCCCCTTTGAACAACCGGAAGTTTATGCGTGCGAGGGGGTTACTAATGAAAACATTTTTTGCAAATAAGAAGATGAAACTAAAATTGTCTATATTATGTATGATAGTTCATATATGTAAAGGTTTACAGGGTGAGGAGATGTTTGAGAGACATTATAAATATACATTGTTGTGTAGTTAGCCGTACAGTAAATTCCTAGTCCTATTTGTGAATTAATGTCACGACATTATTTCGCGTCATGTAAAATTTAATTTGACGTGTGTGTGTCCTATAGTATAATAGGGCTATCCAACGATAGAATTAGATAATATATTTCGTAGTAAATTGTTACCAGTACAGAGTACACTAAATGTAAACAAACCAACCTCCTTTTTTCTTCATAGCTTTCAGTGTCTTGTGACGTGTGTGTTTTTAGAGCATGTGAATTATGGTGTGAAAATAGCTCTAGACATTAATGAGTGAAAGAATTTTATGTGTATTGTGTTATACCTTGTAAATGAACTGGTATTGTCATTCATTGAAATATAATCAATGCATACTCACCAAGTGGTGTCCTTTGTAAATTAATGTCATTATCTCGTGTTACGTAAAATTTAATTTGACTTGTGCATGTGTGTGTGTAGCATATAATAGCGCTATCCAACGATAGAATTAGATAATATATTTAATATCGTATTACATTTTTACCAGAACAGGGAACACTAAACGTAAGCATGAATAAGTGATTTTTTTTTATGAGAAACTAATACTGTAATAGTGTAATATCTTGTGAATACTCTTAGTTATGATTTAAATTGACATAATCAAGTAAATTTAATGTAATCTTGTCTGGTAAAATGGCCTTTTTTTACTGGACAGATTAACCAGTTTAAATCAAAATACTGTACCTCTGGATTCACATTATGTATTGCCTATTGGTACCTAGAAGTGTAAACTAATCAATGGTTTAAGATGGTGGCTGTTGCCCTGGAAACCAAGAGTGAAAATATTAATGAATTTGTCTTCATGGTGTAAACTCCTGTTCTCTATAAGCTCTCACTAGTGTCTATTCTATTAAAAGAATTAAAAATCATAATTTCCTCAGCTGGAATTACAGAATAACAGTAGTTTTGATGGACGAGACAGACAATATCAATAGTATTTTGATAAGAGTAAAAATGTTTGTAGAAACCTTAAAAACGGATGTTACTGTTTTTATTTGTAAGTTATAAGGCGCTTGATGTCGAACACATTTTGACGTTACTGATAAATACAATTATTTCAATTTTGTAGGTCTTGGCATACATTATCACTCATATCACAGCTTGTCCCACTCGTCCTTTCAGAGTTGGTGAGATACTAGTAGTTTTAATGATTGTCCTAACTGCCGTGATTCTATATTTCACATCATATCTGTATTAGTAGATTCCTAGCAAATATTAAGCCTGATCAACTGACGATTTTTATTTGTTTTGTAGGTTCCTTAGATGACAAGCTAGATTATTATGAAACTTTAGACTATGTTAATGTTGAAAGTGTATATAAACGAAGTGTTGATGAACCTACAAGCCACGCAAAACATGTGAAGTTTTCAGCTTTAGGGAGGTCAGTACCAACTTGTAGAGATATGTATCCCCTTAGCTATGTTTGCGACTTACTATTTTACTATTTCATATATGTTGTGAGCTACCAGGAAAATGTTTTTTCATGGCGTCATAGTTTCATAAATAATAGTCCGCCATGTATTGAATTTATTATGTGTACCATATTTTTCAGATTTTGCTCAAGACGTTATTTAATGGAAAAAAAAGAGTGGATTTTTTGTTTTATGTGCCTTTTGACAATAATTACAATTTTGAGACAGAATGTGTTGAATATATAATCTAAAGAATGTTTTAACGTCTTTATTATTGTACAAATGAGTTCTGCACGTGAATTTTCATATTGGGCCAAAAATGACAATTTGTGGGTTTAATGTCGAAAAAAATATAGTGTCGGTAGGTCAGGAATTGTTTTTGGTTTTTTTTTTAACTTATTTTTTCATACCCAATTTGTTCAAATGGCAAAAAACGTTGGGCATTATAAATAGCATGTACAAAGGTTGTTTGCTATATTTCATTCAGATCAATTTCCCCAAACATCATATTCTTTCAAAGCCAGTGCTGTCAGTGACTTTGATATGACATGTCCATGTATTCTGCTAACAGTATTCACCTTGATAGGTTTAATAATGAGATCTTATTTGCAATCAGGGCCGTCATGGTTGTGATCATATGGTAGTTGGATTTGCAATTACCTGTGCAATCGGTGCCTATCACCACTAAAGTTGTGAGTTTGAACCCAGCTCAGGCGAGGTGTACTCGATACAACATTATGTGATACAGTTTGTCAGTGACTTGTGTCAGTTCGGTGGTTTTCTCCGGGTGCTCTGGTTTCCCCCACCAATAAAACTGACCGCCACGATATAGCTGAAATATTGTTGAAAGTGGCATTAAGCGCCATAAACCAAACCTCATTTGCAATCAAATAATAATTCCCAATCCTTTTTGCTTGTCAACTTGATAGTGTTTGTTTTGAATCTTTTAAAAATTGTATGTATTTATTGTGAACTTTTTGAAATAATGTTTTTTTATTAAAGTTTTAAAAGGAAAGAAGTTGACATAAAACAATCTGTAAAATTTATTATTGAAGATTAAACAAGCACAATGCTTAACATTCTAATCTGGATATTAAAATCTAGTCGGATGAGTCACGTTTCCTCTCCAGAAATGCTTCTGTTTTTGGAGTACATTCCTTTTTTCATCAATAAACTTTCATATCCATTTTTACTGTTGAATTCTGTATGATTGCAACAATTAATACTCATATTCTACTATGCAGGGGCCATCGTGGTCGTGATCGTGATCGTATGGTAGTTGGATTTACAACTACCTGTGCAATCAATGCCTATGACCACTAAAAGTTGTGAGTTCGAACCCCGTTCATGACGAGGTGTACTCGATACAACATTATGTGATACAGTTTGTCTATGACTTGCGATAGGTCAGTGGTTTTCCTCGGGTTCTCCGATTTCCTCCACCAATAAAGCTGACCACCAAGATATAGCTGAAATATTGTTGAAAGTGGTGTTAAGCACTATAAACCAACCAAACTTCAAATCCATTTTTACTGTTGAATTCTGTATGATTACTACAATTAATACTTTTATAATATTTTTGTTCCAGGAATTTCTCCTTATATTTAGAAGTGGACCGAGATTTATTTTCTAGAGATTTTAAAGTTGATTTAGTTCACAGTGATGGTAACATAACAAAGACATCTATTGACACAGAAAGCTTTTTTACTGGAACTGTAGAAGGTGAGAAATCTGAATTACGAAATCTCATTAAATGAGTTATTGATTGTCGCTTAACACCAAATGAGCAAGTTTTCAGCTACATCTATATAATGGCGAGAACAGGTAACATTTCGATAAGATGATGATGATGTCTACTTTGTACAGACCAACATACTTAGGTGGATTTTTATAGTGCTAGCTCACTGAAACAACAGTCTGTGAGTAGACATGTCACTCCACTTGGATACTTTTTTCTGATTCTTTGCCAACCAGTTTTTGTTCTTAATCCTTAATGCTGCATTCTTAGCAAAGTGGCAGCAAATACCAATTTTATAGTCTTTGATTTGACCAGAGTAGGACTCAAACTCACGATCTACCACACTCACAGAATCTTATTAAAAATTTGAGCAAATAAAATGTTAAGGACAAATGAAATTATCATTATCAACAAACACACTATCTAGTGGAGTACCTGAAGGCTCTGTATCTAGTGGAGTACCTGCAGGCTCTGTATCTGGTGGAGTACCTGCAGGCTCTGTATCTAGTGGAGTACCTGCAGGCTCTGTATCTAGTGGAGTACCTGCAGGCTCTGTATCTAGTGGAGTACCTGCAGGCTCTGTATCTAGTGGAGTACCTGCAGGCTCTGTATCTAGTGGAGTACCTGCAGGCTCTGTATCTAGTGGAGTACCTGCAGGCTCTGTATCTAGTGGAGTACCTGCAGGCTCTGTATCTAGTGGAGTACCTGCAGGCTCTGTATCTGGTGGAGTACCTGCAGGCTCTGTATCTGGTGGAGTACCTGCAGGCTCTGTATCTGGTGGAGTACCTGCAGGCTCTGTATCTAGTGGAGTACCTGCAGGCTCTGTATCTAGTGGAGTACCTGCAGGCTCTGTATCTAGTGGAGTACCTGCAGGCTCTGTATCTAGTGGAGTACCTGCAGGCTCTGTATCTAGTGGAGTACCTGCAGGCTCTGTATCTAGTGGAGTACCTGCAGGCTCTGTATCTAGTGGAGTACCTGCAGGCTCTGTATCTGGTGGAGTACCTGCAGGCTCTGTATCTAGTGGAGTACCTGCAGGCTCTGTATCTGGTGGAGTACCTGCAGGCTCTGTATCTGGTGGAGTACCTGCAGGCTCTGTATCTGGTGGAGTACCTGCAGGCTCTGTATCTGGTGGAGTACCTGCAGGCTCTGTATCTAGTGGAGTACCTGCAGGCTCTGTATCTGGTGGAGTACCTGCAGGCTCTGTATCTAGTGGAGTACCTGCAGGCTCTGTATCTAGTGGAGTACCTGCAGGCTCTGTATCTAGTGGAGTACCTGCAGGCTCTGTATCTGGTGGAGTACCTGCAGGCTCTGTATCTGGTGGAGTACCTGCAGGCTCTGTATCTGGTGGAGTACCTGCAGGCTCTGTATCTGGTGGAGTACCTGCAGGCTCTGTATCTGGTGGAGTACCTGCAGGCTCTGTATCTGGTGGAGTACCTGCAGGCTCTGTATCCGGTGGAGTACCTGCAGGCTCTGTATCCGGTGGAGTACCTGCAGGCTCTGTATCCGGTGGAGTACCTGCAGGCTCTGTATCCGGTGGAGTAGCTGCAGGCTCTGTATCCGGTGGAGTACCTGCAGGCTCTGTATCCGGTGGAGTAGCTGCAGGCTCTGTATCCGGTGGAGTACCTGCAGGCTCTGTATCCGGTGGAGTACCTGCAGGCTCTGTATCCGGTGGAGTACCTGCAGGCTCTGTATCCGGTGGAGTACCTGCAGGCTCTGTATCCGGTGGAGTACCTGCAGGCTCTGTATCCGGTGGAGTACCTGCAGGCTCTGTATCTAGTGGAGTACCTGCAGGCTCTGTATCTAGTGGAGTACCTGCAGGATCTGTATCTGGTGGAGTACCTGCAGGCTCTGTATCTAGTGGAGTACCTGCAGGCTCTGTATCTGGTGGAGTACCTGCAGGCTCTGTATCTAGTGGAGTACCTGCAGGCTCTGTATCTGGTGGAGTACCTGCAGGCTCTGTATCTGGTGGAGTACCTGCAGGCTCTGTATCTGGTGGAGTACCTGCAGGCTCTGTATCTGGTGGAGTACCTGCAGGCTCTGTATCTGGTGGAGTACCTGCAGGCTCTGTATCTGATGGAGTACCTACAGGCTCTGTATCTGGTGGAGTACCTACAGGCTCTGTATCTAGTGGAGTACCTGCAGGCTCTGTATCTAGTGGAGTACCTGCAGGCTCTGTATCTGGTGGAGTACCTGCAGGCTCTGTATCTGGTGGTGTACCTGCAGGCTCTATCTAGTGGAGTACCTGCAGGCTCTATATCTAGTGGAGTACCTGCAGGCTCTGTATCTAGTGGAGTACCTGCAGGTTCTGTATCTAGTGGAGTACCTGCAGGCTCTGTATCTGGTGGAGTACCTGCAGGCTCTGTATCTGGTGGAGTACCTGCAGGCTCTGTATCTGGTGGAGTACCTGCAGGCTCTGTATCTGGTGGAGTACCTGCAGGCTCTGCATCTGGTGGAGTACCTGCAGGCTCTGCATCTAGTGGAGTACCTGCAGGCTCTGTATCTAGTGGAGTACCTGCAGGCTCTGTATCTAGTGGAGTACCTGCAGGCTCTGTATCTGGTGGTGTACCTGCAGGCTCTGCATCTAGTGGAGTACCTGCAGGCTCTGTATCTAGTGGAGTACCTGCAGGCTCTGTATCTAGTGGAGTACCTGCAGGCTCTGTATCTAGTGGAGTACCTGCAGGCTCTGTATCTAGTGGAGTACCTGCAGGCTCTGTATCTAGTGGAGTACCTGCAGGCTCTGTATCTAGTGGAGTACCTGCAGGCTCTGTATCTAGTGGAGTACCTGCAGGCTCTGTATCTGGTGGAGTACCTGCAGGCTCTTTATCTGGTGGAGTAGCTGCAGGCTCTGTATCTGGTGGAGTACCTGCAGGCTCTGTATCTGGTGGAGTACCTGCATGCTCTGTATCTGGTGGAGTACCTGCAGGCTCTGTATCTGGTGGAGTACCTGCAGGCTCTGTATCTAGTGGAATACCTGCAGGTTCTTTATCTAGTGGAGTACCTGCAGGCTCTGTATCTAGTGGAGTACCTGCAGGCTCTGTATCTAGTGAAGTACCTGCCGGCTCTGTATCTAGTGGAGTACCTGCAGGCTCTGTATCTGGTGGAGTACCTGCAGGCTCTGTATCTGGTGGTGTACCTGCAGGCTCTATCTAGTGGAGTACCTGCAGGCTCTGTATCTAGTGGTGTACCTGCAGGCTCTGTATCTAGTGGAGTACCTGCAGGTTCTGTATCTAGTGGAGTACCTGCAGGCTCTGTATCTAGTGGAGTACCTGCAGGCTCTGTATCTGGTGGAGTACCTGCAGGCTCTGTATCTAGTGGAGTACCTGCAGGCTCTGTATCTGGTGGAGTACCTGCAGGCTCTGTATCTGGTGGAGTACCTGCAGGCTCTGTATCTGGTGGAGTACCTGCAGGCTCTGTATCTGGTGGAGTACCTGCAGGCTCTGTATCTAGTGGAGTACCTGCAGGCTCTGTATCTGGTGGAGTACCTGCAGGCTCTGCATCTGGTGGAGTACCTGCAGGCTCTGCATCTAGTGGAGTACCTGCAGGCTCTGCATCTAGTGGAGTACCTGCAGGCTCTGCATCTAGTGGAGTACCTGCAGGCTCTGTATCTAGTGGAGTACCTGCAGGCTCTGTATCTAGTGGAGTACCTGCAGGCTCTGTATCTGGTGGAGTACCTGCAGGCTCTGTATCTGGTGGAGTACCTGCAGGCTCTGTATCTGGTGGAGTAGCTGCAGGCTCTGTATCTGGTGGAGTACCTGCAGGCTCTGTATCTGGTGGAGTACCTGCAGGCTCTGTATCTGGTGGAGTACCTGCAGGCTCTGTATCTGGTGGAGTACCTGTAGGCTCTGTATCTGGTGGAGTACCTGCAGGCTCTGTATCTGGTGGAGTACCTGCAGGCTCTGTATCTGGTGGAGTACCTGCAGGCTCTGTATCTGGTGGAGTATCTGCAGGCTCTGTATCTGGTGGAGTACCTGCAGGCTCTGTATCTGGTGGAGTACCTGCAGGCTCTGCATCTAGTGGAGTACCTGCAGGCTCTGTATCTAGTGGAGTACCTGCAGGCTCTGTATCTAGTGGAGTACCTGCAGGCTCTGTATCTAGTGGAGTACCTGCAGGCTCTGTATCTAGTGGAGTACCTGCAGGCTCTGTATCTAGTGAAGTACCTGCAGGCTCTGTATCTGGTGGAGTACCTGCAGGCTCTGTATCTGGTGGAGTACCTGCAGGCTCTGTATCTGGTGGAGTACCTGCAGGCTCTGTATCTGGTGGAGTACCTGCAGGCTCTGTATCTGGTGGAGTACCTGCAGGCTCTGTATGTATTGGAGTACCTGCAGGCTCTGTATCTAGTGGAGTACCTGCAGGCTCTGTATCTAGTGGAGTACCTGCAGGCTCTGTATCTAGTGGAGTACCTGCAGGCTCTGTATCTAGTGGAGTACCTGCAGGCTCTGTATCTAGTGGAGTACCTGCAGGCTCTGTATCTAGTGGAGTACCTGCAGGCTCTGTATCTAGTGGAGTACCTGCAGGATCTGTATCTAGTGGAGTACCTGCAGGATCTGTATCTAGTGGAGTACCTGCAGGCTCTGTATCTAGTGGAGTACCTGCAGGCTCTGTATCTGGTGGAGTACCTGCAGGCTCTGTATCTGGTGGAGTACCTGCAGGCTCTGTATCTAGTGGAGTACCTGCAGGCTCTGTATCTGGTGGAGTACCTGCAGGCTCTGTATCTGGTGGAGTACCTGCAGGCTCTGTATCTGGTGGAGTACCTGCAGGCTCTGTATCTGGTGGAGTACCTGCAGGCTCTGTATCTAGTGGAGTACCTGCAGGCTCTGTATCTGGTGGAGTACCTGCAGGCTCTGTATCTGGTGGAGTACCTGCAAGCTCTGTATCTGGTGGAGTACCTGCAGGCTCTGTATCTGGTGGAGTACCTGCAGGCTCTGTATCTGGTGGAGTACCTGCAGGCTCTGTATCTGGTGGAGTACCTGCAGGCTCTGTATCTGGTGGAGTACCTGCAGACTCTGTATCTAGTGGAGTACCTGCAGGCTCTGTATCTAGTGGAGTACCTGCAGGCTCTGTATCTAGTGGAGTACCTGCAGGCTCTGTATCTGGTGGAGTACCTGAAGGCTCTGTATCTGGTGGTGTACCTGCAGGCTCTATCTAGTGGAGTACCTGCAGGCTCTGTATCTAGTGGAGTACCTGCAGGCTCTGTATCTAGTGGAGTACCTGCAGGCTCTGTATCTAGTGGAGTACCTGCAGGCTCTGTATCTGGTGGAGTACCTGCAGGCTCTGTATCTAGTGGAGTACCTGCAGGCTCTGTATCTAGTGGAGTACCTGCAGGCTCTGTATCTGGTGGAGTACCTGCAGGCTCTGTATCTGGTGGAGTACCTGCAGGCTCTGTATCTGGTGGAGTACCTGCAGGCTCTGTATCTGGTGGAGTACCTGCAGGCTCTGCATCTAGTGGAGTACCTGCAGGCTCTGCATCTAGTGGAGTACCTGCAGGCTCTGTATCTAGTGGAGTACCTGCAGGCTCTGTATCTGGTGGAGTACCTGCAGGCTCTGTATCTAGTGGAGTACCTGCAGGCTCTGTATCTGGTGGAGTACCTGCAGGCTCTGCATCTAGTGGAGTACCTGCAGGCTCTGCATCTAGTGGAGTACCTGCAGGCTCTGTATCTAGTGGAGTACCTGCAGGCTCTGTATCTAGTGGAGTACCTGCAGGCTCTGTATCTAGTGGAGTACCTGCAGGCTCTGTATCTGGTGGAGTACCTGAAGGCTCTGTATCTGGTGGTGTACCTGCAGGCTCTATCTAGTGGAGTACCTGCAGGCTCTGTATCTAGTGGAGTACCTGCAGGCTCTGTATCTAGTGGAGTACCTGCAGGCTCTGTATCTAGTGGAGTACCTGCAGGCTCTGTATCTGGTGGAGTACCTGCAGGCTCTGCATCTAGTGGAGTACCTGCAGGCTCTGCATCTAGTGGAGTACCTGCAGGCTCTGTATCTGGTGGAGTACCTGCAGGCTCTGTATCTGGTGGAGTACCTGCAGGCTCTGTATCTAGTGGAGTACCTGCAGGCTCTGTATCTAGTGGAGTACCTGCAGGCTCTGTATCTAGTGGAGTACCTGCAGGCTCTGTATCTAGTGGAGTACCTGCAGGCTCTGTATCTAGTGGAGTACCTGCAGGCTCTGTATCTAGTGGAGTACCTGCAGGCTCTGTATCTGGTGGAGTACCTGCAGGCTCTGTATCTAGTGGAGTACCTGCAGGCTCTATATCTAGTGGAGTACCTGCAGGCTCTGTATCTAGTGGAGTACCTGCAGGCTCTGTATCTAGTGAAGTACCTGCAGGCTCTGTATCTAGTGGAGTACCTGCAGGCTCTGTATCTAGTGGAGTACCTGCAGGCTCTGTATCTAGTGGAGTACCTGCAGGCTCTGTATCTAGTGGAGTACCTGCAGGCTCTGTATCTAGTGGAGTACCTGCAGGCTCTGTATCTAGTGGAGTACCTGCAGGCTCTGTATCTAGTGGAGTACCTGCAGGCTCTGTATCTAGTGGAGTACCTGCAGGCTCTGTATCTAGTGGAATACCTGCAGGCTCTGTATCTAGTGGAGTACCTGCAGGCTCTGTATCTAGTGGAGTACCTGCAGGCTCTGTATCTAGTGGAGTACCTGCAGGCTCTGTATCTAGTGGAGTACCTGCAGGCTCTGTATCTAGTGGAGTACCTGCAGGCTCTGTATCTGGTGGAGTACCTGCAGGCTCTGTATCTAGTGGAGTACCTGCAGGCTCTGTATCTGGTGGAGTACCTGCAGGCTCTGTATCTAGTGGAGTACCTGCAGGCTCTGTATCTGGTGGAGTACCTGCAGGCTCTGTATCTAGTGGAGTACCTGCAGGCTCTGTATCTAGTGGAGTACCTGCAGGCTCTGTATCTGGTGGAGTACCTGCAGGCTCTGTATCTGGTGGAGTACCTGCAGGCTCTGTATCTAGTGGAGTACCTGCAGGCTCTGTATCTGGTGGAGTACCTGCAGGCTCTGTATCTAGTGGAGTACCTGCAGGCTCTGTATCTAGTGGAGTACCTGCAGGCTCTGTATCTAGTGGAGTACCTGCAGGCTCTGTATCTGGTGGAGTACCTGCAGGCTCTGTATCTGGTGGAGTACCTGCAGTAAAAAAAATATAATTTATGAGTATTATTATGTACATGTAGTATATTTGTTCTTATCTTATTCAACAATCTATATTTAGAAACAAATTTGATATACATGCAGATTGTTTTATTTTAGTATTGTATATGAATAATTATTTACAAATAAACAGTATTATTTTTTAAATCTTTTTTCCTAGGGGAAGATAACTCTGAAGTTCATGCTTTTCTACATGATGGTGTTATTTCTGCTACTATTTCTCTTCCGGGAGAGAGTATCGTTATTGAGGTAAATTTTGTAGAGAGATAGTCAAGCAATAAATAATCTTTGAATTTTTTAAAATACATAAAAACGTAGATCACATTTAGTGCACATGACATGCTTTTGGAACAACCATGAACCTTCATCAGGTATGCTCAAAATCGAAAGTTCGGAAAGCCAAATAATTTAGAGTTTTGGGAGCAATAAAACCAAAGGGCCTAAACAGGATAGCCAATTGGCTTAAAATAATTGAGCAAATATTTCTGTCACCTTTTCTATTGTCGAATGTTTCTCTTTTTTTTAATTGTACCTTTTTAGCTCGCCTGTACGAAGTACAGGAAGCGAGCTTATGTCGTCACCTGTGCGGCGGCATCGGCGTCCAATGTTAACGTGACCTACTATTTCTGCCTGAATGACTTCAACATTTTTGCGTTAACGTTTGCATTTAGGTCCAATGTAGACAAACTGCTTGGTCCAGGTTGATGAAACTTCACATGTGAGTTTGTCGTGGACAGTTAAAAGCATCGCACACAAATGTAGGTCACCGTGACCTACTATTCCTGCCTAAATGACTTCGACATTTTTGCGTTAACATTTACGTTTAGGTCAAATGTAGACAAACTACTTTGTCCAGGTTGATGAAACTTCACATGTAAGTTTGTCGTGGACAGTTAAAAACACTGCACACAAATGTAGGTCACCGTGACCTACTATATCTGCCTGAATGACTATGACATTTTTGTGTTCATGTTTGCGTTTAGGTCCAATTTAGACAAACTACTTGGTCCAGGTTGATGAAACTTCACATGTGAGTTTGTCGTGTATAGTTAATAACACTGCACACAAATATAGGTCCAATGTAGACAAGCTTTCTTAACCAAATTAAACACTAACCACATGGTTATGACATTCACATGTAACTATAGATTGCACAGGCGAGCTGGATGGTCTGCCTTGTAACCAGCTATATTTGATATTTGCTTCAAGTTGTTTCCTTTCTATCATTGTATTGGTTGATTTATTTATAAATGTGTGGAAATTATTAGATTTAACTTATTAAGCATATTTCATCACTACGTGATTCATTACTTTGGCTTTTTCCACCCAAAAAAAAATTGTTTGCTGTTTTCAGACTGATCCACTAAAATCAACCCTTTTTGATATATTTACCTATTGTTAGGATCTGTCGTGGTCGTGATCATATGGTAGTTGGATTTAAAACTACCTATGCAATCAGTGCTTATCACCACTAACGTTGTGAGTTGGAACCCCACTCAGGGGAGGTGTACTCGATGCAACATAATGTGATAAAGTTTGTAAGTGACTTGCAACATGTCAGTGGTTTTCTCTGGGACTCCGGTTTCCTCCACCAATAAAACTGACTTTTTTTTTAAAGTGGCGTTAAACACCCTAACCCTTAACCTTAACATATTTTTAGCATGTTTTATCTGCAAAAATTGTGTCTTTTTGGAATCTTTGTAGGGAAAAAACTTAACTTGACCCACATAATCATGATCTAATTTATATGTTTGTTACCCATTGTTATGTCAAACTCAAAAGGACCAATCATTTTACTTCAAAATATCAAAGTATTCAAGATAACTAGGGAATCTACTATGAATGGACTAAATATTTAACTCAATTTATCCAAAGAAATGAATTAACATTAACATTAGTAGAGCAGGAACTTGTTACCCTTCCGGAGCACCTGAGTTTACCCACAGATTTTTGTGGGATTCATCTTGCTCGAACTTTAGTTTTCTGTATAGTGTTGTGTATCTCATTTTTTTTTTTAGCCATCATATTGTCTGTACTTCACCGATTTACAGCTTCTCATTACCCCTTTGGTCTCTTCAAATTTTTCTTATGCAGGTGTGAGATATTGGGATTTGATTGTATATTGTTCTTAATACAGTAGTGACCCTTCTGAGGTCACCACTTCATCAATGAATTTGCCTCTCGTAAGGGATGACAGTCTCATAGTATTTTACTATCTCACTTCTTCTGAAATCTTTAGAGGGATGGCTGTTGGGAAACTATTGTACCTTTTCAAAACAATTAATACAATAATTCAGCCATTGTATTGTCTGTCCTTCTTCTTTAGGATATAGCTTTATATTGCTCGTTTGTTTAGTATCTTTAATCTTTTCTTAAATGTTTGTCAGTGACTTGCGACAGGTCCATGGTTTTCTCTGGCTACTCCGATTTCCTCCACCAATAAAACTGACAGCCATGATATAGCTGAAATATTGTTGAAAGTGGCATTGAACACCATAAACCATAATTGTTTCCTCCAACCACTAGAGTAAAATTACTAAAAGTTTCATTAAGGAAGCAGACAGTGAATTGTTTTTTTGTGTTATTTTGACAGCCTGCCTGGAGACACATTGATGAGCTAACAAGGGCTAGTAGGACAATGATGGTTTATAAAGGTAGTGATACCAAGTGGCCAAAAGAGATGAGGGATGCTAAATCTGGAAATGGGTAGGACAAATCTTATTCAGATCGTGTCAAATTATACAGTAATTCCCCTCTTATATAGATAGCCCTTTTACAATAAACAAAAAGTATTTTACTTTCTTGGTGCATCTTGAATTCTAAATTTAATTGTGGAGACAATTCTTGTAGTGTTGAAGTGGAAGAGACAGATGACTGTTCATCGAAATATTTTCTGAGTATAATTTGATTTATCATGGATAAATTACTAGTAAGCTAAAAGGCTAATATGATTGACCCAAATATTAACCTTTAGGTATCTAAGGAAATTGCTGGTTTGAGATAGTGAGGTACAATGATGAAACACTGGTAAAAAATCAAAAATGAAATATGACAAAACTTTATATTATACTGTCAAACCTGCCTTAAAGGGCACCTCTATATAACAAATCACTGTCTATAAAGGGCACCTCTATATAACAAATCACTGTCTATAAAGGGCAGCTCTATATAACAAATCACTGTCTATAAAGGGCACCTCTATATAACAAATCACTGTCTATAAAGGGCACCTCTATATAACAAATCACTGTCTATAAAGGGCAGTCTCATTTTTCTCATTAATGAATAGTGCATATTTTTTATCCTGTATATATAAAGGGCAACTGCTCATAAAAGCTACATTTTCACAATTCCATGAGTGGCCTTTATATACAGGTTTGACTGTAATTTGTTGTTGTAATAGTTCTTTAATGTTGTGATTTCAGTCCTGCGTTTTGTGGAGCCTCACATTTAGAAGAAGAAGAAGAAGAAAACAAGAATGAAGAAGCTGGGTTTACCCATGTTCATGATGAAGGTATGTGTTTGATTTGGGTATCAGCTGCATGTATGTACATGTGTATAAGGATGTAAAAATAGGAAGAATTCTGGAAATGAGACAGTCATATTAAAAGATGTAAATGATCATTTTGATTGTCTGTTTGTTTGTTTGATGGTGTTTAATGCCACTTTCAACAATATTTCAGTTATATCGCAGTGGTCAGTTTTATTGGTGGAGGAAACCGGAGAACCTGAAGAAAACCACTGACCTGTTGCACGTCACTGACAAACTTTATCACATAAGGTTGTATCGAGTTCACCTCGCCTGAGCGAACTGACAACTTTAGTGGTGATAGATACTGATTGTACAGATACAGTCAAACTTGTCTTAGCCTCTATATAACCACTGATTGTACAGATACAGTCAAACTTGTCTTAGCCTCTATATAACCACTGATTGTACAGATACAGTCAAACTTGTCTTAGCCTCTATATAACCACTGATTGTACAGATACAGTCAAACTTGTCTTAGCCTCTATATAACCACTGATTGTACAGATACAGTCAAACTTGTCTTAGCCTCTATATAACCACTGATTGTACAGATACAGTCAAACTTGTCTTAGCCTCTATATAACCACTGATTGTACAGATACAGTCAAACTATGTCTTAGCCTCTATATAACCACTTCCTTTGTTAGCCGGCCGTATTTATTCCTCCCCTGCGTTTTCCCGTTAGATAATAAATAAACATGCACAGTCCCGACTTTGGAAAAATGTCCGTTTTGCCCAGCTGATGCAGCGATTGTTGCCAATATCCCTCTAGCTGATATTTGCATGATCTACTGACAACATCTCACTGCCAAAGTCCATACCTGTTACTAGTTCATAATAATAGATTTTTCATATTTAATGAAGTCACGATTACCGTTAGTGTGTAAGACCGCCATTTTTTTTACAGGTAAGTTGTTCACGTGATGATTTATTATTGTTATTTGGGTTTATTTATTATTTATAATTAAATATTTAAAATTGCTTATTATAGAAAATACCGTTTTAATCTTTCAGTTTTATAAATAAATAATCGTGATTTTGAAAATTATTGTATGAAGTACTGGTTCCCAGCATATATTTCTTGTCAACATTCGTTTAACGTGCGGTAACAGATCAAGGTAAGCACATGCTGATTGTGTGATTAGGCTATTTATAGCTTTCGGCGAGTGATTAAAGTTTGAAAATGTTTTGTCAGGAAATCTCATTCTTCTAATCATAATGATTAATTCTAATTACGATAACAATTAAGATAACAATAGCTGTTAAAAGAAAGTAAAAAACTTGATCATTTAATATTCTTTTTTTTTAATTTCACCCACAAAGGACGGAAATATTTAACGATAATTTAACATATTTTTTATTTCATTATACCTTTTTCTTGCCAGAATTTAAGCTCTATTCATGCATTTGTCCTCCACACGAACGGGTTACAAGTTGATGCGGATAATATACCCGAACTAGGTTTTTCCTCTCGAGATTTTGTGAGCAAATATCATAACCTCTATTCAATGACTCCCTGTCTTATGCGACCTATTTTCAGAACTCCCTTCAATGGTCGCTATTGACAATTGACTGTAGTTGTAAATCAAAATACCACATGAGTGGACTTTTAGCCATTTATAGAAAATTTGCACATTCAGGGATTGGCAAGGCCACGCGCCATGTGCAATTGGCATTTCCAAGTCGATTGTGGCGCATTGAGGTCCGTTATCTGTGCGCCCTGTAAATTCTGATTATTATTTCATGTGTCCATTAAAGTCGTTTTCTATTTTGTGTCGTGATTTTATCACTGTCTTCACTCGTCGTTAATTTCCCTTTAATGGCGGTTCCTTGATTTTCCCTTTCTATGTTTAGAACAGTTATTTGTGTCAACCAATCAGACAAAAGGATTCACTCTTTCGATTCTAAATTTAGCGTATTTAAAACACATTTGTCCTGGCGTTTCGTTCTCTTTTCTGAATAATTGATCGGTTTTGGTGGAGTGTATTCTACTTTCTGGTTGAATAAAATCTAATTACAATTAATTGGTACAAGCTTTTTATTTGAGTGAAAGTTGTATCTATAAATAAAAATCGTAAACCGGAACCATGTGCTTGGTATAACTAATAACCGAAAAGTATCAGAGAGTGTGATACGCTATATTTCCAACCCAAAATGGACTTTTTTTTTATCGTACTTTTTTTTTCTTTGGGTACATTTTGACAGTTAATACTTCAAGTCACGTTCCTGTGTTAAATTTTGAAGAAAAAAATTGTGTAATCCAAAATGCAATCATAACATGAACTGATATTTTTTTAGAACATGTGTATTTTGTTTTTTCCATCTTAGCTTAGTGAAAACAATTGTCAAATCAACAAAGTACGCATTTGATGATATGCCATCCCTTTGGAAAACTATCACTCTGTTTCACAAGGATGAAGTGCCTAAAATTATTAAATTGGCTCAATATGCACTCACTTTACCACTTCACACTTGTAGCTGTGAAAGAGTGTTCAGTAACCAAAACTTGATAGTTACCATGCAGACTTAGGTCTAGGCCAAATCCTAAAATCAGTGACAGACTTTTAAGAGTAAGAACACAAGGCAAGGGAATAACCAACTTCAAGCATGATTTCCGAAGCTCTTTAAACAGATGAAGGGCAGCAAAGAACAGACTCTTGAAAAAGGAAGACTTTTATTACAGTGTAGACTCTCTTTATTAAAATGTTTGTTCATCTGTTCATCCAAGCTTTTTTTATTACTAGTCAAACCAAGACATCCAAATTAAGAAGATACATTGTACATGTTGTAGGTAGATCTGAAACAAGCAAACTTAACAACTGTATGATTGCTAGGTTTGCTTGTTTCAGATCTAACCTATACAACATGTACAAAACATCTTCTTAATTTGGATGTCTTGGTTTGATTATTTGCTTTTTCATGTTACACAATCCATACAAGTCTAAAAAATGATATGTATCAATGCATAGGCTAGCACGCAGTTTAACTAACCAAAGTTGTGGTCCGTTGCTAATTTGAAATGGCACATTATTTTCTAAAATGGCCCCTTGATGTGGCCATAGTCTCTTTGACAAAAAATTCTTCCCAATCCCTGCACATTAGATATAGGAAATATGGTATGCAAGGATTCTATATATAAAACGATTATGTGAAAAATGTAAATAATTATTTTGATTTTTTTAGCGAAATAACACAAGATAATTATTTAGACTTTTTTACTTTAATGAACAGCTTTCATCATAGAAGCAGGGGTTGAAAAAATTCCCAGGAATCTACTGGTCCTGAAAAGTTTCTGCTGGTCCGGAATATCGGAATGGAGGAAATAAAATTTGTTGAACACAAAATTAACTTACCCCTGTAGTAGTAACTGAGTGACATATTATTTAAAATGACTATTTTAGGTTGGCAATTTAATACCTGATCAGATGCTGTCTGGACTATCAAACAGTCAATGTTCGTATATTGGTTGTACGGTACTTTAAATAAAGCACTGTTTTTTGTTGGTTTTTTTTGCAAATTCTGGATATATTCTACAGTATTTACCCCACATATTTACTTCATAATTCTCATTAGCATGATCGCCGGTAATCTTGTTGAGATTAGAATTCCAAAGACACAGCAGAAAATGTGGATAATATGAAGTAGCCGGCCGCGATACTGGTATTACCAGTATTGTAATATTTACAATACTGGTATTACCAGTATTATAATATTCACAATACTGGAAATACCAGTATTGTAAATATTACAATACTGGTAATACTCACAATACTGGAAATACCAGTATTGTAAATATTACAATGCTGGTAATACCAGTATTGTAACACTGTACAATACTAGAAATACCAGTATTGTAATGTTACAATACTGGTAATACCAGTATCGTACATATACAATACTGGATGTACCAGTATCGTGCATTTACAATACTGGAATACCAGATTCGTTGATCTATACACAATACCGGAAGCTCCAGTATTCTTCATCCAACAATACTGGTAATACTAGTATTGTAAAACACACGATACTGAAAGCTCCAGTATTCTTCATCCAACAATACTGGTAATACTAGTATTGTAAAGCACACAATACTGGAAACTCTAGTATCTGGCAATTTGACACGAGTGGGCAGAGCCTAATTCTAACTGTAAATCACAGCTCATTGTATTTACCGTTAGTATTAGGCTCCGCCCAGTCATGTCAAATTACGTTACCAATATATATCAAACTCTAAGGGACCATACAAAATATTTTGACATTACAGGGCGTTTGCCTCTTATGTTATGTACAGCAGAAATGACGTATGAGTATGAATTATATTCAATTCTTTTAGTATAATGTAGACATATAAACTCGGGTTAACCGGAATTCTACCTAATCTTCAATATCTGCAATACTGGTATAACCAGTATTTTCCAGAATCTTCCAGTATCTGCAATACTGGTATTACCAGTATTTTCCAGAATCTTCCAGTATCTGCAATACTGGTATTACCAGTATTTTCCAGAATCTTCCAGTATCTGCAATACTGGTATTACCAGTATTTCCCAGAATCTTCCGGTATCTACAATACTCATATTTTGGCAATGACCAGTATCTTCTAGTATTGCAGATACTGGAAAATTCTGGAAGATACTGGGATACTAGTATTTACCAGTATCTGTACCAGTATTGCAGATACTGGAAGATACTGGTAAAATACTGGTATTACCAGTATTGTGTACCAGTATTTTAGTACCAGTATCGCGGCCAGCTGCTTCATATTATCCGAAAATGTTTTCGGAAGTCTAATCTCTGGAGATTCAGAGCAGAAAATGTCTTCGGAAGTTTAATTGGATAATATGAAGCAGCCGGCCGCGATACTGGTATTACCAGTATTGTAATATTTACAATACTGGTATTACTAGTATTATAATATTTACAATACTGGAAATACCAGTATTGTAAATATTACAATACTGGTAATACCAGTATCGTAACACTGTACAATACTAGAAATACCAGTATTGTAATGTTACAATACCGGAAATCCAGTATCGTATATATACCATACTGGATGTACCAGTATCGTGCATTTACAATACTGGAATACCAGAATCGTTGATCTATACACAATACCGGAAGCTCCAGTATTCTTCATCCAACAATACTGGTAATACTAGTATTGTAAAACACACGATACTGGAAGCTCCAGTATTCTTCATCCACCAATACTGGTAATACTAGTATTGTAAAGCACACAATACTGGAAACTCTAGTATTCTTCATCCAGCAATACTGGTAATACTAGTATTGTAAAACACACAATACCGGAAACTTTAGTATCCTGAATTTATTCTGAACAAAAACAAGACAATAACGAAATAAAACATACTAGTTAAAACATAAATAATTACATTTTTATCAAAATACTAGAAATGGGTGGGACATTCGTTAATTTAAAATTATGAATTCAACTTTCAGAAATATTACGCTACATGTCTTGTTTTATCATTGGTGAATTTATTCTCCCACCTCGCTTCACCTTTCTCCCTTCCCTCTTTTTTCTCCCCTTCTTCTCCTATCTCCCGCCCCTAGTCTCCTTTCTCCCGGTCTCCCTATACACTGTCCGTCCTCTCATAACAGATGCACAGACAGGACAAAAAAAAACAATATACAAGTACATTCCGCAACTTCGTACCTAATCTTCCAGTATTGCAATATTACCAGTATTTTCCAGAATCTTCCAGTATCTGCAATACTGGTATAACCAGTATTTCCCAGAATCTTCCGGTATATGCAATACTCATATTTTGGCAATGACTAGTATCTTCTAGTATTGCAGATACTGGAAAATTCTGGAAGATATATTTATTACTGGGATACTAGTATTTACCAGTATCTGTACCAGTATTGCAGATACTGGAAGATTCTGATAAAATACTGGTAATACCAGTATGGTAATACCAGTATCGCGGCTGGCTGCTTCATATTATCCGTTTAATTTCAAGGAAATTAGATCGCCGTGGTTATCAGCCTACCACTTGCCTCAACCCAAGGAATTTTTTCCTTCCACGATGTTTGAAATTTTTTCATTATGTAATTTATTATTGTCGGTATCACAAGCCGCTCCGTTAACCTAAAAAAAAACTGGTCAATGACTGGCCATTTTTGTGTTTGAACTGCTTCACTAATACGCTTAAGTATTATCGAAAGAATTACCGTTTCGTAAAGCGCAAAACTGGAGTTATTCTGTTATAACCATCCCGGTTGTGTGTGCTCCGTTAATTACCGGAGGTTCATACGGAACAAAACACACTTGGTAAAGCACTAAAACGATCTTGAATTATTTCAGATTACGTTATCCAATGTTAACAATATTAAAAGAGGCAATCAATGTTGGATTAAAATTATGCAGTACATCTGTCACTCAGACTTTTAACCTCAAGTCCGTAATTGGACAGTTTCAACTGGTCCGTCGGTCTTTACAGGATTAGAAAATGTTAGGTCCGAACCCACAAATCGTCGGTCTCGGACCAGCGGATTTTTTAACCCCTGTAGAACTTCTAGAAGTCTATTATGAATTAGATCTAGGTTGATTGATTGATTGGTGTTTAACACCAACTTCAGCAGTATTTCAGCTATATCTTGGCATGAATTAGATCTGGGTTTATTGATTGATTGGTGTTTAATGCCTACTTCAGCAGTATTTCAGTTATATCAATCATGATGCAAATTTGAATTTAGATCTAACAAATTTTGAATGTGAGACCATTTAATCATAACATGTCCTATTTGATCTTTTAAGATGAGCATGACATGCCACACAGTAGAAAAAAGAGAGAGACGGGAGGTAAAATGTGTCGACTGATCGCTGTGGCAGATTACAAATTCTATCAGACCATCGCTTCTAATAATATTTATGATGCTGCCAATTACATAGTAAGTATTATTGGGTTAGAGTTATGGTGTTTAACACCACTTTCAACAATAATTCAGTTATATCGTGGCAGTTAGTTTTATTGGTGGAGGAAACTGGAGAAAACCACCAACCTGTCACAAGCAAACTATCACATAATGTTGTATCGAGTACACCTCGCCTGAGCAGGATTCGAACTCACAACTTCAGTGATGATATGCACTAATTGCATAGGTAGTTGTAAATCCAACTACCATATGACCATGACAGCATTCAGATTTATTGACATTTTTTTATTTTATTTTTTATAGCTTAATACTTTATTTTTGAACTCGCCTGTTATCAAAACACATTAGACACCCAGCTTAGCAAAAAAAATAATCTAAGGTTCCCTTACTCAGGGTTAGTAAGAGATTGATTAAACTCCACATGTTCCCATTTGAAAAATACAATTCAATTTAACAATTTTAAACCATCATGTAAGTCAATCTATGAGGCATTTTATGATAGCTTCAGCATATAACATTTGTATACATATATTTGTACTCATATATATTATAGCTAATTACTAATCAAGGAGAGAATTGTCAAGATTTTGGTTTTATGTATTGTATTGTTACAATTGGTCTTTAGCAAAATGTTTAGTTCTGATATTAAAGTCTGCTTCCATATACTAGTATTACAAAGTACAGTTTGATTGATATGAATTTTGTCATATTTATTGACATAAATAGATTAAGAATTTCCAGAGGGAACCCCAGGGGATAGAAATATGACTTGTTATTCCACTGCAGGTTATAATCCTTCCAAAAGGGGTATCTGCTAGCATGTTTTCTGAATCAGATTGAATTAAACCTGTGTCATGTATATTTTGATGAATGTATCTAGATGTAATGTTAATGAAATAATATTTTGCTAATTTTGTTTCCACACCACATTTAAAAAGGCCATTTTGTAAGCCTCTGGTTTTTTCGTTGGGGCATACATCAGAAAAAGCTGAATTTATAGCATGGAAGCAACACATTTTCTGTTTATCAAGAGACTTAGCTTGGCCCCACTACTGCAGTTTGTGTCCTACTTTCCAGTGCACTCCTAAAGCTTGCCCTCTCCCCACTTTCCGGTCCACTACTGCAGTTTTCCCCCTACTTGCAGTCCACTCCTAAAAAACTTACCCCCTCCAACTTTCCGGTCCACTACTCAGTTTGCCTCCTACTTTCCGGTCCACTCGTAAAGCTTGTCCCCTCCCACTTTCCGGTCCACTACCACAGTTTTCCCCCTACTTTCTGGTCCACTCGTAAAGCTTGCCCTATCCCCACTTTCCGATCCACTACCACAGTTTGTCCCCTACTTTCCGGTTCACTCCTATGCCTCTGCACCCATTACCCTAACCCAACAATCGTCCCAAGATTAGTCTAGTAACAAGCTCTAATAATCATAAGATTTCTTATGAAATTCAATATTACTTGCCACTCAATCAAATTTTATAAAATATTTGTCTTCTATTAAGGTTGGGATTATACAGAAAGTCAACTTGATCTACAAAACCACAAACTTTGGACTCGGAACAGGATATGGCATAGAATTAGCTGGGGTAAGTCAAAAGGTCTTATAAAAATCGTTTAGATGTCGATCTATTTTTTTTCCTGTAATTATTCAGTTAGCTTTGAATTGACTAGTATAAAGTCCTGAGCCATCTTGGTCGTGATCGTATGGTAGTTGAATTTACAACTACCTATACAATCTGTGCCTATCACCAATGATGTTGTGAGTTTGAATCCTGCTCAGGGCGAGGTGTACTCAATACATCATTATGTGATAAAGTTTGTCAGTGACCTGTGACAGATCTGTGGTTTTCCTCTGGTACTGCGGTTTCCTCCACCAATAAAACTGACTGCCACGATATAGCTAAAATATTGTTGAAAGTGGCGTTAAGCACCATAAAACCAAACCAAACTAAAACCTTAAAGTCCTGGGGCCATACATTGGTGTGGTATGGACAGTCGACAAATGTACTTGCATGCTTCCAGGAGTATATATTTCATATGAACCTACATTTAATTTTTTTTTTATCCTGAATTCAATTCATGTCCTATTTTGATAATTGTTGTATCAATAAAAGCAGAATTAAATGTAGTTTTATTCTATTATTTTAAAATAATTTTCTGTGAATTCATTTCATTCAATACAAAATACAATGTCTTATTGTAATGTTGGGCAGTCTCTCATGTTCATTTATTTACATCCATATCCTTTCTCATACCTGTTAACCTCTGGCAACTGCTAGGGGGGAGATCTCCCCCCTACCAACTCTTCTAAGGGGGAGATTTTGTGCGTCGCCTTTAAACGCACAAAATTGTACCTTGTAGTTGCATACATGTGATAGAGTTGCTATGCTGCAACTGGAGATTTGTAAATTTTGGGCTGGAGATTTGGTCTCATAAGTGGAGATTTTTTATCGACGTATGTGATACGGAGATTCCTGATTTTGTCTTGATCTGGCAAAATAAAACGCTTCCATTGGCCTCTCTTTGTTATAATTGGTTTAAACTTAAAGCATTTTATCCTTTGAAACTGTAAGTCCAAATGATTTGTAACTTTGTACAAATAATGAATGTAAGATCCTCCAAATAAATTCATCATTGTTGTTAATTGTTAATTGATGTTTTCTTTTTGTTTGTTTCAGTATTGAACCAACTGCATCCCATTTCAATATATATTGTTTACATTTCTGTCTTATTAGTAGTGTTTCATATGATGAATGAAGGATACAAATGTATTTATAATTTATTCATAATCATTCATAATCATTAGGTTATAACAAAGCAATAACAATGAAGACAGAATACTCTGAACAATAAAGTCATAGAGCACTAAAATTAAAGTCACTTTGCTGCTGGTGCGTTGGGTGATAGCATACGTTTGGCATTTTTGTGGTTTATCAATTCCATCCTGGAACTTAGTCCTTAAATAATACTTTGATCGGCTTTGGTCCCAAACAAGCCATAACAACTCAATCGGAGATGAATTCATTGCACGTTTGATCGAAATAAGAAGTTTTCCTCGGCATCAAAGGTTTGCACAACGGTTTATAACTATTTTTAATTGCCGCTATCACACTTCTAATCATCTAAGCGTCTGCCACAAACCCACTTCCTTATCCCCAATTAACTGTCAATCAGTGGATAATTGTTGTATAATCATCAACACCTTAATTAATCTCCATGACCCAATTTACCTGTAAAGGTGTCAAACAGATCAATAACCGGATATCATTTACATTCGTATCTCTCGGCGTTTTCATCAGCACGGGAGTTCCAAATGGGGAATTTCCAGAAATATTGATCGCAAAATGTAGGTCAAGATTTTATTGTACTTGATTTTTGCGGGAGGAAAAGGTGTGTGCAGGAGATTAATGTCTCCCGCGCATGAGACCCAGTCCATGCGGGAGATAAGGCTCTTACGCGGGAGACTCCCGCGAAAAGGGGGAGGGTTAACAGGTATGCCTTTCTTACTAACTGGTATATATTGTTAATAAATTATTTAAGACCGTGTTTAAATCATGATGATGTGAAAAACATGTTTCTCTAATTTTTTTATTATTTCCACATTTCACAACCGATTGTGAAAAAATTGTTCTCCTCACTAGTGAATTTAACTGTTCTCGGCACCTGATTGGTCAATTTTTATTCTGTCGGGACTACTTTCTCTCCAACTGTGATCGATCATTTTATAAAATATATTGTAGGCCTAAATACCATTTTCATGTAAAAAGTAACTTAATTCCATTTTCGTGATGCGTGTGGTTAAACGTTTTACTGCTGTGATGTGCTCCCTGTTTGGAGGGACTTACCGGGAACAGAACAGTTGACATTCGAACGTTTCGGACTTAGCCTACTCGATACATGGATACACATAAAGCTTCTTTGGTTACCATGTAAACAAAATTGCGATCGTGTTGTCTGCAAAATAAAAGATGTCCCTAAGCGAAGTTTTGGAAAGGGGACAAAGAGTCAGACTTCTCTCAGGTTAAAAGGGGATCATAATAGGGAAAAATGAAAACTTTGAGTTCCCATTATGGAAGATCAAACTCGAGAATGGAAAATTTCTCACTGAAGCAAGATACAGGTTTGACGTCCTAACTGAACCTGAGGTATCAAACAATCCAGGAAATTCTGACTCACCTCCTACAGTACCCGAGGAGCTTATGAAATAATATATCCAGGAATAATATATCTTTCTTCATCGGTTTGTTCTGCCATTGTTGTTATTATAATTGGAGATCCGTCCGCGCAAATATTTCGTTGGACATCTCATTTTTCAGGAAATATAGACAAATTTTAAAATATTTTTGTTTCGTTAAATACTGTCGTTATAAAATATTAAAAGTTATTAATTTGTTTGGTTTCCTTTATATATTTGAAACATCTATATCATTTTGCAACCATGGTAACAGGATGCGTAGCAATCTCTCAAAGGAAAGACTAAAGGGGTGGTATAAAGGTTGGGAGAATTTGCATATCGATTTAAATTTTGTTGTTTTAAAAAATTAGAGAAACAGATTCTTACATTGTTGTGAGTGAATTATCGGAGTTCTCCAATCTTGGTAGTTAAATTATGGAATTTTAAGTCCTCGCCAAGCCTCGGACTTAAAATTCCATAATTTAACTGCCTCGATTGGAGAACTCCGATAATTCACTCACAACAAAGTAAGAATCTATATTTCTAAAAAGTTTGAAAAATGCTACAAAAAACTGTAAATTGTAAGGCCATGCAAATACAATGTCCAAAGAAAAAGGCAATCAATTGTTCACAAAACACTACATATAAAGCTAAAGATTGAGCAACATGAACCACACTAAAAATAGTTTGTGCACACAGGTGCTCTGGAAGGATAAGTAGTTCCTGCTCTGCTAGTGGCAGCCATCATGTAGATATCCATTGCTAAGTCACTCCACACCTTTCCTAGATAGCTCTGAAGCCAGTGCAGGACTTTCAATATTTTCAAGTCTACCAGTACTTCACTATTTAGAGGTGGTACTTTTTATTAATTTGAATTTTTTTTTATGAATATCTTGTACAACACTCTTTAAAATCAGGAGTTACCAAAGACCATTTTAGGCAGGTAACAGTACCTTGTACCACCCCTTATTGAAAGGCTGCAGTCAGTGCCGGATTTACCTATAGGCTCGATAGGCTGAAGCCTAGGGCCTCAAAATTTAGGGGGCCTCCGGCCAAGATGTATTATATTTTTAACACTGTTATTGGACTTTCACACTTATGCTGTCATAAGGTACTACTGTACTTTCTAAACAACCCTTCAGTAATTTTCCTTACACAGTTGTACTCCATTTGAGAATATTGCAGATTTTTAAACACCCATCATCATCCTCACCTTTATTGAAATTGATTAAACACACTTCCATCTTCCTCTAGTCGTGAAGGTGGGAATTGGGAGGGGTCTCACATGTGTGGTAGCCTAGGGCCTCTCTTTATCTAAATCTGGCACTGGCTGGAGTGGTATGAAAAATATTTCTGAAGCATATAACATGAAGCAGGTTAAAAACAAAATGCTAGCGATTTTTATGGCAAACTTTATATACTGAAAAATTTATATAAATTGTCCACCACTCTAAAACCAAAGCAGTTTAACCCCTTTAATCACTTGACGACATCCTAATTGTGCTTCTATCTATTAATTTGATTTATAATTCAATTAACAGCAGCTTGATATAATTATCCTTATTAAATAATTACAGTCAGTCGTCTGCAGCAGAAGATATGATGAGGTTAAATGATCTTTGATAACTAAGTAAATAATCATGTACATGTTAGTTATCGTAAGACTTTAATTCCTGGTTTGTTGTATATTAAATGAAGCAAAAAATAGTTGCCGATCTTCTTTATAATAAATATGTAGATATTTTATGTTAAATTTAGTGCACACGACATGTATCTGGAATAACCTTCATCAGGTAGGGTCAGCCTGAATAACCTTCATAAGGTAGGGTCAGCCTGAATAACCTTCATCAGGTACGCTCAGCCTGAATAACCTTCATCAGGTAGGGTCAGCCTGAATAACCTTCATCAGGTACGCTCAGCCTGAATAACCTTCATCAGGTAGGGTCAGCCTGAATAACCTTCATCAGGTAGGGTCAGCCTGAATAACCTTCATCAGATAGGGTCAGCCTGAATAACCTTCATCAGGTATGGTCAGCCTGAATAACCTTCATCAGGTAGGGTCAGCCTGAATAACCTTCATCAGGTATGGTCAGCCTGAATAACTTTCATCAGGTACGCTCAGCCTGAATAACCTTCATCAGGTATGGTCAGCCTGAATAACCTTCATCAGGTATGGTCAACCTGAATAACCTTCATCAGGTAGGGTCAACCTGAATAACCTTCATCAGGTATGGTCAGCCTGAATAACCTTCATCAGGTACGCTCAGCCTGAATAACCTTCATCAGGTATGCTCAGCCTGAATAACCTTCATCAGGTAGGGTCAGCCTGAATAACCTTCATCAGGTAGGGTCAGCCTGAATAACCTTCATCAGGTAGGGTCACCCTGAATAACCTTCATCAGATATGCTCAACCTGAATAACCTTCATCAGGTACGCTCAGCCTGAATAACCTTCATCAGGTAGGGTCAGCCTGAATAATCTTCATCAGGTATGGTCAGCCTGAATAACCTTCATCAGGTACACTCAGCCTGAATAACCTTCATCAGGTATGGTCAGCCTGAATAACCTTCATCAGGTAAGGTCAGCCTGAATAACCTTCATCAGGTAGGGTCAGCCTGAATAACCGTCATCAGGTATGGTCAGCCTGAATAACCTTCATCAGGTATGGTCAGCCTGAATAACCTTCATCAGGTAGGGTCAGCCTGAATAACCTTCATCAGGTAGGGTCAGCCTGAATAACCTTCATCAGGTAGGGTCAGCCTGAATAACCTTCATCAGGTATGGTCAGCCTGAATAACCTTCATCAGGTAGGGTCAGCCTGAATAACTTTCATTAGGTAGGGTCAGCCTGAATAACCTTCATCAGGTACGTTCAGCCTGAATAACCTTCATCAGGTAGGGTCAGCCTGAATAACCTTCATCGGGTACGCTCAGCCTGAATAACCTTCATCAGATATGGTCAGCCTGAATAACCTTCATCAGGTACGCTCAGCCTGAATAACCTTCATCAGGTATGGTCAGCCTGAATAACCTTCATCAGGTATGGTCAGCCTGAATAACCTTCATCAGGTATGGTCAGCATGAATAACCTTCATCAGGTAGGGTCAGCCTGAATAACCTTCATCAGGTACGCTCAGCCTGAATAACCTTCATCAGGTATGGTCAGCCTGAATAACCTTCATCAGGTACGCTCAGCCTGAATAACCTTCATCAGGTATGGTCAGCCTGAATAACCTTCATCAGGTATGGTCAGCCTGAATAACCTTCATCAGGTATGGTCAGCATGAATAACCTTCATCAGGTAGGGTCAGCCTGAATAACCTTCATCAGGTAGGGTCAGCCTGAATAACCTTCATCAGGTAGGGTCAGCCTGAATAACCTTCATCAGGTAGGGTCAGCCTGAATAATCTTCATCAGGTATGGTCAGCCTGAATAACCTTCATCAGGTACACTCAGCCTGAATAACCTTCATCGGGTATGGTCAGCCTGAATAACCTTCATCAGGTAGGGTCAGCCTGAATAACCTTCATCAGGTAGGGTCAGCCTGAATAACCTTCATCAGGTAGGGTCAGCCTGAATAACCTTCATCAGGTAGGGTCAGCCTGAATAACCTTCATCAGGTATGGTCAACCTGAATAACCTTCATCAGGTATGGTCAGCCTGAATAACCTTCATCAGGTAGGGTCAGCCTGAATAACCTTCATCAGGTAAGGTCAACCTGAATAACCTTCATCAGGTAGGGTCAGCCTGAATAACCTTCATCAGGTAGGGTCAGCCTGAATAACCTTCATCAGGTTGGAAGGACAAATAATTTAAATGTGTTTGGGGGCAATAAAACCAAGTCTACATATGGTTTCTATGAGTAATACTACTAAATCCAGGAACCAGTTAAAAGGATGTATAATAAAATAGTTTCTAAAATACAAAATGAATCTCATGGTTTTAAATATAAGAAATGCTTGCGTTGGAATGTTACCACCTGAATTTATGTTACCTCAAAAGTGAAAGTAGGATTTTCGAGGGTTTATAACTTAAAGCAGACAATTTTTCCTTATACAAGATACATTTTCTGTTGCACTGCCCTGTCTATTCTACACAGCTAACTGACTATCAACTTCAATATAATTGTGATTTTACAAATATGTCTGACTCAGATAAACTTAAACTTCTTCTAAATACCAGTGCTAAACCCGTTGCCAGATTTATTATCCACATTTTTAATATTCGAACACAGACATTAAGCAGGCGAAATTGAAAGTGAAATGACCAATTGTAAAACATTGTCAGTTAATAGAAACTTTAATATACAATCTTTTAGACTTTCGAAATTATTTGAAAAGTGCTTCGTAAGCCTTTGGAGGCTGGCTGTATATAAAACTGAACACATATATTGTATTATTTGTATATATCAGGTTGCACTATAATAATAAATTATATTTATATATGTCACTAAATGTATGGTGGTTTTCTGAGGTAAGTTTCCAATAAGGTACCCCTTCCATTATATATGATTGTCACTTATATTTAACTTCAGGTGAAACCTGTATAAAAGCCAAGAAAGATTGAAAAAATAGAAGATTAAAATCACCTCTCTATGTACTCCTAATCTGTCACTTAAATCAGTTTTATAGAGAAAAAGATGTTTTCAAACTTTGATTATTTTTATATTTAAGTTGAGATTACATGAGGGACCAACAGCTGTATCTGGTACCAATACACACTACAACATGGTGAAATCATGGTCCAGTTCTTATGAGTTATTGGCTGTAAGTATATGTTATCATTGTCCATACATTGTCAGACCTATTAATACCATGGTATATTATGAGTTATTGGCTGTAAGTATATGTTATCATCATTGTCCATACATTGTCAGACCTATTAATACCATGGTATATTATGAGTTATTGGCTGTAAGTATATGTCATCATTGTCCATACATTGTCAGACCTATTAATACCATGGTATATTATGAGTTATTGGCTGTAAGTATATGTTATCATTGTCCATACATTGTCAGACCTATTAATACCATGGTATATTATGAGTTATTGGCTGTAAGTATATGTCATCATTGTCCATACATTGTCAGACCTATTAATACCATGGTATATTATGAGTTATTGGCTGTAAGTATATGTTATCATCATTGTCCATACATTGTCAGACCTATTAATACCATGGTATATTATGAGTTATTGGCTGTAAGTATATGTTATCATTGTCCATACATTGTCAGACCTATTAATACCATGGTATATTATGAGTTATTGGCTGTAAGTATATGTCATCATTGTCCATACATTGTCAGACCTATTAATACCATGGTATATTATGAGTTATTGGCTGTAAGTATATGTTATCATTGTCCATACATTGTCAGACCTATTAATACCATGGTATATTATGAGTTATTGGCTGTAAGTATATGTTATCATTTTCCATACATTGTCAGACCTATTAATACCATGGTATATTATGAGTTATTGGCTGTAAGTATATGTTATCATTGTCCATACATTGTCAGATCTATTAATACCATGGTATATTATGAGTTATTGGCTGTAAGTATATGTTATCATTGTCCATACATTGTCAGACCTATTAATACCATGGTATATTATGAGTTATTGGCTGTAAGTATATGTTATCATCATTGTCCATACATTGTCAGACCTATTAATACCATGGTATATTATGAGTTATTGGCTGTAAGTATATGTTATCATTGTCCATACATTGTCAGACCTATTAATACCATGGTATATTATGAGTTATTGGCTGTAAGTATATGTTATCATCATTGTCCATACATTGTCAGACCTATTAATACCATGGTATATTATGAGTTATTGGCTGTAAGTATATGTTATCATCATTGTCCATACATTGTCAGACCTATTAATACCATGGTATATTATGAGTTATTGGCTGTAAGTATATGTTATCATTGTCCATACATTGTCAGACCTATTAATACCATGGTATATTATGAGTTATTGGCTGTAAGTATATGTCATCATTGTCCATACATTGTCAGACCTATTAATACCATGGTATATTATGAGTTATTGGCTGTAAGTATATGTTATCATTGTCCATACATTGTCAGACCTATTAATACCATGGTATATTATGAGTTATTGGCTGTAAGTATATGTTATCATTTTCCATACATTGTCAGACCTATTAATACCATGGTATATTATGAGTTATTGGCTGTAAGTATATGTTATCATTGTCCATACATTGTCAGATCTATTAATACCATGGTATATTATGAGTTATTGGCTGTAAGTATATGTTATCATTGTCCATACATTGTCAGACCTATTAATACCATGGTATATTATGAGTTATTGGCTGTAAGTATATGTTATCATCATTGTCCATACATTGTCAGACCTATTAATACCATGGTATATTATGAGTTATTGGCTGTAAGTATATGTTATCATTGTCCATACATTGTCAGACCTATTAATACCATGGTATATTATGAGTTATTGGCTGTAAGTATATGTTATCATCATTGTCCATACATTGTCAGACCTATTAATACCATGGTATATTATGAGTTATTGGCTGTAAGTATATGTTATCATTGTCCATACATTGTCAGACCTATTAATACCATGGTATATTATGAGTTATTGGCTGTAAGTATATGTTATCATCATTGTCCATACATTGTCAGACCTATTAATACCATGGTATATTATGAGTTATTGGCTGTAAGTATATGTTATCATTGTCCATACATTGTCAGACCTATTAATACCATGGTATATTATGAGTTATTGGCTGTAAGTATATGTTATCATTGTCCATACATTGTCAGATCTATTAATACCATGGTATATTATGAGTTATTGGCTGTAAGTATATGTTATCATCATTGTCCATACATTGTCAGACCTATTAATACCATGGTATATTATGAGTTATTGGCTGTAAGTATATGTTATCATTGTCCATACATTGTCAGATCTATTAATACCATGGTATATTATGAGTTATTGGCTGTAAGTATATGTTATCATTGTCCATACATTGTCAGACCTATTAATACCATGGTATATTATGAGTTATTGGCTGTAAGTATATGTTATCATTGTCCATACATTGTCAGACCTATTAATACCATGGTATATTATGAGTTATTGGCTGTAAGTATATGTTATCATCATTGTCCATACATTGTCAGACCTATTAATACCATGGTATATTATGAGTTATTGGCTGTAAGTATATGTTATCATTGTCCATACATTGTCAGACCTATTAATACCATGGTATATTATGAGTTATTGGCTGTAAGTATATGTTATCATCATTGTCCATACATTGTCAGACCTATTAATACCATGGTATATTATGAGTTATTGGCTGTAAGTATATGTTATCATTGTCCATACATTGTCAGACCTATTAATACCATGGTATATTATGAGTTATTGGCTGTAAGTATATGTTATCATCATTGTCCATACATTGTCAGACCTATTAATACCATGGTATATTATGAGTTATTGGCTGTAAGTATATGTTATCATTGTCCATACATTGTCAGACCTATTAATACCATGGTATATTATGAGTTATTGGCTGTAAGTATATGTTATCATCATTGTCCATACATTGTCAGACCTATTAATACCATGGTATATTATGAGTTATTGGCTGTAAGTATATGTTATCATTGTCCATACATTGTCAGACCTATTAATACCATGGTATATTATGAGTTATTGGCTGTAAGTATATGTTATCATTGTCCATACATTGTCAGATCTATTAATACCATGGTATATTATGAGTTATTGGCTGTAAGTATATGTTATCATCATTGTCCATACATTGTCAGACCTATTAATACCATGGTATATTATGAGTTATTGGCTGTAAGTATATGTTATCATTGTCCATACATTGTCAGACCTACTAATACCATGGTATATTATGAGTTATTGGCTGTAAGTATATGTCATCATTGTCCATACATTGTCAGACCTATTAATACCATGGTATATTATGAGTTATTGGCTGTAAGTATATGTTATCATTGTCCATACATTGTCAGACCTATTAATACCATGGTATATTATGAGTTATTGGCTGTAAGTATATGTCATCATTGTCCATACATTGTCAGACCTATTAATACCATGGTATATTATGAGTTATTGGCTGTAATTATATGTTATCATTGTCCATACATTGTCAGACCTATTAATACCATGGTATATTATGAGTTATTGGCTGTAAGTATATGTTATCATCATTTTCCATACATTGTCAGACCTATTAATACCATGGTATATTATGAGTTATTGGCTGTAAGTATATGTTATCATCATTTTCCATACATTGTCAGACCTATTAATACCATGGTATATTATGAGTTATTGGCTGTAAGTATATGTTATCATCATTGTCCATACATTGTCAGACCTATTAATACCATGGTATATTATGAGTTATTGGCTGTAAGTATATGTCATCATTGTCCATACATTGTCAGACCTATTAATACCATGGTATATTATGAGTTATTGGCTGTAAGTATATGTTATCATCATTGTCCATACATTGTCAGACCTATTAATACCATGGTATATTATGAGTTATTGGCTGTAAGTATATGTTATCATTGTCCATACATTGTCAGACCTATTAATACCATGGTATATTATGAGTTATTGGCTGTAAGTATATGTCATCATTTTCCATACATTGTCAGACCTATTAATACCATGGTATATTATGAGTTATTGGCTGTAAGTATATGTTATCATTGTCCATACATTGTCAGACCTATTAATACCATGGTATATTATGAGTTATTGGCTGTAAGTATATGTTATCATTGTCCATACATTGTCAGACCTATTAATACCATGGTATATTATGAGTTATTGGCTGTAAGTATATGTTATCATCATTGTCCATACATTGTCAGACCTATTAATACCATGGTATATTATGAGTTATTGGCTGTAAGTATATGTTATCATTGTCCATACATTGTCAGACCTATTAATACCATGGTATATTATGAGTTATTGGCTGTAAGTATATGTTATCATTGTCCATACATTGTCAGACCTATTAATACCATGGTATATTATGAGTTATTGGCTGTAAGTATATGTTATCATTGTCCATACATTGTCAGACCTATTAATACCATGGTATATTATGAGTTATTGGCTGTAAGTATATGTTATCATCATTGTCCATACATTGTCAGACCTATTAATACCATGGTATATTATGAGTTATTGGCTGTAAGTATATGTTATCATTGTCCATACATTGTCAGACCTATTAATACCATGGTATATTATGAGTTATTGGCTGTAAGTATATGTCATCATTGTCCATACATTGTCAGACCTATTAATACCATGGTATATTATGAGTTATTGGCTGTAAGTATATGTTATCATCATTGTCCATACATTGTCAGACCTATTAATACCATGGTATATTATGAGTTATTGGCTGTAAGTATATGTTATCATTGTCCATACATTGTCAGACCTATTAATACCATGGTATATTATGAGTTATTGGCTGTAAGTATATGTTATCATCATTTTCCATACATTGTCAGACCTATTAATACCATGGTATATTATGAGTTATTGGCTGTAAGTATATGTCATCATTGTCCATACATTGTCAGACCTATTAATACCATGGTATATTATGAGTTATTGGCTGTAAGTATATGTTATCATCATTGTCCATACATTGTCAGACCTGTTAATACCATGGTATATTATGAGTTATTGGCTGTAAGTATATGTCATCATTGTCCATACATTGTCAGACCTATTAATACCATGGTATATTATGAGTTATTGGCTGTAAGTATATGTTATCATTGTCCATACATTGTCAGACCTATTAATACCATGGTATATTATGAGTTATTGGCTGTAAGTATATATTATCATCATTGTCCATACATTGTCAGACCTATTAATACCATGGTATATTATGAGTTATTGGCTGTAAGTATATGTTATCATTGTCCATACATTGTCAGACCTATTAATACCATGGTATATTATGAGTTATTGGCTGTAAGTATATGTTATCATCATTGTCCATACATTGTCAGACCTATTAATACCATGGTATATTATGAGTTATTGGCTGTAAGTATATGTTATCATTGTCCATACATTGTCAGACCTATTAATACCATGGTATATTATGAGTTATTGGCTGTAATTATATGTTATCATTGTCCATACATTGTCAGACCTATTAATACCATGGTATATTATGAGTTATTGGCTGTAAGTATATGTTATCATCATTTTCCATACATTGTCAGACCTATTAATACCATGGTATATTATGAGTTATTGGCTGTAAGTATATGTTATCATCATTTTCCATACATTGTCAGACCTATTAATACCATGGTATATTATGAGTTATTGGCTGTAAGTATATGTCATCATTGTCCATACATTGTCAGACCTATTAATACCATGGTATATTATGAGTTATTGGCTGTAAGTATATGTTATCATCATTGTCCATACATTGTCAGACCTATTAATACCATGGTATATTATGAGTTATTGGCTGTAAGTATATGTCATCATTGTCCATACATTGTCAGACCTATTAATACCATGGTATATTATGAGTTATTGGCTGTAAGTATATGTTATCATCATTGTCCATACATTGTCAGACCTATTAATACCATGGTATATTATGAGTTATTGGCTGTAAGTATATGTTATCATTGTCCATACATTGTCAGACCTATTAATAACATGGTATATTATGAGTTATTGGCTGTAAGTATATGTCATCATTTTCCATACATTGTCAGACCTATTAATACCATGGTATATTATGAGTTATTGGCTGTAAGTATATGTTATCATTGTCCATACATTGTCAGACCTATTAATACCATGGTATATTATGAGTTATTGGCTGTAAGTATATGTTATCATTGTCCATACATTGTCAGACCTATTAATACCATGGTATATTATGAGTTATTGGCTGTAAGTATATGTTATCATCATTGTCCATACATTGTCAGACCTATTAATACCATGGTATATTATGAGTTATTGGCTGTAAGTATATGTTATCATTGTCCATACATTGTCAGACCTATTAATACCATGGTATATTATGAGTTATTGGCTGTAAGTATATGTTATCATTGTCCATACATTGTCAGACCTATTAATACCATGGTATATTATGAGTTATTGGCTGTAAGTATATGTTATCATTGTCCATACATTGTCAGACCTATTAATACCATGGTATATTATGAGTTATTGGCTGTAAGTATATGTTATCATCATTGTCCATACATTGTCAGACCTATTAATACCATGGTATATTATGAGTTATTGGCTGTAAGTATATGTTATCATTGTCCATACATTGTCAGACCTATTAATACCATGGTATATTATGAGTTATTGGCTGTAAGTATATGTCATCATTGTCCATACATTGTCAGACCTATTAATACCATGGTATATTATGAGTTATTGGCTGTAAGTATATGTTATCATCATTGTCCATACATTGTCAGACCTATTAATACCATGGTATATTATGAGTTATTGGCTGTAAGTATATGTTATCATTGTCCATACATTGTCAGACCTATTAATACCATGGTATATTATGAGTTATTGGCTGTAAGTATATGTTATCATCATTTTCCATACATTGTCAGACCTATTAATACCATGGTATATTATGAGTTATTGGCTGTAAGTATATGTCATCATTGTCCATACATTGTCAGACCTATTAATACCATGGTATATTATGAGTTATTGGCTGTAAGTATATGTTATCATCATTGTCCATACATTGTCAGACCTGTTAATACCATGGTATATTATGAGTTATTGGCTGTAAGTATATGTCATCATTGTCCATACATTGTCAGACCTATTAATACCATGGTATATTATGAGTTATTGGCTGTAAGTATATGTTATCATTGTCCATACATTGTCAGACCTATTAATACCATGGTATATTATGAGTTATTGGCTGTAAGTATATATTATCATCATTGTCCATACATTGTCAGACCTATTAATACCATGGTATATTATGAGTTATTGGCTGTAAGTATATGTTATCATTGTCCATACATTGTCAGACCTATTAATACCATGGTATATTATGAGTTATTGGCTGTAAGTATATGTTATCATCATTGTCCATACATTGTCAGACCTATTAATACCATGGTATATTATGAGTTATTGGCTGTAAGTATATGTTATCATTGTCCATACATTGTCAGACCTATTAATACCATGGTATATTATGAGTTATTGGCTGTAAGTATATGTTATCATCATTGTCCATACATTGTCAGACCTGTTAATACCATGGTATATTATGAGTTATTGGCTGTAAGTATATGTCATCATTGTCCATACATTGTCAGACCTATTAATACCATGGTATATTATGAGTTATTGGCTGTAAGTATATGTTATCATCATTGTCCATACATTGTCAGACCTATTAATACCATGGTATATTATGAGTTATTGGCTGTAAGTATATGTCATCATTGTCCATACATTGTCAGACCTATTAATACCATGGTATATTATGAGTTATTGGCTGTAAGTATATGTCATCATTTTCCATACATTGTCAGACCTATTAATACCATGGTATATTATGAGTTATTGGCTGTAAGTATATGTTATCATTGTCCATACATTGTCAGACCTATTAATACCATGGTATATTATGAGTTATTGGCTGTAAGTATATGTCATCATTGTCCATACATTGTCAGACCTATTAATACCATGGTATATTATGAGTTATTGGCTGTTAGTATATATTATCATCATTGTCCATACGTTGTCAGACCTATTAATACCATGGTATATTATGAGTTATTGGCTGTAAGTATATGTTATCATCATTGTCCATACGTTGTCAGACCTATTAATACCATGGTATATTATGAGTTATTGGCTGTAAGTATATGTCATCATTTTCCATACATTGTCAGACCTATTAATACCATGGTATATTATGAGTTATTGGCTGTAAGTATATGTCATCATTGTCCATACATTGTCAGACCTATTAATACCATGGTATATTATGAGTTATTGGCTGTAAGTATATGTTATCATCATTGTCCATACATTGTCAGACCTATTAATACCATGGTATATTATGAGTTATTGGCTGTAAGTATATGTCATCATTTTCCATACATTGTCAGACCTATTAATACCATGGTATATTATGAGTTATTGGCTGTAAGTATATGTCATCATTGTCCATACATTGTCAGACCTATTAATACCATGGTATATTATGAGTTATTGGCTGTAAGTATATGTTATCATCATTGTCCATACATTGTCAGACCTATTAATACCATGGTATATTATGAGTTATTGGCTGTAAGTATATGTTATCATTGTCCATACATTGTCAGACCTATTAATACCATGGTATATTATGAGTTATTGGCTGTAAGTATATGTTATCATTGTCCATACATTGTCAGACCTATTAATACCATGGTATATTATGAGTTATTGGCTGTAAGTATATGTCATCATTGTCCATACATTGTCAGACCTATTAATACCATGGTATATTATGAGTTATTGGCTGTAAGTATATGTCATCATTGTCCATACATTGTCAGACCTATTAATACCATGGTATATTATGAGTTATTGGCTGTAAGTATATGTTATCATCATTGTCCATACATTGTCAGACCTATTAATACCATGGTATATTATGAGTTATTGGCTGTAAGTATATGTCATCATTGTCCATACATTGTCAGACCTATTAATACCATGGTATATTATGAGTTATTGGCTGTAAGTATATGTTATCATCATTGTCCATACATTGTCAGACCTGTTAATACCATGGTATATTATGAGTTATTGGCTGTAAGTATATGTCATCATTTTCCATACATTGTCAGACCTATTAATACCATGGTATATTATGAGTTATTGGCTGTAAGTATATGTTATCATTGTCCATACATTGTCAAACCTATTAATACCATGGTATATTATGAGTTATTGGCTGTAAGTATATATTATCATCATTGTCCATACATTGTCAGACCTATTAATACCATGGTATATTATGAGTTATTGGCTGTAAGTATATGTTATCATTGTCCATACATTGTCAGACCTATTAATACCATGGTATATTATGAGTTATTGGCTGTAAGTATATATTATCATCATTGTCCATACATTGTCAGACCTATTAATACCATGGTATATTATGAGTTATTGGCTGTAAGTATATGTTATCATTGTCCATACATTGTCAGACCTATTAATACCATGGTATATTATGAGTTATTGGCTGTAAGTATATGTTATCATTTTCCATACATTGTCAGACCTATTAATACCATGGTATATTATGAGTTATTGGCTGTAAGTATATGTTATCATCATTGTCCATACATTGTCAGACCTATTAATACCATGGTATATTATGAGTTATTGGCTGTAAGTATATGTCATCATTTTCCATACATTGTCAGACCTATTAATACCATGGTATATTATGAGTTATTGGCTGTAAGTATATGTTATCATTGTCCATACATTGTCAGACCTATTAATACCATGGTATATTATGAGTTATTGGCTGTAAGTATATGTTATCATTTTCCATACATTGTCAGACCTATTAATACCATGGTATATTATGAGTTATTGGCTGTAAGTATATGTTATCATCATTTTCCATACATTGTCAGACCTATTAATACCATGGTATATTATGAGTTATTGGCTGTAAGTATATGTTATCATTTTCCATACATTGTCAGACCTATTAATACCATGGTATATTATGAGTTATTGGCTGTAAGTATATGTTATCATTGTCCATACATTGTCAGACCTATTAATACCATGGTATATTATGAGTTATTGGCTGTAAGTATATGTCATCATTGTCCATACATTGTCAGACCTATTAATACCATGGTATATTATGAGTTATTGGCTGTAAGTATATGTTATCATCATTGTCCATACATTGTCAGACCTATTAATACCATGGTATATTATGAGTTATTGGCTGTAAGTATATATTATCATCATTGTCCATACATTGTCAGACCTATTAATACCATGGTATATTATGAGTTATTGGCTGTAAGTATATGTTATCATCATTGTCCATACATTGTCAGACCTATTAATACCATGGTATATTATGAGTTATTGGCTGTAAGTATATGTTATCATTGTCCATACATTGTCAGACCTATTAATACCATGGTATATTATGAGTTATTGGCTGTAAGTATATGTTATCATTGTCCATACATTGTCAGACCTATTAATACCATGGTATATTATGAGTTATTGGCTGTAAGTATATGTTATCATCCACTAGGAAATAGAAAATGCAAATAATTAAAGATTACCAGTTATATTAGCGTTTACCAGTTAAATTAGCGAATTGTCTTGTTATATTTGCGTTTTACCTTTTAAATTTGCATTGTCGTGGCATTTTAGCCTTTTTCCTTTTATATTTGCGTTTTTCCTTTTAAATTTGCATTGTCGTGGGATTTTAGCGTTTTTCCTTTTATAATTGCGTTTTTCCTTTTAAATTTGCATTGTCGTGGGATTTTAGCGTTTTTCCTTTAATATTTGCGTTTTTCCTTTTAAATTTGCATTGTCGTGGGATTTTAGCGTTTTTCCTTTTAAATTTGCATTGTCGTGGGATTTTAGCGTTTTTCCTTTTAAATTTGCATTTTTCCTTTTAAATTTGCATTATCGTGGGATTTTAGCGTTTTACCTTTTAAATTTGCATTTTACCAGTTAAATCGCATGGTCATCTAAATCACCCGCCGAGTAGAGAGATTACGTAATACTGTAGTCGTCACTAGCTCATTGAATATGACGATCTATAGTATTATATTATCGTGTATTTATTTATTTATATATTATTATTATTTATGTCATACTAGTCTGGCCCTTAATAAATTTAGTGTATTCAATACACAATAATCCATCAATTGTTGGTATTTGATTTTCATGTCGTATTTTAACTTAATGCGATGATTATTAGGAAATGTGACTTTAAATGTATTAAAATATTAGCAAAGTGTGATACACGTACAGAATACGTATACTGTTGTCACTTCACTATTACTTGTTTATCATGCGAGAAATACATTAACCTTGTAATACCTATGCTGAGACTATTTACTAAAAAATGAATTAAGTATATATTAAACTATCGGTCTCTATTAAGCTATTTATGTCTTGTTTTATAGCACAGGATTGTGTATGTACAGCGTCAAAGTTATTGTGCTTTAAAAGTTCTGATTATTGTAATGAGGCACCTTAATGAACAATAAATATTTTTGTTTATGATATAAAACAAATAATCATAACCCTATGTAAACGCCGTTTACATAACGTACGCGCCCTTGTCCGATCCAACAGAAATATGCAATTTACATGTAAACACTATTTTGTCAGTTAATTAGATTGAACAATAAATACAGGATTTTTTTTTCTTCAAATGTTTATATAACGAAATCGATATAAATTATTTTCCAGTTTATTTAATATAAAAAGTTGTTTTACACGTTTACTGTGAGATGTATTGCAACCGCCATTTTTTTACTACACATAGCCAGAAATGATAGGTGATTTGCTTATTTGCATATTCAAAATGGCGGCTCAAAGATAATTTGGATTTTAACATATAGTTGAACGGGAAACTTTCTGTTAGCTTAGGCCGGACAAATTTCCGGGATAGAAAATCAAACTATGCACCGGTTTGAACAATATCTCAAAATATTACAGCTGTACCATGAAAACTCAAGGTTCCCACCCAGTTTCAAATTTTGAAGCGTAAGCACCATTCAAAAGCATTGTGAAGAAGTGAAAAAATGCATCCTGCACGGCTTTCAAGACCTTAAAGCACTTTTCTTGCAATCCCCATTCTAGTTGCCGGGACAAATTCGGTCAGTTCCGGTAACATTGTTGAGGAATCTTTCTTCGATAAATATTTTGCTGAAAAATTCAAGGTTCCCACGATAATTTAAAAGAGGGCTTCACAAGTTTTTTTTACCTTTCTAGTAGAGATTCAATAGGGGTTCATGCAAAAATATTTACTATTTCGTAAAACTGCTTCTGCTAGACATAGCATTATTTGAGTAAGCACCGCATTCCATTGTAAATGTAAATAAACAATTAAAAAAAGGCTCCACAAGGGTATTTTTTTTATTTCGACAAAACAACAGAAAAAGTAACTATAATACAATTGGTAACAATACTGCCGATATATAAAGTTCAAAAAATTTAACAATATATATACTAAGCGATTTCAATGACATACTAATACTTATGTGGGGCAGAAATTGAAAAAAAATGCACAATATTTTTTTTATTTACATATTTTTATTTCGTGAAAAAAAAAGGGGGGGGGGGGGCAGTGCATTAAATATATTTTCGATCTTTTACACACATCATCGGATTCCTAATAAACATATGATGACAATTAATTTTGATACGATCACAAATAATTATGAAGTTATTTATGTGATCAAAACTGTGATGAAATATCATTTAAAAAAATAGATACGAGTTTTCATCAGCCTCTTCCAAATATGGTTCAACGTTTATTTGCTGACGTCATAAATGACGCGATTTGGTTTATGAATATTCATGAGCAAAATCACCCATGATTTCTGGCTATGAACCACGTGCGCATGCTCGTGTTTGATGGAAAGCTATAGCTATATTTAGATATTTTGTGATAATAATTTTATATTGTAAATCGATCCACCCTGTGATTTTTTTCAACAAGATACATTTTTTATTGTATATATTTTATTATAAAATACAATATTGAACTGATTTTCGATAACACTTCAATCATTGAATATTGATTTTTTCGAATGTTGAATATTTTATCCCCAGAATTGCACCCCCCCCCCTGTTAGTATACTTTTATTGCTTTATTTAAAAAAAAAATAACACCAAGAACATCGATGATACGAGTCTTCTTATTCAGAAATAAACCTACAGCAAAATAAAGGTATACATTTTTTTGTACTGTGAACAAAATCGTCATTTTTATCTAGATTTATCGTTCGAAAAATACGGTACTCCTCTACTATACTAATTTGGATTAGGTGATTGGAATTAGGTGCCATCATCAAAATAAAGATTAAAAAATTTATTTCATGATAATGATTAAAATTGTTTGTCATGCATTAGCAGTCAGTTGTCACCAATATACAGGAAGAGACCCTACTGGGAAGCCATTCAATGAAAATAACAACCTGACCATATTGTTAAATAAGAATAAGAATTAGATAAGAAATTACAATTTATAGAAGGCAAGGATTTATATAATTAACACATTAAGTCACATTTCATTTATTTAGCTTGGGTCAGTTATCAATTAAAAAGACAAAAATGGTTTTAAAAAAAATCTGTCTAATAAGTATTTACCTAAATAACGATATCATGACGTATAATAATTTCTCACCGTAAATGTATTTATTTTATTAAAATATTTATACACATATATAAGAAAAAAGATATAAATTTATTTTTTAAGTACAAATAAATTGGAAGACGGCTTGAAAATCGAAAACGTAGAATAGTTATCTATGTTTATAAGTCTTAGTAAAAAGATTGAGCAACATTTTTTTTTCACACCTGTGATAGGTGTATTTGTATATCATGAATGCACGATGCGACAACATGCTGAGATGGGTGATGTTTTGACAGGTAAACTGTAAAAAAAAACCGTAGAATACACTAATAAAATATTATTTCACCTATATCAGGACTCCGCAGACTGCCAATTTTCAAGAAGAAAAAAACGGGATTTACGGATTTATGACCCATTCGCCATGAACAAAATAAAGCTTAAATTTTACTAAATAATTTTAATCCAAATTTGCCTTTAAAGAAATAAATGTATAAATTAGAATTATTTACCCGGGTTCGTTCGCCCTACATTTGGCAAACACGTAAAAGAGCAAACGCACCCGATATCGTAAACCGGCAACTGTCTGCAGCAAGTGAAAGGGCCTTGGCATCGATTGTCGCGAGTACATAGGGACATATTAATATTCACTTCTAGTGCACTTAAAACATGGGTACTGCATGTTAATACATTTTATTCATGGATATTATTGTATATATCCCCCGTGACAGCCGTTAACATATCTATACTTTCCGTACCACTGTATATCACTCATTTACTTCAGCTTTACTATGATACGCATGTTTCTTTATGCACAAATTTACTGGTTAGCAGAATTTGGGGACGTTTCCTGTTTAACTATCTGAGAGTGGAAACTCACTCCGACCTGGGAGGATTTGGTCGGACAATTTGGTCGGACAATTTGGTCGGACATTTGTCGGACATTTGTCGGTGTGAAGTCCGACAAAACTCTCTGTCCGACCTGAGTGTTTGATCGTTGATACACTTGGAGGGATCTGTATATTATGTAACCTTGTACATGTCAATAAAAAAAAAATGTCGGATGTAAAAATACGGATGAAAACACATAAATTGACGCTACATTGTAGGAATAATGACATTCTTTTCTTAAGAAAGGATAAATACAGCAAGCAAGCTTGTTATACATTTAAATTTCACCCCAAGATCACACTATTACTAAAACTAGGATGTCAACAAACAACATGCATAACCAACAAAACACGTGACGCTATCAAAAAAAAAAATAAAAAAATATCGTTAATTAATGAAATAGAAAATTGAAGTACAACTTTTTTAAATATTTTATTGGATAAAAATACAATAATGAATGGAGTATGTGATCTGAGCTCTTCCTGTCCAAAAATATGTAGAAGAATATTCGATTATTAGCATCGTGTTATCGGTTTTCGTGCTATTATCGATTTTCAGATATAGCGATTAACAGTGTTAACCCTTCATTCATATGACGATTGGAATTTTCAAAGAATGCCTAGTTAAATATTTCTTTGTACATAAGATTGTTTTTAAAGTCATTCTTGTATTTTAATATACTCTCGATTATCTGGCAACTTTTGCTGTCAGTAAAAAAAAATGGCGTCATCTGTTTTCGTATGAAGTAAAAACAGGGCCGATATACGGGATGGAAACGAATATAAAATCCGGAAATGGCTGGTTTTAAAATTTCATGGTTCTGGCCATCTACCAAATCATATTACATCTAAATAAAATAACAGAATGTTTGAAAATGGCCACTTTCAAAATTGTGTTTACTTTTGATGTTTTTCTTAGTACTGAAACCACAATGCACTGCAAAGTGACATGTATTTTATATAAGAAACAGGCATATTTCAGTCAGCTCTTTTGTTTACAAGTACGATCAGTGACCCCATGACAGTTACATGATAGAAAGAGCGGGTGCCTGAGAGGCAGACGACATAGTAAGTTCAATTTTATATAGCCCTTCTGGATTTTTTTCCAGCTACTTTATAAATGAAGTAAATTTTTAGCATTACAAAAAGTACGGTTCAGTAGGTAGGTTCACTGTTTTTGGTACTTGCGTCTTTAAAAGCAAACTTTAACATCTTTTATGAATTTATTACACAATCACTTTTTGCAGATTTACGTTTTGTTTCTATATATTTATGGCAAAACAAACGAATCGGAGAAAACGATCCGTCTTTAATGAGACACATTTACAAAAGATTTTTTTTCGAAAATTGAAGAACTACGAAATTATGTGAAAAAAACCCAGACATCGGAACAATGCCATGAATTCGTAAAAAAATAAAAATAGGCCTATGCTACGGAGTAAAATTGTTTTAATGCTATTATTTATAAGATCGCACTTTGTAATCGATCATTCATGCACTACAATAAAGCTACACATAAGCTCTGCTTCTTAGCTAAAAGCACAGAAAGTTATAGGATAGGGAGCCATAAAATTGAGAGGATTATGTAAACATATAATTTGTAATAGTTTTCATTTGACAATTACAGACGATGCATATTATAAATACTTTTAAAGTATATTGTACAAAACTTCAGGGTACATCTCTTACGTAATATAATAATTTGTTTATGGAAATACCATATTCTTACTTGCCAACAGTAAAAAGATTAATCTGTTTTCATAACGGTTATTTCTGATTTGAGCAAAGCGTAATATGTCTGCGTAAAGAAAACATTTTTTGTTTATTTTAATAACGTCTTTCGAACTGGCGGACCCTTCTGATTAATCTCAGAATAGTCATAAAAAATATGATTGTTGTTTTTATAAGGAAAAATTGCATATGAATGTTTTTTGTCTATTTTGCTTTTTGGGGTTTGCAAGAAGAATGTTCTACCCTGCTCTGTTCACCCTGCTTTACTTCATAATTTTGGTTGTTGCTATATCATTCTGATGATGCACAAAAAAAATCAAGATAAAAATGAACAATCCAATATAACTTACGATCAATGTTAATCTCAAGATTTTTTTGTAAAAATAGCCCCAGAATCATTGCTGCATCAGGTGCGGATCCAGGCTCTTGTTTGCCAATTTTTACCCAATTTATACACGAATTTTACTAAATTGTCGAACACCCCCTTGCTCCGCCAGTGTGCTTTAATATGCACCCATTCCTAATGTATACTTGATCACCTATTAGAACCTTTAAAACGTGTATTGCATCTCCTATTCTAGTCACGGGTACCGTTAAATGGTCACAAAATGTGTATTGCGTTTCTGATTATTGCCAAAGATTGTGACACATGTATTCATGAATTCGGTCAGAGTCCCGTCGACCGGATGTAAGATGACACTTGTATATTCTGCCTGGCAATATTAGGTACCCTGCTGAGTGAACCGGTGTGAATGTACCTGTTGTTTTCAGAATGAAAATAAAAATAAGTAAACCCGCCTTTCGCTTCTTATTTCAGGAATTATTTGCCTTAATTTATTGAAGAATAAAATATTTCAAATTAAAATATGGTCTCTCGCTTTACGGCGTTTACATAGGGACATGATTATTTGTTTTATATCGTAAACAAAAATATTTATTGTTCATTAAGGTGTCTCATTACAATAATCAGAACTTTTAAAGCACAATAACTTTGACGTTGTACATACACAATCCTGTGCTATAAAACAAGACATAAATAGCTTAATAGAGACAGATAGTTTAATATATACTTAATTCATTTTTTAGTAAATAGTTCCAGCATAGGTAATACAAGGTTAATGTGTTTCTCGCATGATAATCAAAAACAAGTAATAGTGAAGTGACAACAGTATACGTATTCTGTACGTGTATCACACTTTGCTAATATTTTAATACATTTAAAGTCACATTTCTTAATAAACATCGCATTAAGTTAAAATACGACATAAAAATCAAATACGCAACAATTGATGGATTATTGTGTATTGAATACACTAAATTTATTAAGGGCCAGACTAGTATGACATAAATAATAATAATAAATAAATAAATAAATAAATAAATACGTATAGATAGATACACGATAATATAATACTATAGATCATCATATTCAATGAGCTAGTGACGACTACAGTATTACGTAATCTCTACTCAGCTGGTGATTTAGATGACCGTGCGATTTAACTGGTAAAATGCAAATTTAAAAGGTAAAACGCTAAAATCCCACGATAATGCAAATTTAAAAGGAAAAACGCTAAAATCCCACAACAATGCAAATTTAAAAGGAAAAACGCAAATATAAAAGGAAAAACGCTAAAATCCCACGACAATGCAAATTTAAAAGGAAAAACACAAATATAAAAGGAAAAACGCTAAAATCCCACGACAATGCAAATTTAAAAGGAAAAATGCAAATATAAAAGGAAAAACGCTAAAATGCCACGACAATGCAAATTTAAAAGGAAAAACGCAAATATAAAAGGAAAAACGCTAAAATGCCACGACAATGCAAATTTAAAAGGTAAAACGCAAATATAACAAGACAATTCGCTAATTTAACTGGTAAACGCTAATATAACTGGTAATCTTTAATTATTTGCATTTTACCGGGGATATTTGCATTTTCTATTTCCTAGTGATCATTGTCCATACATTGTCAGACCTATTAATACCATGGTATATTATGAGTTATTGGCTGTAAGTATATGTTATCATTGTCCATACATTGTCAGACCTATTAATACCATGGTATATTATGAGTTATTGGCTGTAAGTATATGTTATCATCATTGTCCATACATTGTCAGACCTATTAATACCATGGTATATTATGAGTTATTGGCTGTAAGTATATGTTATCATTGTCCATACATTGTCAGACCTATTAATACCATGGTATATTATGAGTTATTGGCTGTAAGTATATGTCATCATCATTGTCCATACATTGTCAGACCTATTAATACCATGGTATATTATGAGTTATTGGCTGTAAGTATATGTTATCATTGTCCATACATTGTCAGACCTATTAATACCATGGTATATTATGAGTTATTGGCTGTAAGTATATGTTATCATCATTGTCCATACATTGTCAGACCTATTAATACCATGGTATATTATGAGTTATTGGCTGTAAGTATATGTTATCATTGTCCATACATTGTCAGACCTATTAATACCATGGTATATTATGAGTTATTGGCTGTAAGTATATGTTATCATTGTCCATACATTGTCAGACCTATTAATACCATGGTATATTATGAGTTATTGGCTGTAAGTATATGTTATCATTGTCCATACATTGTCAGACCTATTAATACCATGGTATATTATGAGTTATTGGCTGTAAGTATATGTTATCATCATTGTCCATACATTGTCAGACCTATTAATACCATGGTATATTATGAGTTATTGGCTGTAAGTATATGTTATCATTGTCCATACATTGTCAGACCTATTAATACCATGGTATATTATGAGTTATTGGCTGTAAGTATATGTTATCATCATTGTCCATACATTGTCAGACCTATTAATACCATGGTATATTATGAGTTATTGGCTGTAAGTATATGTTATCATTGTCCATACATTGTCAGACCTATTAATACTATGGTATATTATGAGTTATTGGCTGTAAGTATATGTTATCATTGTCCATACATTGTCAGACCTATTAATACCATGGTATATTATGAGTTATTGGCTGTAAGTATATGTCATCATTGTCCATACATTGTCAGACCTATTAATACCATGGTATATTATGAGTTATTGGCTGTAAGTATATGTTATCATCATTGTCCATACATTGTCAGACCTATTAATACCATGGTATATTATGAGTTATTGGCTGTAAGTATATGTTATCATTGTCCATACATTGTCAGACCTATTAATACCATGGTATATTATGAGTTATTGGCTGTAAGTATATGTTATCATTGTCCATACATTGTCAGACCTATTAATACCATGGTATATTATGAGTTATTGGCTGTAAGTATATGTTATCATTGTCCATACATTGTCAGACCTATTAATACCATGGTATATTATGAGTTATTGGCTGTAAGTATATGTTATCATTGTCCATACATTGTCAGACCTATTAATACCATGGTATATTATGAGTTATTGGCTGTAAGTATATGTCATCATTGTCCATACATTGTCAGACCTATTAATACCATGGTATATTATGAGTTATTGGCTGTAAGTATATGTTATCATCATTGTCCATACATTGTCAGACCTATTAATACCATGGTATATTATGAGTTATTGGCTGTAAGTATATGTTATCATTGTCCATACATTGTCAGACCTATTAATACCATGGTATATTATGAGTTATTGGCTGTAAGTATATGTTATCATTGTCCATACATTGTCAGACCTATTAATACCATGGTATATTATGAGTTATTGGCTGTAAGTATATGTCATCATTGTCCATACATTGTCAGACCTATTAATACCATGGTATATTATGAGTTATTGGCTGTAAGTATATGTTATCATTGTCCATACATTGTCAGACCTATTAATACCATGGTATATTATGAGTTATTGGCTGTAAGTATATGTTATCATTTTCCATACATTGTCAGACCTATTAATACCATGGTATATTATGAGTTATTGGCTGTAAGTATATGTTATCATTGTCCATACATTGTCAGACCTATTAATACCATGGTATATTATGAGTTATTGGCTGTAAGTATATGTTATCATCATTGTCCATACATTGTCAGACCTATTAATACCATGGTATATTATGAGTTATTGGCTGTAAGTATATGTTATCATTGTCCATACATTGTCAGACCTATTAATACCATGGTATATTATGAGTTATTGGCTGTAAGTATATGTCATCATTGTCCATACATTGTCAGACCTATTAATACCATGGTATATTATGAGTTATTGGCTGTAAGTATATGTCATCATTGTCCATACATTGTCAGACCTATTAATACCATGGTATATTATGAGTTATTGGCTGTAAGTATATGTTATCATCATTGTCCATACATTGTCAGACCTATTAATACCATGGTATATTATGAGTTATTGGCTGTAAGTATATGTCATCATTGTCCATACATTGTCAGACCTATTAATACCATGGTATATTATGAGTTATTGGCTGTAAGTATATGTTATCATCATTGTCCATACATTGTCAGACCTATTAATACCATGGTATATTATGAGTTATTGGCTGTAAGTATATGTCATCATTGTCCATACATTGTCAGACCTATTAATACCATGGTATATTATGAGTTATTGGCTGTAAGTATATGTTATCATCATTGTCCATACATTGTCAGACCTATTAATACCATGGTATATTATGAGTTATTGGCTGTAAGTATATGTCATCATTGTCCATACATTGTCAGACCTATTAATACCATGGTATATTATGAGTTATTGGCTGTAAGTATATGTTATCATCATTGTCCATACATTGTCAGACCTATTAATACCATGGTATATTATGAGTTATTGGCTGTAAGTATATGTCATCATTGTCCATACATTGTCAGACCTATTAATACCATGGTATATTATGAGTTATTGGCTGTAAGTATATGTTATCATCATTGTCCATACATTGTCAGACCTATTAATACCATGGTATATTATGAGTTATTGGCTGTAAGTATATGTTATCATTGTCCATACATTGTCAGACCTATTAATACCATGGTATATTATGAGTTATTGGCTGTAAGTATATGTTATCATTTTCCATACATTGTCAGACCTATTAATACCATGGTATATTATGAGTTATTGGCTGTAAGTATATGTTATCATTGTCCATACATTGTCAGACCTATTAATACCATGGTATATTATGAGTTATTGGCTGTAAGTATATGTTATCATCATTGTCCATACATTGTCAGACCTATTAATACCATGGTATATTATGAGTTATTGGCTGTAAGTATATGTCATCATTGTCCATACATTGTCAGACCTATTAATACCATGGTATATTATGAGTTATTGGCTGTAAGTATATGTTATCATTGTCCATACATTGTCAGACCTATTAATACCATGGTATATTATGAGTTATTGGCTGTAAGTATATGTTATCATCATTGTCCATACATTGTCAGACCTATTAATACCATGGTATATTATGAGTTATTGGCTGTAAGTATATGTCATCATTTTCCATACATTGTCAGACCTATTAATACCATGGTATATTATGAGTTATTGGCTGTAAGTATATGTCATCATTGTCCATACATTGTCAGACCTATTAATACCATGGTATATTATGAGTTATTGGCTGTAAGTATATGTTATCATCATTGTCCATACATTGTCAGACCTATTAATACCATGGTATATTATGAGTTATTGGCTGTAAGTATATGTTATCATTGTCCATACATTGTCAGACCTATTAATACCATGGTATATTATGAGTTATTGGCTGTAAGTATATGTCATCATCATTGTCCATACATTGTCAGACCTATTAATACCATGGTATATTATGAGTTATTGGCTGTAAGTATATGTTATCATCATTGTCCATACATTGTCAGACCTATTAATACCATGGTATATTATGAGTTATTGGCTGTAAGTATATGTTATCATTGTCCATACATTGTCAGACCTATTAATACCATGGTATATTATGAGTTATTGGCTGTAAGTATATGTTATCATCATTGTCCATACATTGTCAGACCTATTAATACCATGGTATATTATGAGTTATTGGCTGTAAGTATATGTTATCATCATTGTCCATACATTGTCAGACCTATTAATACCATGGTATATTATGAGTTATTGGCTGTAAGTATATGTTATCATCATTGTCCATACATTGTCAGACCTATTAATACCATGGTATATTATGAGTTATTGGCTGTAAGTATATGTTATCATTGTCCATACATTGTCAGACCTATTAATACCATGGTATATTATGAGTTATTGGCTGTAAGTATATGTTATCATTGTCCATACATTGTCAGACCTATTAATACCATGGTATATTATGAGTTATTGGCTGTAAGTATATGTTATCATTGTCCATACATTGTCAGACCTATTAATACCATGGTATATTATGAGTTATTGGCTGTAAGTATATGTCATCATTGTCCATACATTGTCAGACCTATTAATACCATGGTATATTATGAGTTATTGGCTGTAAGTATATGTTATCATCATTGTCCATACATTGTCAGACCTGTTAATACCATGGTATATTATGAGTTATTGGCTGTAAGTATATGTCATCATCATTGTCCATACATTGTCAGACCTATTAATACCATGGTATATTATGAGTTATTGGCTGTAAGTATATGTCATCATTGTCCATACATTGTCAGACCTATTAATACCATGGTATATTATGAGTTATTGGCTGTAAGTATATGTCATCATTTTCCATACATTGTCAGACCTATTAATACCATGGTATATTATGAGTTATTGGCTGTAAGTATATGTCATCATTTTCCATACATTGTCAGACCTATTAATACCATGGTATATTATGAGTTATTGGCTGTAAGTATATGTCATCATTGTCCATACATTGTCAGACCTATTAATACCATGGTATATTATGAGTTATTGGCTGTAAGTATATGTCATCATTGTCCATACATTGTCAGACCTATTAATACCATGGTATATTATGAGTTATTGGCTGTAAGTATATGTCATCATCATTGTCCATACATTGTCAGACCTATTAATACCATGGTATATTATGAGTTATTGGCTGTAAGTATATGTTATCATTGTCCATACATTGTCAGACCTATTAATACCATGGTATATTATGAGTTATTGGCTGTAAGTATATGTTATCATCATTGTCCATACATTGTCAGACCTATTAATACCATGGTATATTATGAGTTATTGGCTGTAAGTATATGTTATCATTGTCCATACATTGTCAGACCTATTAATACCATGGTATATTATGAGTTATTGGCTGTAAGTATATGTCATCATCATTGTCCATACATTGTCAGACCTATTAATACCATGGTATATTATGAGTTATTGGCTGTAAGTATATGTTATCATTGTCCATACATTGTCAGACCTATTAATACCATGGTATATTATGAGTTATTGGCTGTAAGTATATGTTATCATCATTGTCCATACATTGTCAGACCTATTAATACCATGGTATATTATGAGTTATTGGCTGTAAGTATATGTTATCATTGTCCATACATTGTCAGACCTATTAATACCATGGTATATTATGAGTTATTGGCTGTAAGTATATGTTATCATTTGTCCATACATTGTCAGACCTATTAATACCATGGTATATTATGAGTTATTGGCTGTAAGTATATGTTATCATTGTCCATACATTGTCAGACCTATTAATACCATGGTATATTATGAGTTATTGGCTGTAAGTATATGTTATCATCATTGTCCATACATTGTCAGACCTATTAATACCATGGTATATTATGAGTTATTGGCTGTAAGTATATGTTATCATTGTCCATACATTGTCAGACCTATTAATACCATGGTATATTATGAGTTATTGGCTGTAAGTATATGTTATCATCATTGTCCATACATTGTCAGACCTATTAATACCATGGTATATTATGAGTTATTGGCTGTAAGTATATGTTATCATTGTCCATACATTGTCAGACCTATTAATACTATGGTATATTATGAGTTATTGGCTGTAAGTATATGTTATCATTGTCCATACATTGTCAGACCTATTAATACCATGGTATATTATGAGTTATTGGCTGTAAGTATATGTCATCATTGTCCATACATTGTCAGACCTATTAATACCATGGTATATTATGAGTTATTGGCTGTAAGTATATGTTATCATCATTGTCCATACATTGTCAGACCTATTAATACCATGGTATATTATGAGTTATTGGCTGTAAGTATATGTTATCATTGTCCATACATTGTCAGACCTATTAATACCATGGTATATTATGAGTTATTGGCTGTAAGTATATGTTATCATTGTCCATACATTGTCAGACCTATTAATACCATGGTATATTATGAGTTATTGGCTGTAAGTATATGTTATCATTGTCCATACATTGTCAGACCTATTAATACCATGGTATATTATGAGTTATTGGCTGTAAGTATATGTTATCATTGTCCATACATTGTCAGACCTATTAATACCATGGTATATTATGAGTTATTGGCTGTAAGTATATGTTATCATTGTCCATACATTGTCAGACCTATTAATACCATGGTATATTATGAGTTATTGGCTGTAAGTATATGTTCATTGTCCATACATTGTCAGACCTATTAATACCATGGTATATTATGAGTTATTGGCTGTAAGTATATGTTATCATTGTCCATACATTGTCAGACCTATTAATACCATGGTATATTATGAGTTATTGGCTGTAAGTATATGTTATCATTGTCCATACATTGTCAGACCTATTAATACCATGGTATATTATGAGTTATTGGCTGTAAGTATATGTCATCATTGTCCATACATTGTCAGACCTATTAATACCATGGTATATTATGAGTTATTGGCTGTAAGTATATGTTATCATTGTCCATACATTGTCAGACCTATTAATACCATGGTATATTATGAGTTATTGGCTGTAAGTATATGTTATCATTGTCCATACATTGTCAGACCTATTAATACCATGGTATATTATGAGTTATTGGCTGTAAGTATATGTCATCATTGTCCATACATTGTCAGACCTATTAATACCATGGTATATTATGAGTTATTGGCTGTAAGTATATGTTATCATCATTGTCCATACATTGTCAGACCTATTAATACCATGGTATATTATGAGTTATTGGCTGTAAGTATATGTCATCATTGTCCATACATTGTCAGACCTATTAATACCATGGTATATTATGAGTTATTGGCTGTAAGTATATGTCATCATTGTCCATACATTGTCAGACCTATTAATACCATGGTATATTATGAGTTATTGGCTGTAAGTATATGTCATCATTGTCCATACATTGTCAGACCTATTAATACCATGGTATATTATGAGTTATTGGCTGTAAGTATATGTTATCATCATTGTCCATACATTGTCAGACCTATTAATACCATGGTATATTATGAGTTATTGGCTGTAAGTATATGTCATCATTGTCCATACATTGTCAGACCTATTAATACCATGGTATATTATGAGTTATTGGCTGTAAGTATATGTTATCATCATTGTCCATACATTGTCAGACCTATTAATACCATGGTATATTATGAGTTATTGGCTGTAAGTATATGTCATCATTGTCCATACATTGTCAGACCTATTAATACCATGGTATATTATGAGTTATTGGCTGTAAGTATATGTTATCATCATTGTCCATACATTGTCAGACCTATTAATACCATGGTATATTATGAGTTATTGGCTGTAAGTATATGTCATCATTGTCCATACATTGTCAGACCTATTAATACCATGGTATATTATGAGTTATTGGCTGTAAGTATATGTTATCATCATTGTCCATACATTGTCAGACCTATTAATACCATGGTATATTATGAGTTATTGGCTGTAAGTATATGTTATCATTGTCCATACATTGTCAGACCTATTAATACCATGGTATATTATGAGTTATTGGCTGTAAGTATATGTTATCATCATTGTCCATACATTGTCAGACCTATTAATACCATGGTATATTATGAGTTATTGGCTGTAAGTATATGTCATCATTGTCCATACATTGTCAGACCTATTAATACCATGGTATATTATGAGTTATTGGCTGTAAGTATATGTTATCATCATTGTCCATACATTGTCAGACCTATTAATACCATGGTATATTATGAGTTATTGGCTGTAAGTATATGTTATCATTGTCCATACATTGTCAGACCTATTAATACCATGGTATATTATGAGTTATTGGCTGTAAGTATATGTTATCATCATTGTCCATACATTGTCAGACCTATTAATACCATGGTATATTATGAGTTATTGGCTGTAAGTATATGTTCATCATTGTCCATACATTGTCAGACCTATTAATACCATGGTATATTATGAGTTATTGGCTGTAAGTATATGTCATCATTGTCCATACATTGTCAGACCTATTAATACCATGGTATATTATGAGTTATTGGCTGTAAGTATATGTTATCATCATTGTCCATACATTGTCAGACCTATTAATACCATGGTATATTATGAGTTATTGGCTGTAAGTATATGTTATCATTGTCCATACATTGTCAGACCTATTAATACCATGGTATATTATGAGTTATTGGCTGTAAGTATATGTTATCATCATTGTCCATACATTGTCAGACCTATTAATACCATGGTATATTATGAGTTATTGGCTGTAAGTATATGTTATCATCATTGTCCATACATTGTCAGACCTATTAATACCATGGTATATTATGAGTTATTGGCTGTAAGTATATGTTATCATCATTGTCCATACATTGTCAGACCTATTAATACCATGGTATATTATGAGTTATTGGCTGTAAGTATATGTTATCATTGTCCATACATTGTCAGACCTATTAATACCATGGTATATTATGAGTTATTGGCTGTAAGTATATGTTATCATTGTCCATACATTGTCAGACCTATTAATACCATGGTATATTATGAGTTATTGGCTGTAAGTATATGTTATCATTGTCCATACATTGTCAGACCTATTAATACCATGGTATATTATGAGTTATTGGCTGTAAGTATATGTTATCATTGTCCATACATTGTCAGACCTATTAATACCATGGTATATTATGAGTTATTGGCTGTAAGTATATGTTATCATTTGTCCATACATTGTCAGACCTATTAATACCATGGTATATTATGAGTTATTGGCTGTAAGTATATGTCATCATTGTCCATACATTGTCAGACCTATTAATACCATGGTATATTATGAGTTATTGGCTGTAAGTATATGTAATCATTGTCCATACATTGTCAGACCTATTAATACCATGGTATATTATGAGTTATTGGCTGTAAGTATATGTCATCAACATTGTCCATACATTGTCAGACCTATTAATACCATGGTATATTATGAGTTATTGGCTGTAAGTATATGTCATCATTGTCCATACATTGTCAGACCTGTAATACCATGGTATATTATGAGTTATTGGCTGTAAGTATATGTCATCATCATTGTCCATACATTGTCAGACCTATTAATACCATGGTATATTATGAGTTATTGGCTGTAAGTATATGTTATTCATTGTCCATACATTGTCAGACCTATTAATACCATGGTATATTATGAGTTATTGGCTGTAAGTATATGTCATCATTTGTCCATACATTGCTCAGACCTATTAATACCATGGTATATTATGAGTTATTGGCTGTAAGTATATGTCATCATTGTCCCCA